>CM068967.1:78814986-78828551 GCA_035128595.1 Eptatretus atami
TGCCTGTGACCAAGTATCTCGGAGGTTCAAGTGGCGATTAATATAGACAGTACTGCAAAGTTTCAAATTACAAGGGTTCTGAATATATCCATAGTAATAATTTATTAATTACCAGTCAGTGGGGGATTGTCTTTTTTATTGATTTTTGAACTACTTTTTCTCTGTGGGGTGCCTAAGCGAGAGAAGTATGGTACAATCTTCTCACCCGTTTGCCGAGTTCAATTTAATTCTTGGCCCAGGAAAGTTCTCCGCATCCTCCCTTGTGTATAGAGCCTTTCATTATCCCTTGTTACAATTCCTACGAAGGGAGAAGTTCCTTTATTGATAATTTAAATGTTAAACTTTACATCCTCTCGACACATCATTTACTTGCACATCTACTGTATTCAGCCCTACTGCGAATGACTATGGCAGAGGACGAGAAGGCGATCTGGGGCGCAACACCCAATCAATAAGTAGCTATTAGCATGCGTCTATTTCTTCGATTCCCGCATATTTTCACCAATTGGGGAAGCAGTTAGGAACAAAGCAAAGCTTCTGTGATATTCTTTTGTGTAAAGACACCGAAAAAGAAGGCGAATCAAACACAACTGTTTTAAGCATTAAATTCTGTCAATAGCAAGCGCAATCATCATACATTTGTTACGCAAGCGAATTAAGCAATATATACATACCGACTTTAGGAGTTATAATTGTGAATAGAGAGACTCTACACGCTCTGAGTCTCCACCGTTAAAACTACAGGGTAGACACTGGACATCGATAAGCTGAGAATATCGTATTGTTGTGGCACGTCATTAAGGGGCGGGAATGCAGAAGGACTCACGACGGGTTACACATAGGTAGGAGCTCGCTACTGGAAGCTCCGTGCGCTTTTGCCTGACCCTTCGTCTGATCCCGCAGCATCGCTGAAAGGGGAAGGGTAACAAAGACTATTTATTAACCTTCACGCAGACAAGATGCATTTTTGTAGCAATAACTTAACGATAAGCCATAAATTTTTGTCCCCCAAATCAAACATCCTGATTTTTCTCTCTTGTTAGTATGTGAACCTAAAAAAAGTCAAAGAACAAAAACATAGTTAATGTGTGCTTAACAACTTGTACAATATACACGCTTTCATTCTGTGTATCTAAATAGTAATAATACAAAACCGCAGGAGGGATGTAGTAAAATCGTATAGCGGCTTGCGGAACTGTGACACAATAGATATCCAAAATATAAAAAAATACTAGGGTAGAGATGGACTACAACGTTCTTGAATCACCAGTTTCATCGCATCTTTGTAGCGTAAAAAGCCTAGATGTCATTTGCAAGAGATGTACTTGTTCTACTTCAATAAATGTTTAGCTGAGCGGCACTCTGACATAGGAGCTTGTTTTGCACAAAAATATTAAGTATTAATTTAGCACTACTCGTACAGTTTTGCAGGTAGAGTGCACAGGCCGCCAATCTCCTGCGGGTCTCATAGCAAGGCTCTCCTTTCTTAGGGTCATTATCGGGAACGGAGAGACACCACTATAAAAGCTGCCAGGCCGTGCACCGGCAGGCTCAATTGGGTGGCCAACTCATCACCATTTGTCATTAGTATCAAGTAAGAAATAATTTACTCACTCACCTGTTCCTCTGGAGGAGACCGATCAAGTAATGAGTTATCCGCGCGGAAGGAGATGTCCTCAGAAAGCGCACTATATATTCATAAAAACTGATCTCAGCCGGAAGGCCGGGCTTCTATTTCATGGGGAGGCTTTATGCCCGAGGGGCTTTTCACGCTACGATTGGTTAATAGACGACAAGAGGACGAAGAAGTACTCCCCCAAGAGAACAAGTCAAGAGAGCCTACAAATGCGAATTTCTGCTGTGAAACTTTTTGAGCTAATCGTTGAAGACAGAGAGGAAAGTATTCATGGCACTCTGCTTTCCTGTTCTACGCCCTGTTACAATATCAACGAGCATTCTTTTAATTGCGTAAGTAGTTAGCAAGAAATTAGTTCCTTTGTAGTCTAATGCTTGTTAAAAGTAAATAGACTTTTTATATAGGGAATACGGGATGGTCATACCAATTCACTTGCTGGGGGCAAGTGAAAACCACAGAAGAGCGCAAACGCCAGGATATACTTTTGAGTCTCCTATTTGAGGCTACTTAGCAACCGTCCAGGTCCAAATATGAGGAGATCTCAATACTATGTTTAGTGTGTGGAGATCTATCATCAAATGTGAGGTATAATTAATTCAGTGCTGCATTTCGGAAAGAACAGAGTACCGCTAAAGGTATGTGAACATATTTGGACGCGAGCCGTCTCTTCACACTATACCTTCAGCACAAGGGTTCCGTGGATTGGTTTTTCTGCGCGCACTTGGGCTAGATCATTCACGAATTATGTGGATGGGAGGGCGTCATAGAACGAAAAACATTCCTGTACAACCCAGGATCTATCTGACAATCTATGAGATAGAAGTTATCAAGTTTTATGGGGCGATGCGTCCAGTTTATTTTTAACGCAGAATATCAACACAAAAGGCGTTGTAATGGAAGTCGCATTGTAACGTTACCGAGGAGTGATTCGGTGACTTTGGTCAAACAATCACCTTCGCATAGTGGCTGATTTCTTGGGACTGCATTCCCAGCAAGATTGCTGGTGCATTTCGCCAATGTCCCTACTCATTGTTGAGTTCTAATTCACATAATCGATGAGCCCACCACTTATGACTGGCAATCTGTCCCCAAACACCATTGCCCTTCTTCTACCAAAAGCCTTCGAATATCACGACGCATTGTTGCCTCTTGGTAAAAGCTTGCATGAATGAAAGTCCAATGTATGAGTCGCAGACTGGTAACAGCCACACAAGTGAACAATGATAGTTTGGAAACAGCATCGATCCACAGAACAACCATGCAACAGATGGGCAACTACTCGTAGGAGATCAATGCTATGGTGGACAATTTCACCCAGTTTACGGCGTTATGTCTCTAAGAACAGTTCTTAACGATAATGTTTTTAACCATTTCATGTTATGTAGACGATAAAATCCTGTCAGGCAGAGCAAAGAATATCGTCACAGCAGCAAATAATTCATTCGCAAAGACAGGACTAACCACCAAAGTATAAAAGCCTCTGCAGCGGTAAGCCAGAAATGGACGAGTTAATCTTTCACATCGTCAGATCCACGAAGTCAATGTCTCACCAACCGTAGACTAAGATTTACTAGAGCGCTTTTCGACTTCAGCATACCGAAGGCCTGTGGAGTAGTCGGGACATTTTAATCTTCGGTTGGAGCAAAGTGAGGGAATCACCAAGTGTTGAGATCCAAGGGCTGTGTGTGATCTGAACGAGTGCAGTTGTGTCCCCCCAGACACAACAACATGGTTAATGTCAAATGGTGCTTACAGAACTCTGTCAACTTGTACGAAAGGCACCTCTTTCAGAGGTTAGGCACTAGTGACAGTAAACCTCCTTGCATGCAAATCTCTAAGGGATTACTACAATTGAGACACAATTGCACAGCCATTAGGCACCGTACAAGATTAAAAGTACTTTTGTTCTAAAATATTTATCCCTTCACATCTACCTTGCGCGACAAGTCGCTGCGCAGTCCGAACAGGGATCACGCAAACATACTATTTGGGCCTACCGCAGCGCTGTAGGCTTCGAACAGCTTGCAACTCCGTAGAAAGCCAAAAGACAAACTTTAAGCAGTTTACACAACACCCACCACAACAGGTACGACAAGCACAACCAGATCCAAGATTCATTGAAAGTCTGTCTTAGTTTTGACCTCAGCGAAACTCTGGTATATCCACGGGACCACCCTCAATCAGCAACCCTTGAGGGCCCCAAAGATTCAAAATCTCACAAAGAAGCATATTGAATTTTCAGGTCAGAGATCGTGCATTCCAAACGAGCACGCAGGCTTGATCTCCCCACTTCCCTCCAGAATCGTCCACAACTTGAAAGTGTGGGGGCAGCACCCCCGACAAACTCAAACAAGAAATAAATTGAACATGGTATACACATTCACAGCACCTCAGACAAAGTATATGTTTAGACTCAGATTGATCAGTTGGTGGACACGAGCAAAGACTCAAGAGGGCATCAATTCACTGGAATCGAACGCTTTGCAGAGCTCGACTAGGCTGCAAGCACCCGCCGAAACTTCTCGACGCGTTGGCGAACCAAAAGGCAAGGAGACGGTCAATCGTGTGACCTCTTGTTGCAAAGCCTGACTGCTCTGGAGCTGTGCTCAAGCAGTTGGTGTGACCCTTGTCAGAATTTCTAGCAAAGACCTTGCCAGTACTGAGAGCAGCTCTACCTCTCGGTAGTTTGTTGCAGTCGATAGCGATCCAACTCTCCTGTTTCCCAGGAGAGGGCACAAGCCCGTCTTCCATCATTGGGATGTGCCTGTGTTTCCAGGCAAGAGCAGAGAACTGCATGCAACAACTATCAGCACACCACCTTGGAGAATTCGCAATGGATGCCACAATCAGGAGCTTTACCCCCATGTTCAACCGGTTAATCGAGCCTGTTTTCACAAGCAAGTTGATCACAGTTGATTGTGGGTCAGCATAGGGAAAGTAACACCCTGACATACCGCAGCTGGTGATCAGTGTAGAACGTCAAGTAAATCGGAGAGGCCTTCATTGGACTCCTCTGCAAGATCCATCTACGTCTCGCTCTACTGAAGTACAAACGAGGTCGGCTTGGAGAAACACAATTCTTGAATTCAATGCAGCAGGATGAAGAACACTTGAAACAGGTGAGCCTACCCTCAAGATTCCTTGCGCACGTATGCCTCCGTATTACTCTCAGGCGACTTACATTTTATGACCCACTCACACATCTCCCTGACATACAGATAAGACCTGATTTGCGATAGTTACGATCGTCCTGTAAGCATTAGCCACATCGAATCTTTTTCATTTTGGATACGATCTGAAATGCCTGGAGGCGACGCACACAACTGGGCCCCATTGATGTTCAGGGATGCTACTTGGGTTAGTAGGTATATCACTCTACTGTTAGCTGTATTCCCTTTTGAAAAAGTGCTATTTTTATCAGCTTCTTCGCCGATGTAAGCACATCTCCCTCTTAACCTTTGGTGACTATAGGGTTGACACGTGCTCAACACATAACTCATAGATGCGAACTGTCACGAAGAATCTAGTGATCCCTGTTAAGGGGCAGTTTTCTCATGAAAAAAGCTCGTCTGTTATTCGTCAGAATCGATAGAATTCTTCTCTTATAAAATGTCTACGCATCTTTTCCTGAATGTTCATCTAGGAATTTGAAATCACTTTCCTGATTGATCGAGTACACCCCTAACCGGAATAATGTGTCGTCTTCCCCTCATCACCTTCTTGAGAGTCTTACGTCAGCTTTTGACATGAATGTTGGGGTCGACAGAGAGCTCGTTTCAGTGCTGAATCAAGGTGGTTCAAGCTAATCGACTCGGGCCTTCTCCTTATCTACTTTTGTGTAGGGCTAATACACTAATTACTATTTCGCGTCAACCAGAACGTGGCTGGACGGGCTCCGTATTTCTCTTCTAGGCTTGAGGGACTTCAAGCTTCAGCACCTTGCACTACGAAGTTTGCCCACTTGTCCATTAAGTCACTTCCTGTGCGGGAAATCGCAGCAACCTTCTGATGCAAAAGCTATACAATATTAATTTTTGCAGTCGTGAGAGTTTGTAGCGACTATGGATATTTTAAGTCTCACGGAAGGAGACATTCTATGGATCACACTTTATCATATAGCATATGCCTCTCGTAGTCTACTGTGAGATGATCAAATCGAATATCTGAAAAACAATTTTTCGCTATTGTAAAATGATGTTGTATTTTGGCTTATACTACCAAAATATGTACCATTTACTTATTGCACTTTGAGAGAGCATACTTGGTACATCCTGAAGTCTTATTTACCGTCTCAACTAAGGGTTCTCACTCATAGTCCGGAGTCACAAGATGGAACACATGACTAAAAGGTTCACACTAGAAGACATTGGTACTCAAGGATTCACTGGTAAGACACTGATTGAGATGATCAATCTCCAAGGGATATATTCTCACCAATTGTAGAGTACCTTATCACAATGGCAGGCTAAACCCAATGTCTGAGATGAATGCGACTCTGGCTGACAAGTAATTTCTTGTTTGCTCGTCGAATTCCATAGGAACGTTGCATATACTTTCGGGCTGCGTAAGACGCCAGGGACCTGTCACTTATAGTTTAGGCGCGTTGGTAAAGTCTGTGATACAACCGAATGAGTGATAGATCTCTGTTCAAATATACTGTGAATTTGTTAATTCCATGCAAACTGTAAACATATCTTTTAAAAATTAGGATATTGGTAATAATTAGTTGCCTTGCCCAGTTGAGACGTGCTCTCCTGATTCCCAATGCTCAACTCCGATCAATGTACCCTAAGCGATTTGAAAACAGAGATTAAGACCATATGAATGGCCATAAAAACAACGAATGTAATCGATGTGGCAATGCACATTTGATGGGAAAGTCTTGTATCGCCATGGCTGGTTAAACGAATATGTACCGCAATCTGTTATGTTTACTTAAATATATAATTGTCATTCCATACTCGGTGTTTTAAATAAATCAATAGATTAAGTAGTTGTTAAGCATGTGCAATTAATTTATATTTTCCACATAGTTGGCAATTGGGAAAAACTCTGGTGACATCAGGAATCTGTCACAGAGGATTCAGTCCATTGAAATCTGGGCCCCATCACTTGCAAGTTGTAACAAAACACGAACTGTCTGTCCTTATCCTCTTACTAACGGAGTCTCGAACTGCAGAGGTCATGATTCTCTATTGTCGCAAACTGGCACCAGATGCTATCGCATGCTGGAGATAAGTTGTTACATGTGGCTAGAATAAATGGAGATTTTCTGTGGCATACACCTATACCAAGACGAGCATTGCCTCACGATCAATACTGCAAATGCACAGATTGTTTCTCTTTGCTTGATCTCGTGTGTACAATCAAGAGTTTCTTGCTAGTTTGATTGCCAATCAGCTGTATGTCTACAACTCCCAGTTCAATGTAGAAAGGACACTATTTGGCTCAGAGGCAGAGATTGCTTGGATCTTGAGACAGGATGCTTTCACTGTATGTGTGTTGTATATGATACGATCTGTTAATTACAAAGTGGTGTTTCCTTTTGGTTGGAAAGTCCCACTACACTAGAACGAGCACCGGTTAGACGCAGTTCTGGATCACTCCCAAGCACACCAAGGAGAAATGAAACTCTTTGCCCAATACCCGTTGGATAACAAGTCAGAATGAGCATGGTGGTGCTAAACCTATGCAGTACCATCCCAAAGTCATGACTCTTGAAAGTCAAAGGAACTGTGGTGATCTGTTCACAGTTCAGAACGCTGGACAACCATGTCCCCATAACCATCCCTATCATGTGCAGTCGTGCTGAATCCCAAAGATGAGAAAATACTTCGCGGGCACTGCCCCAAGATTGATGCGTGCTGAAGCGTCCTGTTTCATGGAGATATCAGAGCAAATCTAAGACCTTAAGAACGACACCAAGGAGTGACGATCTTGTACCATATACGTCCATTTGAACGGTGTATGTCAATTATCATTTGAATCAAGCTTATTGCCATCTAGCTACAGAACTACTGGTTGGATAGCCTATCAGAGCGACCTAGACCACAGCCGGTGTAACAGCCCATTGATCGTCACACATCGCCGGTCTCCGAATCCGCTAGTGTGTGCATAATACGTTCAACAACTTTGAGCTCAGATGATACAGAGGCATGTGATCCTCTTGTGGACATGAATTCAGGTCACCACAACCAGAAGGAGCGCTCAGGTTAACCAAGGAGACCGCGTGTGGATTGACTCAGAACCACCTGCAAACACACTTCCATAATATAACCAGAAGTGTCCTCCTGTAGGTTTCCTGCTATCAATCAAAGATTGGGGGTCCAAGGCTTTTGCCCCAATCCCGTCATCGTGCTGAGCTGCCGTGGAGGGCAAGCCTCAACAGGAGGTACTTCCCACTGGAGCTGGGTTTTCAGATAACTTATTGCGTTTTTTGTGTTGCAAAGTGAAGGGGTTTTATTACAGTGGACAGAAGTGCAAACCTAGCACCATAACCTCCTAAATAAACAATAGCAACCCAATCTGCAGGGATGTCGGCGACACAGTGTGGGCACTAGATAGGATGGCCGTTGGCTCCAAGAGCTCCTCTACCGTTTGAAAACAGCTCTAAGCACAACAATCCCTAATGGCGAGTTGGGCTGAATAACTCCACTCTGAATACACGACGTTCATTCAGGCACATGTGCCTTTAACAAAAGTGTGCTTCGTCGACTTGCAGTTGGACCGGAACAAAAGTAGTTGTTGGAAGTAAAAGCTTCAAACAAATGTGTAATACATGCTAATTTATGCAAAGTGTTTGAATGACAGAAGATGAGGGAGTAAAGGAAGACTGAATCAGAAAGGAAAGCAGGCACTGTCTCATGTATCTATTTATATTGAGCTGATGGACCAATTGGTTTTCTGGCTTTGGCAAACGCCTTGCTGACGTCATTTAAAGTTTGAGGTTTAAAATATATCATAGAAGCCTGGGAGAAGAGGGCATTAAATACTGGATTGGTTCTTGCATTATACATTTTGTATGTACTTCTTCTTTTTTCATGTGCGCTGTCAGGAGCTTCATTTAGTATAATAAGAAGATGTGCATAAGGGTAAGTTATTCTTTTTCACAAATACGCAAATATGTACAAGTAAATGAATCATTTACATTTAGGAGAGTGAATTTATTCCGCGAGAAAGCCAGATGGCAGAGAAAAGGGAATTACTCAATGAGAGAGAATTATAGGAGGACTCTTAATTTGGTCAACTGTATTTAAATTGATTCTAAACAGCTTACAAGAGGAATTGTGTACCTAGGTACAAGGTAGGAGGTTGTTCTCGTCTAGTAGAGGGAAAGGTAAGGAGGTTTGTTTTCACGCACGAGGTAAGGAGGTATGTTTTCATCACACCTTTTGTCTGGTTTGTTACTTGCAAATTGAAGATTTTTCAAAATTATAGTTGTTAGTCGATTTGTTATTCTGTGTCTCTTATCGCTGAAGGTCAAATTTAAAACCGATTCTTCAGGAAACATCACATGTAGAAAGTTCCTCGAAGGAAGAGCCTGTTGTGCTTGAGGTAAAAGGTCAACAAGCAGCTTTGTGGGATTTCTAAAAATCCTCATTTTCATCCATTGACAGTTCGAAATTCGAAGATGATAATATTCAGGTCATCTGGATTCAACCAGCAATTATTTTTGAGGTACATACTTTGACAAAAGGTCATAGATAGCCAAATTTCAAGTACGCAGGTTTGATCTCTGATTGACTTTACTTGACAGGAGTAAATGGCAAAGCTCATTACACAATTATTTAGAGGTAACAACTCTGACAAAAGGTCATTAGTGCAAAATTTTTAATTTCAATTTTTATCGATTGATCTTGAAATTTGAAGAGAAGTATATTCAGGTCACTGATTAACCACCATTTGTAGGTCAATGACCAAAAGGTCAATATAGGCAGATTTCAAATTGCATTTCATCCGATGACTGAAATGCGAAGAGATTTATATTAAGTCAGTGAATGATCAACCACCATCATTCTGAGGTCAACTTTGACAAAGAGGTCATTTAGCCAATCTAAAAATTGTCCAATTTGTCTATTCTGATGACTTTAAATTAGAAGAGGACGTGCATAATATGGTCAATCAATGTTCAATCAACAATATTTTGAGGTACTTGACCAAAAAGTCAATTAGGCAGATGCTAAAATGTAATTCGTTCATCCGATACTTGGAATTTGAAGAGGATTATAATTCAGGTACTGATCAACATCCATATTTTTGAGTAACTTGACCAAAAGGTCAATATAGGCAGATTTAAAATCCTCAACTTCATATCGATGACTTGAAATTCGAGAGGATTTAATTCAGGTCATGATTGATCACGCGCAATTTGAGGTCTCTTGACCAAAAGTCAATAAGGCAAATTCTAAATTGTCAATTCATACCGATTGAGCTTAAAATTTTGAAGAGGATTGCATAATGGTCATTCAAGCCACCCAATTACTAATTTGAGGTCAATTTGTTTTGATTTGCATGTCAGCTCTGCACGATCGTTTCTTGTTGGTGTGTGCAGATCCTCAAAAAAATTGTGGATGGATTCGGATGAAGTTTGTGGAAGTTGGGTTTGGACCAAGGAAACGCTTAGATTTTGGTGAAGATCAGACGGATACTACAATTACCTTCTCCACCACCGAAGGGGAGGAGGGATGGTTTACCCTTTGGTCTGTTGCTTGTTGTGTAAGGAGACTCAAAAGTTGTGTAAGATCAGATAAATTGGGACAGTTCGGTGCATCACCGGGTGCTGATGAATTTTTGGTAGATTTGGATCCGTATCTGACTAAAATTTGAATGATTTCACCATTGAAGAATAGGCCAAAAGATCTAGAAATATATCAAAAGTGTGACCGATCAGATGAACTGGTGAACAGTTGTTGTGAACAAGGAGAAATCATCTATTGGGACGACTGGATCCGGGATCGTCGATAAACATTTAAGTGTCCACAGAGGGGCAACCGATGTGCATTACTCAGGTGTGAGGATTGGACTGAAACTTGGTGACACGTTGGGGTGTGTGACAAGGAAGAATCATCTTTTGGTGAGATCTGGTTGATTCGGTCGGTAAATTTAAGCTGATGTCTTCCATGAAGATAGGCGAAACCAGAGTATATGCAGTTATCTCAAAGGTTGTGGCGGATTTGATGAAATTGACAGTGTTCGGTGGTACTATGATGAAGTGTCATCGATTTTGGTGAATGATCGGATCAGGTCCGACTACTAGATTTTAAGGTATTCTCATTTGAGAAATTAAGAAAATGATACATAGCACAGATATTGTAAAAAAGTTGTTCGACGATCGACAAACTTGTGCAGGGTTGTGCCACGAAGAATGATTTCGATTTTGAGAGATCGACCGGAATCTGGATACATATTTTTAACCTAAGTTGATTCTCACCATTGAGAGATGGGGCCCAAACATACTAATGCATAACAATGAATTAAATGTATTTGCCGATAGTCGTGGATCAGGAATACGTGGCGAGTATGCGCTTAACCGTTGCCCCTTCTAAGTTGTTAAAGATCTGCACCTGAGAGATAGGGGCCAAAAAATATATACATGATATGAAAAATGTATTGGCGAATATGTTTTCTTGTGATAAGCATGCGTGGCAGACGTAGCGCCCTCGATGCCCTTTAGTTTGACTTGTTGAGTAAGAAAATCACAGCTCAGTTGCCAAGTAAAGGGAAAATATTTATTATTGGCCATCATCATTTGGAGCCAGGTTATAATGAAGGTTAGTGTGGACAGGTGGGGTTAAGACTAAGGTTTTGTGAAGTGTCATTATTAGAACAAAAATAATTGATGGAATTAATTGGAAACAGAAGTCTGGGAAACAATGCATGGCTGTGTAACTGTGTGAATGGATACGGTGCTTTGTCGTCGGTGAAACTTTGCCGAACATCGATTTTCGATCGTATTGTCTTTAACTGTTTGTGCATCCTTTGTATACGATTTTTGCAGAACCACGTTTACTTTGTCTTACCATGTATATTGCTCTATCCATTGGAATTTGTGCTTGTCAAACTCAGCTCACGACATACAGAGTTCGTCTCAGACTCAACCCTTAGTAACCAATCTCTTTAATATCTGGTGTCCTCTCATCTTCTTAACGAAGAGCAGTCTGCTCCAAAAGGCAGTGACAGGGGGTGGGGTTTATGATGCATCCTTCTCAACTATACATTAAAAATACCCTGACCTCTCGCTGCATATAGCAAACTCACTCATCCTGGAAAGATGTGGGGCCGGAACCTCGTTACCAGATGTAAATATGTACAATCATGGGGAACGTAGCGCGTTGGTATTCTCGCTCGCCCCCCAATGGAGCGGTGCTTACACGATGCACATTACATAGAAGAAAATGTGCATCCCCCCTCTCCCTGCCTCCCCCCCCCCCCCAGACACCGCAAGACAAAAAAAAACCTATACATAATGGATCATGCTGATCGGTAGCCAAGTCTGGATGTATGGGGCCAAATATACAGTGACACACACACACACACACACACACACACACACACACACACACACACAACGCGCTGGCATATCAGCAATTTTTGGGAGAACGAGGTTTGGATCAATGCAATTTTCCGATACAGTACGTACTCGCACACAACCATAAACCTTGAGTAGATTCATGAAAAACGTCTAATATATCCGACATTTCAGGGAGATCACAACAACTTATAAGCACTGTGTAGACAGGTGGAAAACATTTGGCTGAATTACAAAGAGCGTTAATGATGGCAAACGCCCCCAGAAATCAGGTTTATCAAAAATAATGTTATTGCTTTGGAACATTCCGCATTAACATAAAGGGCTCAGTGAGATATCTCGATAGTTACTGGTGTAGTAGCCAACAGCGGTTAGAGCGAATTTAGTGATCATTGGCTCGTCCTCCAGTTAGTCGTTTTCTTTCTCATCTTCTATTTCAAACAAACAAACCGGCAACGGTCTGCTGGTTTCGCCATTTCTCCCCCGCTTGGTGTGAGGAAGGGAAGGCAGCTCGCCGCCGTATTGGTGGATGGACACGGCGTGCGGCGGTACGGGGTGAGGACCGCGCCCTTTTCGAGAACTCCGAAGGGTGGAGTCCGAAACGGGGCGGAGCCCCCGCGCTAATCAAAGACGGACACTGGCCCGGGCGGTTCTTCTCGCTATCCCTCTCGGCTCTCCCCCTCCATCGCTCCCCTCTTCCGCGTCACTCTTCGCGTGCGTTGTCGGTTGTGGTTATTTCCTTGTCAGTGGGTGGCTTGAGGTCTTTCGTCTCTCTCTCTATGACCTGACTCGCCTCCGTCTGAAGTCATTGTTGGGTCTCATCGCCCTGAGCTGTTCTGCGTGGTCGAGTGTCTCTGCGTCGTGGGAGCCGTGACACTTGCGGCGCCGCGTGACCGTGACAGTTCGAGCCGTGTCGTCGTCGAGTCTGGTCGAGTCAGCAGTGGAGGGGCGAAGGAGACGGAGCGTCGAGTGGAGGTCGTAGGCTAGGAGGAACCGACGGCCGCACAGGGGAGTCCTTCTTGTCTTTGGTTTGTGTAAATGGCGCTGGGTGGCGCTGTCCTTCCAGAAAACTGTTAAGTGTTGCCTGAATCGTTTTTAATACTCTTTCTTGCTTTTAATGTCATTTTTCTTTGCTGAAAAAGTGCACTTCATGTGTTGAATTGTTCCTCCGTTTCGCTGCGTCCTTTCCTCGTTTGATTCAGCATTCAGAGGGTTCTGACTGATTTTTTCTGTGGTGGCCACCATTGGCTGGGCCCAGACGTGGTCTGCAGACCCCGAAATGTGGGTGGTCAAAATTTGATGCGTATCCCAAGTCGGATAATGGCATTCCGAATTTCCATGATTAAGCGCTTACTGTACAGTGAGTGTGTTCCTTGGCGACCTCTCACAAACGCCTGGTTG
>CM068967.1:78840110-78877728 GCA_035128595.1 Eptatretus atami
CGTAAACAAATAAAGCTAGGGAGGCGTGGTTGGTGCACGTATGTAGGCGATCCTAATTCGTATGCGTGAATATTTTCCCGCCTGCAGAAGCTGTCAGTCGCCGACAGACCGCCGATGAGTGAGGAAGTGTAAGTGAGCGCCGTCGGATTTTCGTTTTGACAAAATGACGATCACTGTGTCTCATCGCCAGTGATCACTGTGTTGAAGAAGTTGGGATCGCTTTCACGGTCCCAGCATGTCCTTGTGCGATCTCCAAACGGAGTTGCTTCTGCTCGATCGTTAGCAGCTATTGCACGAACTTCGCTGAGATTCTCCTTAAGCCCAAATCCTCGTCACAATGGATATGAACGGATCCAATGCTGACGCCCGCCTCATCTGCAAGTTCTCTGATCGTGATTCGACGATCCGTGCATCAGCAGGGTCCTCACTTGGTCAATGACGATCTCATTTTGGATGTTGAGGGCCTACCAGAACGTGCTCATTCACTGATGTGCGACCATCTTTGAAGCAGTTGTACCACTCTTTATCTGTGTGGTGCCCATTGCTTCGTTCCGAAGGCCTGTTGAATCTTGCGGATCATTTGCACTTGGGATCACCAAGCTTTACACAAAATTTGATGCAGTAGCGTTGTTCAAGTTTTCCGTCATTTTGTCAAAAACGAAAATCCGACGGCGCTCACTTACACTTCCTCATTCATTGGCGGTCTGTCGCGACTGACAGCTTCTGCAGGCGGGAAAATATTCACGCATATGAATTAGGATCGCCTACATACGTGCACCAAACACGCCTCCCTAGCTTCATTTGTTTACGCACAAAAAATGAAGGTTGGAACTTTTTGAACACACCTCGTATGTTGTCGTGCAAGGTCCTCCTTGGCACCACTGAGCTCCTCCACCAACAAGCTTCATCCATAGCTTTATGGAGTATGCTCTCCCCCCCTCTGGCTAGTCTCTGCCTACATCTTGCTCAGCTTGACGCCATGGAAACAAAAGGCTTTCAACATCATTGGAATATCTCGTGATAAGCTGTCTATGGGCATATTACTTCGCTATCAGACAGGTCGGTGGTCTCTTTGTTTCTTCTGCTCGTTGCTTGTCTTGCACCCTCTGCCTCTCCGTGCTCTGTACCCCCAATATCTGCAGGACACACTGTCCACCAGCAACCACCTCCGAGTGAAACTGCCTAAATCCAGAACACTGCTCACCTCCACTAATTTATTCCTCTCTTTTCCACCTGTGGAACCCTACCTACATACTCCATGAATCTCATTTTTCTCTTCCAGTCATCAAGACACTGTTCTCCACCAACTTCAGGTCATCCCCCATCCAAAGTCCATGATATTTTCTACATCTGTTAAACCAGCCCACCCTCCCAAAATTTTGCTTATGTATCCATCTTGGCACCCCTGGCATTTTCCCTTTTCCCCTCATTTTACCTGCATCCCTTATTTGTCCATGCTCCATCAACAATCCTGCTATTGGTGTTTCCCTTTCTCGCCTAACTGTTCATTTGTTATGTTGTGTCTGGGCTGTCTGTGCCTAGCTCTTTCATGGGTCTCGACCATGTAGAAAAAAAGGTATATGTGATATATATTTATATATATATATTTTAGAAGCACCTTCTTTAACAATAAAAAACACACACACACCACACACACACACACACACCACACACACACACACACCAGACGCAACCTTCCTGACTGTTATGGGTGAAGTATTGCCGCGGATTATGTCTCACATCGGTAAGACCACAGAATCCGCACAGACGCACACTCCGTCTGCCACCCAGACGATTGTTCGCTACTTAATGCAAACCATTCAGCCGAAGGCCACGTGATGCTGTTGGCGGGAAAATCGAAACATCGTGGAGTCGTGACGAGCACTCCGCCATCCCCATTGGACACAGTCCACCACCATAGTGTCCATTGGTGTGTGGACTGTGTTCAATGGGATTGGCGGATGCTCGTCACACTCCGACATGTTTCGATATATACTATATATAGTATATTTAATTACCACAGCTTCGCAACTTAAAAAACTCGGCTCGCCGTCACCACATCCCTATGAAAACTGCTGTGGCACTAGCGGACATGCCGACAATGTTTGGAGATCTCTGGGCGTTCCATTAACCACTTGCATTTTGCTACAATGCGTTATTTTTTGTCATTCCCCGTGTACGTCTGTCGTCTGCTTACCAGCGATGTACTGCTATCCCGTAGCATGTGCACGGGTATCGTCTATACTATCATATATATAATATATATATATATTATATATATATATATATATGATATATATACTTTATATATATATATACTATATTATATATGTATTATACTCGCTGTGCCTATACAAAGTCTACATCCCCTTTCAAATTTTCACCTCTTTGTTGCAACCAAGATATTCTAGTTTTGTTTTTAAATTTTCTGAAATTTGTATTAATTTTATTTTCACTTGGGAAATTGTGTACGAGTGAAATTAAAGGTAGAAAAAATTCTGATTTTTATTGAAATTTAATTCCAGGCTATAAGGCCAACAAAAGATGAATATTTTGTGAAAAGGGGTGTAGACTTCTATAATCACTGTATCTACGTTAAAATTGAGAATCAAATTATCTTCATTATATTGCTGCAGTACATTCGTACTGGGGAAGTTAGGGGCTTTATCTCGGCTTCTAGGTCATGCCCAATAAGGTGGAGCGATGCAACTGTCTTAGCCAGAAAAGCCTTTTTTGTTGTGCGCCGTGTGTGCGTTGCTCACAATCAACTTAAAGACCACACACAACCCACCCAACGAGCTTCATTAAATGCCTAAATAAACACCATTTACACAACATTCTCCATATCTCTTCCACATTAAGTCACTACCCCTTTTAGCGGCTGTTAGAGAAAGCAAAACCCAATCAACCTCAACCCTACACCATTCAACCTGCCTCAATAAAACTTCCTCCAAATTCAAAGTGTTGCATCAACGCAACCTGCGTCACTCTTCTCACACATTTCCTTCTGTTCCCACACATTCCGAGGTGAGCAAGAAATGCATCGAAGGAATTTCCAATATACCCTCCACAAACCACCTCAAATGGATGACAATGAAATCGCCAACCCTTCTCAGCCACTCCGCTTCCAGTCAACCATACATTCTCCTTTCCCTCTCGTGGATCTTCTCCATATTCGCTTCATCAGGTACTGACCTCACAAGATAACATGCCTTTTTGTTGTACTGACAGAGACAAGTGTCTGGGCCGCAACCTTATGCATTGTATTCTCTCGGAAGATGATTGTTGGCTTTGTCTGCCACCACTTGTCCAATCACGACGGCATTTGGCAGCTCTTGCCTTCACCTCCTTCTCCTCCATTCTCGTTAACCATCTGCCGTTCTTTTTCCACCAACAACACCTCTGCGCCATGGACTTCCTCCTCTCTCCACTCCCCTATTCTCACACTGCACCATTTCGACCGTTCACATCTCCATACAGGCGCCAGCACTGTTTCGTGCTTGCCATCTATCATTCTTCCTTTCCTTTGACTGCCTGCTTATCTGCAGCAGCACCGGAGCCATGCTGTTCCTTCATTTCCCTGACCTCCACTAAAACAGCCCTTCAACTCCCCCACACTCCCCTCAAGTTTCTTATCTAGGTGATCGGAAGTCTATCGATCTACTATACTTCATACCTCACCAACGGAAATCTCAACACTCATTGTTCCATTCTTCAAATCCTTACCATTTCACGTTGCACCCAAATTAATCTGTGGCCATATCCTGATCAGCATGCGTGGACTGACCGCATATGCATTCTCCAAGTCCAGCCATACCACTGCACAACCTTTCCTTGCTCTTGTCTGCCGTGTAATACTTGCCAGACCATTGTGCGAGTGTTCACATACATCCTGGTGAACCTGTGCTCCTTTTGTACAGAACCATCCACAAAACCATTCTTCCACTGAAGCGTTGAGAGCCGTGCAGGAAGGACACCCCATTCAAAATCTAACCCATCTACATCGAGCAATGATATGTGCTGAACTGCTCCAAGTGTCACCAACCTCTTCCTGCTTTGGAATATAAACTCTTCTGCCCTTACTCCATTGACTGGGCAACACTCCTTTGCCTTCCACACGACCTTCCAGAGCTGTTCACAGAACCTGCCTGCCTCACAACTCTTAAACACTTGTATGGTACTCACTTCGTCCCGGAGTCGATGCCCCCGTGCCTTTCCGCAAACTGCCTCAACCACAGACATCTTTGCTCTGACAAATCAAGTCAAAAACCTGGCTCCATCGATCTCACCAAAGCTCCAACCACTTCATCACTCCTTGGTCTGTCTGTGTATCGTAACATGTAGACTTAGGTGACCTCCATACTTCTTCCTTCGGATCTTCAGTACACCAAGATCTCGATGCCTCAGATCGAACAGATCCCTTCATAAATCAAAAGGATTTCTCAAAGAACTCCTTTCTTCCTCTGTCTCTCTTTCCTTCGCCTTCCTCATCCTTTCCACTCTCTTCAACTTCACCAACTCACTCACCTGCTTCGTGCAGCACCGCAGTCTCCATCCTGTCTCCTTCCTCCATCTTCTTCCCATAATCTGTCTCCAAGCTCCCTCAACACTTATCATTCTCATGGCCTGTGCTCCGCTGTGGATCTCCTCTCGCTCCCTGCTCAAACCCGTCCCCATTCTCACCCCTCTCGACATACTCCTTTCACTCACAGAACAACATATTACATATCAGACATACACAGTTTTTGATTGTGCACTTTCCATTTGGCTGGACAACACAGTTTTACAAAACTGGTCATATAAAGTTTTATCTATTTTTCTCTGCAAATGATCTCATGGTATTTCATTTTTATGCCCTCCGCACAAGGGTTGCCAGATGGCATTATTTTTCCGGTTGTCTGTCCGTTCCGTTCATCCGTTCCGTCCTCGTCCGGGATGTTCGTTACGTGATAACTCAAGAAGCAAATTGTAGAATTTCATCAAACTGGGTAAAAGTAAGTAAGGACAGTGGCAATTAATTGATTAGATTTTTGGGCCAGATGTGATTAAAGCTCATGGGTCAAAAGGTCAAGGTCAAACTCTAAATTTTACTGTTTACGCCCTAACTCAAGAAAATATTTGGACAGACTTCATCCAAACCTTTGGTACAAAGGTAAAGTTAAGACAGGTCAATTAAGTGATTAGATTTTTGGCCAGATATGATAAAGGTCATAGGGTCCAGTATGTCAATTACTCAATTGTTTGTGTGGGGAGAGCGGAGGCATACCTTCGACTGTGCGCAGTCGGATTACTTCTAGTTTCTTATTAATACAAAGTATACTTTTCACTGTTTTTCTTAGTGAGTTTAAAATTTGTTATTCAAAAAACATCCCAATTCTCTTCGATCTCATCCTTCCCTACCAGGCTTCAAGGACGGCTGTTCACCACCATCTCAGACAATCCCCAATTCAAACCATTATGTTTCTACCTTCTTCGCCCCTCCCCACCCCCAAGCCCTTTCTCCTTCTTCCAGGTTTTCCTCAAAGAGTTTCTTCTTTTATCCGCCTGGTCCATCCCATACTTCCTTTCCTAACTCCCATTCTTCCACACACCCATATAACTATTGTCCAAGTCTCCTCTATCTTGTCCTTCACACGCCTCTAATTCTTACTGTTCCTTCTTGTTTTGCTAAGTACTGATCCATTCAGTTGTACCGCTGTTTCTATGAGCCTTTACTGCATACAAAAAAAAACTACGGCTCCAGTAAATTGTGTTCATTGTTGTCAATGTGTCATAACAAGTGTTTGTGGTTAACAGGACTCTGTCTGTAAATTCCTCTTTCTGCTGGTGCTATGAGTACATGTTTAAGGAAGTCTTTAAAAGGATTATCGTGTAGCTTGTCATGCGAGCATTTCACCCCCCCCCCCCCCGCCACCATCCATAATTTTTTCTTTCCATCCCACCTATAAACTCTTCTTTTTACTTGTCGGGGCACCGTTTCCTTCCCATCATCCCCTATTTTTGCTATTCATTCTTCCTTTTGGCCTGTTGCATCAACGTTGGCCCCCTTGTCACTGTGTTGCCATTTTGCCCTTGCTTTCCCATGCGTTTTTAATTTTTCTCTGCCAAAGAAACGAGACGGTCCAACTCGCTTCCATATGTGGATATATTAACAACGTTTTTGAAAATGTGGTTTGTGACAGTGGCAAAATTCCCAACCAACTAGAGCCAGGAAGCTCTTGCAGCCGGCACCAATGTATTTAAACATGCGTCAAAATCACGAGATAAAATTTTGATTGGTGTGTCTGCACCTATTCTTTGGTCTGACTTTGCTCTGGAGCAGGTTGAATGAAGAACAGCAGAGCCCAGACCAACTTAGAAAAAATTCCAATTGAAAGCATTATATAATTAATAATGCTTTGCTGCCTTGGCCTTCAACTATACTATTGGTGCTTCCTTCCTTCTCTACTTTTCCTTTTGTCCTGTTGCTCTTTGCATCCATTCTCTGTTCTAGTACTGCTCTTCACAGCCTTGGACAATGTAGATAAAAAACCAAAAACCTGTTGCAATGAAATTGCTTTTGCTTTTCAGGAACTATGGCAGAACAAGGTCACCAAGAAGGGATGCGTGGTTGCTGGAATGCAGTATAAGCAAAGGAGGAGGGGAAGATGGCAGATGATGAGCAAGAGCGAGGAGGCGGAGGAAGATGCTAAGAAAGATTGAGGATGAAATAGATGGTTGTTTCTTTCTCGGTTGGGAAATTGAAGCTTTCGACTCGGCAGCGCCCAAAGAGACCTGGTCTTCCTTCAGGCAGCCAACACAAAGCAATGTTGTGTGACCTGCATGCAGGATCAGACAGCTACAGCAGAATAATACAATGGTTCACCCCACGCTGATTCTGCCTTCTGCTCTTATCCTCATAATCCTTGTCTGTTGATATATCCTGTCTTTGTATTGTTCATAGTTGGTGTGATGGTGTAAATTGTTTTCTGCGGCTGTTAGTCGTTATACTGAAAAAAAAAATAAAAAAAAAAAAAAATAAAAAGAAAAATAAAAAAATGCAAAACAAAACAAAAAAAAATAAAAGAAAAAGTTAATAAATCAT
The DNA here is from genome assembly GCA_035128595.1 of Eptatretus atami. Lineage (NCBI taxonomy): Eukaryota > Metazoa > Chordata > Myxini > Myxiniformes > Myxinidae > Eptatretus > Eptatretus atami. The sequence goes on from CM068967.1 coordinate 78,847,195, forward strand.
ATCTCGACAAAGTGCTCGGTCACAGCAATTCCCTTGCAAAACCAAATCGTATGCAGTACTAACGCGATTTTCAGGAAATTTCTCACAAAAAGTGAAGCATCGATAAACGTTTTGTAACCATGACATGGAATCAAAAGGACAACCGTTTGTCCACTCTTAACGTGTGCACTGTATTTGGCCAAAAATCTTAAGATCTTACAGCCGGATTGTGGACCTGCACTGCTACCTTACCCAAATGAAACCATTATTGACAAGAAATAGTGCAGTAACTAATATTAATATTCATGTGCTTGATCTGTCATTAATGAATAACATATATCATGAGTGAGGTGTTGATATCAAAATATAAAACAAGGGTTTTAAATGTGTCCCTTCCTCCGAATGAAACCTCATGTTCCATCTCTTCCATGTACATTTACCAGGTGTTAGAACATCGGGGCACTTGTTGAATTTTTTAGTGAGACGCCAATTTAACAGGAGGAAACAAAAAACTTTATGAATCGGCTCCATTCGAATTCTATCTTGAAGATGTGATGATTAAACATATAAACAAACGCTTGTTCCATTCCCAAAAGGATGTAGTGTGTGCGTACTGCATGGCAGACCGACTTAGACAGAAATAGTGCTGAGTGCCAATCTTAATACTTTGACCTTAACCAAAGTTCGACATATGTTTAAATGTTAACCCATAGAGTTGATTCGTTGTACCTTTTGCATGTGGGATTATGTCCAAGTTAACCATTCGCCCGTTCCTGAGCGTTGTGTTTGCCAGGCCACTTGCCGTGGTTTCTGGGTATGCTGCAAGGTCTAAGACTCTAACGTATGCATAGCGCGTGGCAGCCGCCTATCGCCGCACGATCACGTGCCCGTGAAGGCCTATTAAAAGGCTGCCCGCTCACGATTCAAATCATAACCCGCACCAAATGACATCGAAGGCTGTCAAGGCCCTGTCACACCTTGACCGTTTAGCCAGCGTTATGCCGGACGTATGAAAAAATTTGCCGAATACCTAGGCACACGTCGAATTTACTTATGGTAAGTTGTATACGTTAAGAGCACGCTGGCATACGTCGTGGTACGCGAGCATTGTCGACAAATTTTAAGCAGGCTCCAAAATTTTTCGACGCGTTATGCCAGCGTATGACTCACACGTTCCGCATACGCTGGCCCATAAGTTGAGGCCACCGTTATGCGATCCGTTGACACACGTCGGACACCACATTTACTTGTAAGTTATATAGGTCGAAACCGCGATGCGTAATTTTTAGCGTACCCGAAACTTATTCTAACCTTATGAGATAACGTGCTTTGAACCTATGTGTAACGATATCTCCAACGCCCACTATTGACGATGTAGACGTATTTGATGACGTCTTACGCCGGACGACCACAGAACTTACTGAACCGTGGTTTCTAACTTACAGCTACGCTTAATGACGTTCATTGCAGCGTTTAGGGATTGGTATTATAAAAATGGGCTTCACAGGAGGAACCCATCAGTGTTTCAGACCCATGCGTGAGTACATTGTCCATGTCACAGTAGTATCAGTAGTAGGTGCAGTGTCATTCTAGTAGTAGTTAGTTAGGTCCATGTCAGTAGTAGTTAGGTGAGTGTTGATGGGAGGGGTGTGGGTTGATGATGGTCCTCCTTGCGTCCGCGTCCATGAGAATCTTCTTTTGCCAGCATTTCTTCGAAAGTTTTCTTCGGCTTTTTTTTTTTAAGTGTTTTTCTACGCTGAACTGTATGTTTTTAAAAGTTTTTTGGCGTATTAATAAACGAGTTGGACAAATGCAGTAAACTATTAGTAACGTACCACAGAACGTTTTCGATACATAGTTAACTATTACCAGACGAATGCTCTTAGGCTGTTTTCGGGCGTTCACAACGTATGCCCAACGATAGTCTAAACGTTATGCATAGCGTCGGCAGCGTATCGTCGACGATCACGTGCGTGTAGGCTATTCATAGGCTGCCGCTCACGATTTTAAGATCAAATAACCGCACTAGAAATCGAAGTGTCAACATCACTGTCATGCCGTGCTAAGAAAAAACAAAACAAAAAAAAACATGGAGTCTGGAACACTGACGGTTCCCTCCTGTGGAAGCCCATTTTTTATGATACCAATTCCCCTAAACGCTGCCCAATACGCCATTTACGGTAGCTGTAAGTTAGAAACATGTTCAGTAAGTTCTGTGGCTCGTCCGGAAGACGTCAATCAAATATGTCTACATACGTCATATGGTTGGAGATACGTTACACATAGGTTTCAAAGCACGTTACTCATAGGTTAGAAAAGTTAAGTTCGGGTTATGCTAAACATTACCTCGACGTTTGTTTCACTTATGAGTAACTTACAAGTAACGTGTGTCGACCGCTGTGTCAACGATCGCGTAAACGTTGCCTACAACACGTTACTCATAGGTTAGAAATTAAGGTTTCCGGGTACGCTAAACATTACCTCGACGTGTTTCGACTTATGAGTAACTTACAAAGTAACGTGTGTCGACGTGTGTCAACGATCACGTAATTGCCTTCAACTTATGGCCAGCGTATGCTTGAACGTGTGAGTCATGGTATGCAGAACGTGTGAGTCAACGAGGTAAAGCCCAAAATGTCACGCTCTGTAATCCTTTATCTCCACCTATAAAGGGGCAAATATCTTTCTCTCGCTTTGTATGTGTTCTATGCCACGGCCACATATTTGAAGTACAAACTCGGGGTACAAATACAACTTTGCGACGTGGGGGCGTAACATAGGCTATGTGGTCACGGGCTTGCGCGAGGGTGTTGGGGGGTGGTGAGGGGTAGCAAAATTCTCTATGTAAAGTGTGCCATCGAGCCGCCAACCCTTGCTGTGGTAGCAGAGGGGTATTACAATTTCCAAATTTCCTTTGGCTTCAAAGTGTTACTTATTCACGTTTTTTCTTCACACTCAATGCTGGGAAATCTGCCCAGCTTGTTGAATAAATCGAAGTATTCTGTTTCGTGTTTTTATTTATTTATTTTACCTCAAATGTTCATTGCATCCAAGTTTGAGATCTTGTATTTTTATAATTAGTGACGTTCTCTGTGCATTTGCCAGTTGTTGTCAAGGCCAACACTTTTCCCTGTCTCTACTCACTTATAGAAGGAGTTTGTCTGGTGCGTGTGACACTTATCCTGCTAGTTCACATATAAATTGATTAATAACGATGATTAGAAAGGCTAACTTTATTATACATGTTTATGAAAACTCATTATCGACGTATTTTACATGATGTACGTGGACATGAAATGTATTGGTGACTTAGTTGACCTCACACATTAGTAAAGAAACATGAAAGCTATTGTAACGCTGTTTCTGTGTGAGACAAAGATTCTACTGTAATCCTATATACCCCCGGCGATGGCTGTGCATTGGTTAAATGTGGCCTTGTTCCCATCTGGTTTAGGCTCAGTATCAGGCTGCCGTGAATTAAAGTGGCGGTCACTGTGCTTGAATTCACGATTTTTAAATGATTAGGATATTGTCTGCCGAAGATTTAATGTGCTTAAAGGAAAATTAATGGATAAATTGATTGTTTGTTTTGGAGTTTCATCATTACTTTGTGCAATTGGTTTGTTTGTTATTAATTATTTCATTTGCTATTTGCCCACAGATTTAGCATTTGAGGCTGACCTATGAACTCGGGCATCAACAAACCCTGCAGGTAATCCTACCCGAGTTACTTGATCTACTCATAAGACATGGGAAAATGGGTAAGCCAGAGTGCAAAGCGAGATGCTGGGATACCATATAAGTGTAGCATGGTGATTGACTTCTCTGTATCAAGACATGAAGGAAACAACCCCACGACCTTGTACTGCCTTCTGTCATGGCAAGAGTTTATCCTGAAACTTGAGCTATGTCCCATTGTTCATGTCGGTGATGACATTGCAGAGCTTACCATGTACCTGACGTCCTTCTTGAGGAAAATGCAGCCAATGTGAAGCCCTATGTGTGACCACTCCATCTTTTCCGAGTAACGTATAACTCCTGCTCATTCTTTTTAGTCAGTGATGGGACCTCAAACCTTTCAGATCTTGTCACGAACGCGTTGGAATGCACGTTTTCGCTCCCCTATGGAATTTAAAAAAAAACTGAAAACGACCTCCTTGTAGGCAAAATTTCATTCTTAAAGAAAATCATCTTGATGTATGGCAAATATGCAGTCCTTGGCTGACTTGATCACCGGACCAGTCGTCATCAGTACCATTGGCCACCATGATTACTATCCCTAGTATCTATCTACATTTTTGGAAATGTTGTTGGCTCATTCATCTTACCTAACGCTGACCCACCCCATACATTACATTGCATCCTCACACTGATAGACTGGCAAAGTATGCTTGAACTTCAGTGGGATGCGAAATTTGTAAAATTAAAAGCGTTGGTCTTGTTGTGTAAATGGCAAATATATCATTTGAGTCCCGAAATTTACACACGGTGAGGTAGATAGGGTGGAGAGGAATGCGGGGTGAGGGTGTTAAATTGTCGTCATTTGCTTATATTGTAAATTAGATTGGCCCTTAACAAACGAGTTTTTCTGTGGCTAGTCGGGCCTTCTGTGACATGCTAACATTACATGTGCCCTCTATCTGGCGTGGTACACATACAAGCGTTCGTAATGGAAACATCAAGTCGTGACTCATCGATGGCTGCTTCGGTGAATAAATCATTGATGTTAATGAGTTTTTGTGGGATTCCCACATTGACGGAGGATTAGGTTTTACTGAAAAAGCTCAGATTTATCGAACATTTTTCTATGGTTCGTCGGAGTCCCTCCACACATTGTTGACTTCGATTTACTTTTCCACATTACTTTGGATACGATGGTGGTTACTTTAGAGTAAGCTGACTGCATTGCAAGAGCAGGTTTGTAGTTCAAATCCTCCAAAGCCAGCAGTGTACTGCATATAGATCTTTGTTCTGCGGAAACGAGCGGCTGCAGAATTGCCACTGTTGCTGTTTTGAATACCTTCACGAGTGGTAACCTGACTACCTGTTCATTTCTGGTGAACTTGTGGTGCCAGTGCACAATTATGGTTTCTTATTAATTCCCTCAAGGTTAAATGATTCAAAGAAGCATTACCCATTAAAAATAGCAAAATCCAAAATCCACTTTATCTGGCATTCAAAAAAAGAAAAACTCTTTAACCATCCAAAGTTTGTGTTCTCTGAATTTTTTAAGATGAAAACGTTTGTAATGTCTACGAGTCTATACTTTTTGTGTCGAAATATTTTTAAAACTTGGTGTGTGTAGTTTGTAGTGCTGATGGGGGTCCATCTGAGTATAGAGAAGGAGGAAAGGGAAACGTATAGGGAGCGAGGAGGAGCATTGGACCATACTCTGTGCAGAGCCGTTGTGCTGCTTATGCAGTATGGGAGCTGTGAAACATTTTCTTCATGTCACTTGTATTGTTGGGCATTAAATAATGCTTCGCGTGTCTATTTTCATTTGCCTATGCAAGGATAGAAAGTATTTGATCAAGTCCATGACGGCCAATGCCTCTTGCTGATGGTATTTGCAGATGGCTTGGCACCGGGACAGGAACTGCAAGCGGTTGTTTGTGACCAAGGAAGAGCGAGAACCAGGCATTGCCGGGAAGAGCTGAGCGCACGTCCGCACAGCTCGGTGCGCCACCAGGCCCGTGCCAACTGGAGCGCCCGAGCGCACATACCTCGAGGAGCTCGCGCGCAAGGACACCGCCTTAGGGTCTTTGAGCAGAGAGCGGATCAGCGTGCCGCCACAGTGGCATACCTCACTTTCGGGCAAAGCTTTTTTTCATTTTTTTTTTGCCCCACCCAAAAGAAGGAAATTTTTTCATCGGGGCCTCCTCAACGCCAATTTGGCACCCCCCTCCTTGGATCTCTGCTGGGTTCGCGTCCTTCCTTGGCACACCTGAGCTCCTCCACCAACAAGGCTTTCATCCATAGCTTTATGGAGTACTGCTCTCCCCCCCCTCTGGGCTAGCTCCTCTGCCTCACATCTTGCTCAGCTTGACGCCATGGAAACAAAAGGCTTTCAACATCATTGGAATATCTCGTGATAAAGCTGTCTATGGGCATATTACTTCGCTATCACAGACAGGTCGGTGGTCTCTTTGTCTTCTTCTGCCTCGTTGCTTGTCTTGCACCCTCTGCCCTCTCCGTGCTCTGTACCCCCCAAATATCTGCAGGACACACGTCCACCAGCAACCACCTCCGAGTGAAACTGCCTAAATCCAGAACCACTGCTCACCTCCACTAATTTATTCCTCTCTTTTCCCACCTGTGGAACCACCTACCATACTCCATTGAATCTCATTATTCTCTTCCAGTCATCAAGACAGCTGTTCTCCACCAACTCAGGTCATCCCCCATCCAAAGTCATGATATTTTCTACATCTGTTAAACCAGCCCACCCTCCCAAAATTTTGCTTATGTATCCATCTTGAGCACCCCTGGTATTTTCCCTTTCCCCTCATTATTACCTGCATCCCTTATTTGTCCATCTCCATCAATGCAATACCAAATACACTAATGTTCCATTAATGTGTCATGGCTGTCTGTTGGGGGCAGGCTTCTTTCATGAGTCTCGAGCGATGTGTAGAAAAGGGTATCGATGTATATAATTGTTATAATATATTATAGTATACAGTATGAAATATTACGCGTTATTAGTGAAGCACCTTATTCTTTAACCAATAAAAACAAAAAACACACACACACACAACGAGATGCACTCTGACTGGTATTGGTGAGATTTGCCGCGGATTATGTCTCACATGGTAAACCACAGAATCCGCACAAGAACGACCATCCGTCTGCCACCCAGGACGATTGTTCCTACTAATGCAAACATTCAGCCAGAAGGCACGTGATGTGATTGGGCGGGAAAATCGAAACATGTGGAGGTGTGACGACGACTTCCGCGATCCCCATTGGACACAGTCCACACCATGTGTCCATGTGTGGTGGTGTGGACTGTGTTCAAGGGGAATGGCGGAGTGCTCGTCACACTCACATGTTTCGATATATATATATATATATATATATATATAATATATATAATATATTATAATACCAAGCTTGCACACTAAAACTCGGCTCGCCGTCACACGATCCCTATGAATGACTGCTGTGGCACTTAGCGGACATGCGACAATGTTTGGGAGTCTTGGCCGTTCATAGTAACCATTGCTTTTTGGACACAATGGAGTATATTTGTGTCATTCCCCGTGTACGTTCTGTCGTCTGCTACCAGCGATGTTGTACTGCTATCCCGTGCATGTGCACGGGTATCGCTAATATATATATATGTGTATATATACGCTGTGCCTATAGAAAGTCTACATCCCCTTTCAAATTTTCACCTTTTGTTGCCAACCAAGATATTCTAGTTTTGTATTTTTAATTTTCTGAAATTTGTATAATTTATTTTTCACTTGGAAATTGTGGTTACGATGTGTAAATAAAGGTAGAAAAAGTCTGATTTTTATGAAATTTAATTCCAGGCTATAAGGCAACAAAAGATGAATATTTTGAAAAGGGGTGTAGACTTTCTATAATCACTGTATCTACGTAAAATTGAGAATCAAATTATCTTCATTATATTGGCTGCAGTACATTCGTACTGGGAAGTAGGGGGCTGTATCTCGGCTTAGGTCATGCCCAATAGGTGGAGCCGATGCAACTGTTTAGCCAGAAAAGCCTTTTTTGGTGTGCGCGTGTGTGCGTGTGCTCACAATCAACTTAAAGCACCACACACAACCCACCAACTAGCTTCATAAATGCTCAAATAAACATCCATACACACATCTCTCCATATCTCTTCCACATTAAGTCACTACCCCTTTTAGGGCTGTAAGAAACAAAACCCAATCAACCTCAACCTACACCATTCAACCTGCCTCAATAAACTTCCTCCAAATTCAAAGTGTGCCATTCAACGCAACCTGCGTCACTCTCTCACACATCTTCCTTTCTGTTCCACACATTCCGAGTTGAGCAAGAAATGCATCGAAGGAATTTCCAATATACCCTCCACAACCCACCTCAAATGGTTGACAAGAAACTCGCCAACCCTTCTTCGGACACTCTGCTTCCAGCTCACCATACTTTCCTCTCTTCCTCTCGTGAATCTTCTCCATATTCTCTTCCAAAGTTACTGACAATTCACCAAAGATAACATGCCTTGTTGTACCTGACCAGATGACAATGTCTGGCCGCAACCTTTTCATGCAGATCTCCTCCGGGAATATGATTTGTGGCTTTTTCTGCCACCACTTTCCAATCACACGCATTTGGCAGTCCTCTTGCCTTCCACCTCCTCCTCCTTCCATCTCTAACCATCTGGCCGTCTTTCACTAACAACACCTCTCTGCCATGGACCTCCTCCTTCTCCACTCCCCTATTTCTCAATCTCATCACCTGTTTCACCATCTCCACTACCAGCGCCAGCACTTGGTCGTGCTGCCATCTATATCTTCCTGCTGCCAGTGCTACTGAGCATGCTGCATCATTCCCTGACCTCCACACCAAGAGCAGCTCTTCTCTTGCAATAACCCCCACACCCTCAAGTTTTTCTGGTGATGGAAGCACATCACACGTTATCCACAACAGGAAATTCAATAGTATTGGTTCCATCTTCCAAATCTCTTACCATTTCAACGTGGCACCCAAATTAAATCTGTGGCATATCTGATCAAGGCATGCGTGACTGACCCATATGCATTCTCCAAGTCCAGCCATACCACTGCAACAACCTTCCTTTGCCTCTTTGTCTCCTGTAATACTTGCCAGATCATTGCCGAGTGTTCAATACATCCTGGTGAACCTGAAATTCCTGCCTTTTGTACAGAACCATCCACAAAACCATTCTTTCCACTGAAGCTCGAGAGCCGTGCAGGAAGGACACCCATCAAAATCTACCCATCTACATCGAGCAATGATATTTGGCTGAACTGCTCAAGTGTCACCACCTCTTCCTGCTTTGGAATATAAACTCCTTCTGCCCTACTCCATTGACTGGGCAACACTCCTTGCCTCCACACGACCTTCAGAGCTTTCCACAGAACCTGCCTGATGCCTCCACAACTCTTAAACACCTTGTATGGTACTCCACTTGGTCCCGGAGTCGATGCCGCCCGTGCCTTCCGCAAAACTGCCTCAACCACAGACATCTTTGGCTCTGACAAATCAAGTGAAAAACCTGGCTCCATCGATCTCACCAAGCCTCCACCACTTCATCACTCCTTGTGTCTGTGTACGTAACATGTAGGTGACCTTCCAACTCTTCCTTCGGTACCTTCAGTACACCAGATCTCGACTGCTCCAACAGATCCTTCATAAATCAAAAGGGATTCTCAAAGAACCTCCTTCTCTTCCTCTGTCTCTCTTTCCTTCGCCTCCTCATCCTTCCACTCTCTTCAACTTCACCAACCTCACTCACCTGCTTCGTCAGCACCTCAAGTCCATTCCTGTCTCCTTCCTCCATCTTCTTCCATCATCTGTTCAAGCTCCTCAAATACATTCTCAGCTCCTGGATCTCCCTCTGCCTCCTGCTCAACCGTCCCTCATTCTCACCCCTCTCGACATACTCCTTCACTCCAGAACAACATATACATATACAGTACATACACAGTTTGATGTGCACTTTCCATTTGGCTGTGACAACACAGTTTTACAAACTTGTCATAATAAAGAGTTTTACTATTTTTCTCTGCAATGACTCAGTGGTATTTCATTTTTATGCCTCCGCACCAAGGGTGCCAGAGGCATTATGTTTCCGGGTTGTCCGTCGTCCGTTCATCCGTCCGTTCGTCCGGATTTTCGTTAACGTGATAACTCAAGAAGCAATTGTAGAATTTCATCAAACTTGGTAAAAGGTAAAGTAAGACAGGGCAATTAATTGATTAGATTTTTGGCCAGATGTGATAAAGCTCAATGGTCAATAGGTCAAGGTCAAACTCTGAAATTTTACTGTTTACGCCCTAACTCAAGAAATATTGGACAGACTTTCATCAAACTTGGTACAAAGGTAAAGTAAGACAGGTCAATTAAGTGATTAGATTTTTGGCCAGATATGATAAAGGTCAAGGGTCAATATGTCAATACTCAATTGTTTGTGTGGGAGAGCGGAGGCATACCTGTCGACTGCGCGCAGTCGAATTACTCTAGTTTCTTTACAATACAAAGTATACTTTTCACTGTTTTTCTTGGTGAGTTAAAATTTGTTATTCAAAACATCCACATTCTCTTCGATCTCATCCTTCCCTACAGGTCTTCAAGACGGCTGTTCACCACCATCTCAGACAATCCCCAATTCAAAACCATTATGTTTTCTACCTTCTTCCCCCCTCCCCACCCCCAAGCCTTTCTCCTTCTTCCAGGTTTTCCCTCCAAAGAGTTTCTTTCTGTATCCGCCTTGTCCATCCCATACGTCCTTTCCTACTCCCATTCTTCCACACACCCATTAATTGTCCAAGTCTCCCTCTATCTTGTCCTTCACACGCCCTCTATCTACTGTTCCTTCTGTTTTGCTAAGTACTGATCCATTCAGTGTACCCGCTGTTCTATGAGCCTTGACTGCATACAAAAAACTTACTCTCCATTAAAATTGCTGTTCATTGTTGTGCAATGTGTCATACAAGTGTTTGTGGTAACAGGACTTGCTGTAAAATTTTTCTGCTGGTGCTATTGAGTACATGGTTTAAGGAAGTCTTTAAAGGATTATCGTGTAGCTTGTAATGCGAAGCATTTGTCACCCCCCCCCCCGCCACCATCCATAATTTTCTTCCATCCCACCATAACTCTCTTTTACTTGTCGGTCACCGTTTTCTCCCATATCCCTTTTTTTTGCTATTCATTCATTCCTTTGCCTGTTGCATCCAACGGTGGCCCCCTGTCACTGTGTTGCCATTTTGCCCTTGCTTTCCCATGAGTTTCAATTTTTCTCTGCCAAAGAAAACGAGACGTCCAACTCGCTTCCATATGTGGTTATTAACAGCTGTTTTTGACATGTGGTTTGGTTACAGTGGCAAAATTCCAACCAATAGAGCCAGAGCTCTTGCAGCCAGGCACTCAATGTATTTAAACGTGCGTTCAAATCACGAGATAAAATTTTGATTGGTGTGTGTCACCTATTCTTGGTCTGACCTATTGCTTGCTGGAGCAGGTGAATGAAGAACCAGCAGAGCCAGACCAACTTTAGAAAAATTCCAATTGAAGCATTATATAATTATAACTGCTTCTGCCTTGGCCTTCAACTATACTATTGGTGCTTCCTTCCTCTCTACTGTTCCTTTTGTCCTGTTGCTCTTGATCCATTCTCTGTTCTAGTACTGGCTCTTCCACGAGCCTTGACAATGTAGATAAAAAAACAAAAACCTGTTGCAATTAAATTGCTTTTGCCATTTCAGGAACTATGGCAGAACAAGGTCACCAAGAAGGGATGCGTGGTTGCTGGAATGGCAGTATGAAAGCAAAGGAGGAGAAAGATGGCAATGATGAAGAAGAGGAGGAGGCGGAGGAAGATGCTAAGAAAGATGAGGATGAAATAGATGGGTTGTCATCTCGGTTGGAATTGAAGCTTCGACTCGGCAGCGCCCAAAGAGACCTGGTCTTCCTTCAGGAGCAACACAAAGCAATGTTGTGTGACCTGCATGCAGAGATCAGACGGCTACAGCAGAAATACAATGGTTCACCCCACTCTGATTCTGCCTTCTGCTCTTATCCTCATAATCCTTGTCTTTGATCATATCCTGTCTTTGTATTGTTCGATAGTTGGTGTGATGTGTAAACTTGTTTTCTGGGCTGTTAGTCGTATATCTCGACAAAGTGCTCGTCACAGCAATTCCCCCTGAAAACCAAAATCCGATATGCAGTACATAACGGATTTTCAGGAATTCTCACAAAAAGTGAAGCATCGATAAACGTTTGTAACCAATGACATGGAATCAAAAGGACAACCGTTTGTCCACTCTTAACGTGTGCACTGTATTTGGCCAAAAATCTTAAGATCTTACAGCCGATTGTTGGACCTGCACTGTACCTTACCCAAATGAACCATTATTTGACAGAAATAGTGCAGTAACTAATTATTAATATTCACTTTGCTTTGATCTGTCATTAATGAATAACATATTATCATGAGTGAGAGTGATTGATATCAAAATATAAAACAAGGGTTTAAATGTGTCCCTCCTCCGAATGAACCTCCATGTTCCATTCTCTCCATTACATTTACCAGGTGTTAGACATCGGGCACTTGTTGAGTTTTAGTGACGACGTCAATTTACAAGGAGGTGAAACAAAAACTTTATGAATCGGCTCCATTCGATTCATCTGAAGATGTGATTATAAACATATAACAAGCCTTGTCCATTCCCAAAAGGATGTGAGTGTGTGCGTCTGCATGCAGACCGACTTAGACAGAATAGTGCTGAGTGGCCAATCTTAATACTTTGACCTTAACCAAAGTTCGACAAATGGTTAAATGTAACCATAAGTTGATCTTGTACCTTTTGATGTGGATTATTTCCAAATTAACCATTCCCGTTCCTGAGCGTGTGTTTGCCGGCACTGCCCGTGGTTTCGGGTATGCTGCAAGGTCTAAGATCTAAGGGCCCTGTCACACTTGACGTTTAAGCAGCAATGGCAACGTATAAAAATTGATCTAAAAGTTGGTGTACGCGAAATTTTGATGGTTTTTTTTGAGTTTTTGGCGTATTCAAAACGTGTGGTCGTTTGCATAACATATTAGTAACGGGCACAGAACGTTCCGTTGTGTTATACATACTTTTCCAACGAATGCTTACCTTGGATCGGCATTCAAACCTAAGACAAGCGATAGTTTCAACTTACCCTTTGCGCGCTATAACGTATCGCCGGCGACTCGTGGCGTAGCCTGTTGAGAACTTGCCGGACGCCGATTGAATCAAAACTGCCCGAGATTTTGAATTGTCAACATTGCAGTCACACCTTGACGATTTTGCCAGCGTATGCCATTCTATGAAAAATGGTTTACAACGCTAGGCACACGTCAAATACGCTATAGAAAAGTGAGTATCGTTAAGATTATGCTCGAAATCATTGAAGTACGCTGGCATATTACCTAGTCCGTTCGATACGTCGTGAAATTTCAAGCATGCTGAAAATTTTAAGACGTACTCGACGTAAGGCTCACACGTTTCGCATGCGTTGGCATCTGTTCTTGACGTTCTGCGATCGTTTAAACACGGCGAACACACGTTACTTGTAGGTTAGTCATAAGTCGAAGCACGTCAAGTAAAGGCAACACATACTTGAAACCAATTTATAACCGTTGAGTAACGTGCTTTGAACAAATGAGATACGTCAGCTTAGCCTACAGTGGGGAGAACAAGTATTTGATACACTGCCGATTTTGCAGGTTTTCCCACTTACAAAGCACGGAGAGGTCTGTAATTTTTATCATAGGTACACTTCAACTGTGAAAGACGGAACTAAAACAAAAATCCTGAAAATCCATTGTATGATTTTTAATAATTAATTTGCATTTTATTGCATGAAATAAGTATTTGATACATCAGAAAAACAGAACTTAATATTTGGTACAGAAACCTTTGTTTGCAATTACGAAGATCAGACGTTTCCTATAGTTCTTAACCAGGTTTGCACAGACTGCAGCAGGGATTTTGGCCCACTCTCCATACAGATCTTCTCCAGATCCTTCAGGTTTAGGGCTGTCGCTGGGCAACACAGACTTTCAGCTCCCTCCAAAGATTTTCTATTGGGTTCAGGTCTGGAGACTGGCTAGGCCACTTCAGGACCTTGAGATGCTTCTTACGGAACCACTCCTTAGTTGCCCTGGCTGTGTGTTTCGGGTCGTTGTCATGCTGGAAGACCCAGCGATGCCCCATCTTCAATGCTCTTGTTGAGGCGAAGGAGGTTGTTGGCCAAGATCACGATACATTGGCCCCATCCATCCTCCCTCAATACGGTGCAGTCGTCCTGTCCCCTTTGCAGAAAAGCATCTCAAAGAATGATGTTTCCACCTCCATGCTTCACGGTTGGGATGGTGTTCTTGGGGTTGTACTCATCCTTCTTCTTCCTCCAAACACGGCGAGTGAAGTTTAAACCAAAAAGCTCTATTTTGGTCTCATCAGACCACATGACCTTCTCCCATTCCTCCTCTGGATATCCAGATGGTCATTGGCAAACTTCAGATGGGCCTGGACATGCGCTGGCTTGAGCAGAGGGACCTTGGCGTGCACTGCAGGATTTTAATCCATGACGGCGTAGTGTGTTACTTATGGTTTTCTTTGATACTGTGGTCCCGCTCTCTTCAGGTCATTGACCAGGTCTGCCGTGTAGTTCTGGGCTGATCCCTCACCTTTCTCATGATCATTGAGGCTCCACGAGGTGAGATCTTGCATGGAGCCCCAGACCGAGGGAGATTGACTGTTATCTTGAACTTCTTCCATTTTCTAATAATTGTGCCAACAGTTGTTGCCTCTCACCAAGCTGCTGCCTATTGTCCTGTAGCCCATCCAGCCTTGTGCAAGTCTACAATTTTGTCCTGATGTCCTTAGACAGCTCTCTGGTCTTGCCATTGTGGAGAGGTTGGAGTCTGATTGATTGAGTGTGGACAGCTGTCTTTATGACAGATAACGAGTTCAAACAGGTGCAGTTAATACAGTAACGAGTGGAGAAGGGAGGGCTTCTTAAAGACAAAACTAACCAGGTCTGTGAGAGCCGGAATTCTTACTGGTTGGTAGGTGATCAAATACTTATTTCATGAAATAAAATGCAAATTAATTATTTAAAATCATACAATGTGATTTCAGGATTTTTTTTTTAGATTCCGTCTTCACAGTTGAAGTGTACCTATGATAAAAATTACAGACCTCTACGTGCTTTGTAAGTGGAAAACCTGCAAAATCGGCAGTGTATCAAATACTTGTTCCCCCCACTGTATGTTTAACGTGCTTGGAAAGTATGAGTAACGTGCATTGAAACTATGTATAACTGGCCTTGAACCAATGGCTACCGTGCTATGAACGTAAGAGTAACGTGCGTTTAACCTATGTGTAGCATGTTTTGAACCTAAGTAAACGTGCATCTAACATTGAATAACATGCTATGAACCTATTTGTAACGTATGTATAACGCACATTGTCGTATGTAGACGAATTAAATTGACGTCTTCCGGACAATCACAAGAACTTACTGAAAGTGTTTCTAACTTACATCTACCATGTACTGACGTATTGGCAGCGTTTAGGGGAATTGGTACTACAAATGGGCTTCACAAGAGGACCCATCATTGTTCCAGACTCCATGTTGAGTAGATGTCAATGCCAGTAGTATCAGTAGTAGTAATACTATTAGCAGTAGTTGTGTGTCGTGACAGTAGTAATAGTAGTAGTATGTGTAGTAGTAGCATTGTTAGTAGTAGAATGTCTACATCATAGTGTGTGTATGTCTATGTCAGTAGTAGTAGTAGTATGTCATGTCAGTAGTAGAGTAGTAGTAGTATGTCTATGTCAGTAGTAGTAGTAGTAGTAGTTGTAGTAGTGGTATTGGTAGTAGTATGTCATGTCAGTAGTAGTAGTAGTAGTATGTCTATGTCAGTAGTAGTAGTTGTAGGTAGTATTGGTAGTAGTAGTAGGTCATGTCAGTAGTAGTAGTGGAGCGTGATGGGGAGGGTGTGGGTGATGATGGATCCTCTTATCGTCCCGAATAGGAGACTACTTTGCACCATTGTTCGATGTTCTTTTCGGCTAATTTTTTTCCTCATTCCACGATGAAATATTTCTTTGTTTTACTTTTTAAAGTATTAAAAACGACTTTGACAAATGCATAATGTACTAGTAATGAACACAGAACGCTTCGAGAACTTATACATAAGTTATACCAACGATTGTTTATCGTGTTGAGGCGTCCACACCTATGCCCAACGATAGTCAGCGTATGCATAGCGTATAATTCCCAAGCACGTTATTC
Organism: Eptatretus atami; assembly: GCA_035128595.1. Taxonomy (NCBI): domain Eukaryota; kingdom Metazoa; phylum Chordata; class Myxini; order Myxiniformes; family Myxinidae; genus Eptatretus; species Eptatretus atami. The sequence continues at coordinate 78,863,185 of CM068967.1, forward strand.
ATAGGTTATAAATAAGTCACAGGTACCCTAAACATTACTTTGATGTGTTTCGACGTATGAGGAACTTTCAAGTAGCGTGTTGCGAAGTGTGAACAACGTTTGTGTAGCGTGCTTACAAAAGTTACTCATAGGTTAGAAATAAGTTTCGGGTATGCGAATGTTACCTCTACCGTGTTTCGACTTATGAGTAACATACAATTAACGTGTGTCAACGATCGCATAACGTGCCTAAACCTTATGGCCGGCGTAGCGGAACGTGTGAGCCAAACGCGGAGTACGTCGTAAATTTTAAGCATTCGAAAAAGAGAGAACAAGCACAAAGTCAACGATTAAAGCCAGCGTACAACGACTTATGGCAGTATTTTCAGGGTATTCTAACGTATACAAAACTTACCAATAACGTATTCGACGTGTGCCAGCGTATTCGGCAAATTTGTAAAAAAAACGGCATACGTTCGCTAAATCGTCAAGGTGTGACAGCCCTTAACATATGCATAGCGGTGGAGCGTATCGCCGCCGATCACGTGGCGTAGCCTATTAAAGGCTGCCGCTCGACGATTCAAATCATAACCGCACTAGAATCGAAGTGTCAAGCCCTGTCACACCTTGACGTTTAGCCAGCGTATGCGACGTATGAAAAATTTGCCGAATACGCTGGCACACGTCGAATACGTTATGAGCACGCTGGCATACGTCGTGGTACGCCGAGCACGTCGACAAATTTTAAGCATGCTCCAAATTTTTCGACGTATGTCAGCGTATGACTCACACGTCCGCATATGCTGGCCATAAGTTGTAGGCACGTTATGCGATCGTTGACACACGTCGACACACGTTACTTGTAAGTTACTCATAAGTCGAAACACGTCGAGGTAATGTTTAGCATACCCGAAACTTATTTCTAACCTATGAGTAACGTGCTTTGAACCTATGTGTAACGTATCTCCAACGCACATTGACGTATGTAGACGTATTTGATTGACGTCTTCCGGACGACCACAGAACTTACTGAACGTGTTTCTAACTTACAGCTACCGTATAATGGCGTATTGAGCGTTTAGGGGAATTGGTATATAAAAATGGGCTTCACAGGAGAACCCATCAGTGTTTCAGACCCCATGGTGAGTACATGTCCATGTCAGTAGTAGGTGAGTGTCATCAGTAGTAGTAGTAGGACAATGTCAGTAGTAGTAGGTGAGTGTGATGGGGAGGGTGTGGGTGATGATGGATCCTCCTTGCGTCCGCGTCCACGGCAAGCCATGAGACTTCTTTGCAGCATTCTTCGAAGTTTTTTTCGGCTTTTTTTTTTAATGTTTTTCTACGCTGAACTATTGATGTTTTTAAAAGTTTTTGGCGTATTAATAACGAGTTGGACAAATGCATAACGTATTAGTAACGTACACAGAACGTTTCGATACTTATAGATAACTTATACCAACGAATGCTTAGCGTGTTTTCGGCGTCACAACGTATGCCAACGATAGTCTAATGTATGCATAGCGTGCGGCAGCGTATCGTCGACGATCACGTGGCGTAGGCTATTCATAGGCTGCCGCGCAACGATTTAAATCATAACCGCACTAGAAATCGAAGTGTCAACATCACTGTCATGCCGAAGAAAAAACAAACAAAAAAAAACATGGAGTCTGGAACACTGACGGGTTCCTCCTTGTAGCCCATTTTTATTACAATTCCCTAAACGCTGCCAATACGCCATTATACGGTAGCTGTAAGTTAGAAACATGTTCAGTAAGTTCTGTGGTCGTCCGGAAGACGTCAATCAAATACGTCTACATACGTCAATATGCGTTGGAGATACGTTACACTAGGTTCAAAGCACGTTACTCATAGGTTAGAAATAAGTTTCGGGTATGCTAAACATTACCTCGACGTGTTTCGACTTATGAGTAACTTACAAGTAACGTGTGTCGACGTGTGTCAACGATCGCGTAACGTGCCTACAACACGTTACTCATAGGTTAGAAATAAGTTTCGGGTACGCTAAACATTACCTCGACGTGTTTCGACTTATGAGTAACTTACAAGTAACGTGTGTCGACGTGTGTCAACGATCGCGTAATGTGCCTTCAACTTATGGCCAGCGTATGCGGAACGTGTGAGTCATACACTGGCATACGTCGAAAAATTTTGAGCATGTTAAAATTTGTCGACGAGCTCGGCGTACTATGACGTATGCCAGCGTGCTCTTAACGTATACCAAACTTACCCATAACGTATTTGACGTGTGCCAGCGTTTTAGAGAAATTTTTCATACGTTGGCATACACTGGCTAAATTGTCAAGGTGTAACAGCCCCTTTAGGCAAGGTTACACAAAGTCGTGAAACTTAACCATACGATTTTGTCAATTTAACAAGTTTTACTTCCTTTTAAAAATTAAAATTTTTTTTTAGTAAAGTCTAACTCCAGCAAGAACTAACGGTCTGCCTGCATTGGCGACACAAGAGAATAAAGACACGAGAACTGAATGGTTTAAATTTATCCACCATAAAATATTTCAGAGCTTTACGTTTCGGCCTTGTCCTCGTGAAGCAAAGTCCTTTTTTTCTTTCAATATAAGGGTAAAGCCCAAAATGTCACCTCTGTAATCCTTTATCTCCACCTATAAAAGGCAAATATCTTTCTCTCTCTTTGTATGTGTTTATGCACGGCCACATATTTGAAGTTACAAACTCGGGTACAAATACAACTTTGTGTGGGGGTAACATAGGCTATGTGGTCATGGCCTTGCGCGAAGGTGTTGGGGGGGGGGGTAGCATAAATTCTCTATGTAATGGTACCATGTAGCGCCACCTTGTGTGGTAGCAGAGGGTATTACAATTTCCAAATTTCCTTTGGCTTCAAAGTGTTACTTATTCACGTTTTTCTTCACACTCAATGCTGGGTAAATCTGCCAGTGGTGAATAAATCGAAGTATTCTGTTTTCGTGTTTTTATTTATTTATTTTACCTCAAATGTTCATTGCATCCAAGTTTGAGATCTTGTATTTTATAATTAGTGATGTCTCTTCTGTGCATTTGCCAGTTGTTGTCAAGGCCAACACTTTCCCTGTCTCTACTCCTTATAGAGGAGGTTTGTCTGTGTGTGACATGTATCCTGCTAGTTCACATATAAATTGATTAATAACGATGATTAGAAAGGCTAACTTGTATTATACATTTTATGAACTATTATCGACGTATTTTACATGATGTACGTGGACATGGAAATGTATTGGGTGACTTGTTGACCTCACACATTAGTAAAGAAACATGGAAAGCTATTGTAACGCTGTTGTCTGTCTGAGGAAAAGATCTACTGTAATCTATATACCCCGGCGAGGCTTTGCATTGTTAAATGTTGCCTTGTTCCCATCTGGTTTAGGCTCAGTATCAGCTGGTGAATTAAGTGCGTGTCACTGTGCTGATAAATTCACGATGTTTTAAATGATTAGATATGTCTGTCGAGGATTTAATGTGCTTAAAAAGGAAAATTAATGGGATAATTGATTGTTTTTGTTGGAGTTTCATTATTACTTTGTGCAATTGGTTTGTTTGTTTATTAATTATTTCATTTTCTATTTGCCCACAGATTTAGCATTTGAGCTGACCATGAACTCAGGCTCAACAAACCCTGCAGGTAATCCTACCCGAGTTACTTGATCTACTCATAGACATGGAAATGGGTAAGCCAGAGTGCAAAGGGAGATGCTGGGATACCATATAAGTGTAGATGGTGATTGACTTCTCTGTATCAAGACATGAAGGAACAACCCCACAGACCTTGTACTGCCTTCTGTTCATGGCTAAGAGTTTATCCTGAAGACTTGAGCTATTTCCCATTGTTCATGTCGGTGATGACATTGCAGAGCTTACCTGTACCTGACGTCCTTCTTGAGGAAAATGAGCCAATGTGAGCCCTTGTGTGACCACTCCATCTTTCCGAGTAACGTATAACCTCCTGCTCATTCTTTTTATGTCAGTGATGGGACCTCAAACCTTTCAGATCTTGTCACAAACGCGTGTGAATGCACGTTTCGCTCCCCTATGGGAATTAAAAAACTGAAAACGACCTCCTTTGTAGCAAAATTCATTCTAAAAGAAAAATCATCTTGATTATGCAAATATGCAGTCACTTGGCTGACTTGATCACCAGACAGTCGTCATCAGGTACCATTTGGCCACCATGATTACTATCCCTGTATCTATCTACATTTGGAAATGTTGTTGGCTCATTCATCTTTACCTAACGCTGACCCACCCCATACTACATTGCATCCTCACACTGAGATACTGTGCAAAGGTATGCTGAACTTCAGTGATGCCAATTGTAAAATTAAAATGTTGGTCTTGTTGTGTAAATGGCAAAATATATCATTTGAGTCCCGGAAATTTACACAACGTGAGGTAGATAGGGTGAGAGGAGATGGGGTGAGGGGTTAAATTGTGTCATTTTGCTTATATTGTAAATAGATTGCCCTTAACAAAACGAGTTTTCTGTGGCTAGTCGGGCCTTGTGACATTGCTAACATTACATGTGCCCTCTACTGGGGCTGTACACATACCAAGGTCGTAATGGAACATCAAGTCATTGGCTCATCATGGCTGCTTCGTGAATAAATCATGATGTTAATGAGTTTTTGTGGGATTCCCACATGACGGAGGATTAGGTTTACTGAGAAGCTCAGGATTATCGAACATTTTTCTTGGTTCGTCGGAGTCCCTCCACACATTGTTGACTTCGATTTTACTTTTCCACATTACTTTGGATCGATGGTGGTTACTTTAGAGTAAGGTGACTGCATTGCAAGTGCAGAGTTTGTAGGTTCAAATCCAGCCAAAGGCAGCAGTGTTACTGATATAGATTCTTTGTTTCTGGGAAACGAGCCGGTTGCAGAATTGCCATGTTGCTGTTTGAATACCTTCACCGAGTGGGTAACCTGCCTACCTGTTCATTTCTGGTGAACTTGTGGTGCCAGTGCACACATTATGGTTTCTTATTAATTCCCTCAAGGTTAAATGATTCAAAGAATGATACCCATTAAAAAATAGCAAAATCCAAAATCCACTTTATCTGCATTCAAAAAAGAAAAATCTTAACCATCAAAAGTTTGTGTTCTCTGAATTTGTGTAAGATGAAACGTTTGTAATGTCTACGAGTCTATATTTTGTGTCCAAATATTTTAAAACTTGTGTGTGTGTAGTTTGTAGTGCTGATGGGTCATCTGATATAGAGAAGGGAAGGAAAGGGAAACGTATAGGGAGGAGGAGGAGATTGGGACCATACTCTGTGCAGAGCGTTGGTGCTGCTTATGCAGTATGGGGAGCTGTGAAACATTTCTTCATGTCACTTGTATTTTGGGGCATTAAATAATGCTCGCGTGTCTATTTTCATTTGCTATGCAAGGATAGAAAGTATTTGATTCAAGTCCATGACGGCATGCCTCTTGCTGATGGGTATTTGCAGATGGCTGGCACCGGGGACAGGAACTGCAAGCGGTTGTTTGTGCCAAGGAAGAGGAGAACCAGGCATTGCGGGAAGAGCTGAGCGCCACGTCCGCACAGCTCGTGGCCACGCAGGCCCGTGCCAACGAGCGCGAGCGCACATACCTCGAGGAGCTGCGCGCGCAAGGACACCGCTTAGGGTCTTTGAGCAGAGAGCTGGATCAGCGTGCCGCCACAGTGGCATACCTCACCTCGCAGCTTCATGCCACACAAAAGAAGATCATCGCCTCAACCGCCAAGTGGCACCCCCCTCCTTGTGGTGATGAAATGGGCATGTACAAGCTGAGGTAAGACCTCAAGGTGCACTTTTAGTGTGGTTGGCTTGAACCTTTTCAAATAAATGGCTTGAACGTAGACGACCAATGTGATGTCGACCCGTCAAAACTAACAAATACTAGATTGTCACACCAGATGTAGCTTTCCAATCTAACACAAAGTTTATGTGAATTCTGGATGTCATCTGTGGGTTTTAACGATTTGCAACATATGATGGGAATCGTAAAGGAATGGACCACTCCAGTGGCATTAACATCCATCCCAGTTAACCATTACGTACAGTGCTTTCAGAAAGTATTCACACCCCTCGACTTTTTCACATTTTGTTGTTACAACCTGAATTTTAAATGGGTTAAACTGAGATTTTTTTTATCACTGATCTACACATAATACCCCATAATGTCAAGGTGGAATTTTTTTCTTTTAGAAATTTTTACAAATCAATTAAAAATGAAAAGTTGGAATGTCTTGTGTCAATAAGTATTCAACCCTTTTGCTATGACAATCCACAATGAGAGCTCAGGTGCATCCAATTTCCTTTGATCATCCTTGAGATGTCTCCACAACTTGATTGGAGTCCACCTGTGGCCATTTCAATTGTTTGGACATGATTTAGAAAGAAACACATCTTTCACTATGAGGTCCCACATTTGACAGTGCATGTCAGAGCAGAAATTCTAACATGAAGCCCAAGAATTGTCCATGTCCATGAACCGAGATAGAATTGTGAGGAGGCATAGATCTGGGGAAGGGTATAAAACAATTTCTAGTGTGTTGAAAGTTCCCAAGAGCACAGTGAGCTCCATCATTAGGAAATGGAAACAATATGGAACTACCCAGACGCTTCCTAGAGTTGGCCGCCCAACCAAACTGAGCAACCGGGCAAGAAGGACCTTGGTCAGGGAGGTGAACAAGAACACAATGATCACTCTGACAGAACTACAAAGTTCCTTGGCTGAGATGGGAGAACCTGCCAGAAGGACAACAGTCTCTGCAGCACTTCACAAATCAAGGCTTTATAGGAGAATAGCCAGATGGAAGCCACTCCTGAGAAAAAAAGCACATGACAGTATGCCTGGAGTTTGCCAAAAGGTGCATGAAAGACTCTGAGAGCATGAGACAAAAGAATCTGTGGTTTGATGAGCTGAAAATTGAACTCTTTGGCCTGAATTCAAAGTGCTGCATCTGGCAAAAACTGAACACAGCTAATCACCCCTCGAACACCATCCCAACCGTGAAGCATGGTGGTGGTAGCATCATGTTATGGGGATGCTTTTCAGTGGCAGGGACTGGGAGACTTGTAAAGATAGAGGAACAATAAACGGAGCCAAATACAGGGAAATCCTTGAGGAGAACCTACTTCAGAGTACAAAAGACCTGAGACTGCGGTGAAGATTTACGTTCCAACAGGAGAATGACCCCAAGCATACAGCCAAAGCAACACTCGTATGGCTTCAGAACAAGAACGTGAAAATCCTTGAGTGGCCCAGCCAAAGCTGAGACTTGAATCCCATTGAGAATGTGGGAAGAATTGAAGATTGTTGTTCACCGACGCTCCCCATCAAACTTTACAGAGCTTGAGCAAATCTGCAAGGAAGAATGGGAGAAAATCCTGAAATCAAGATGTACAAAGCAGATACAGACATACCCAAGAAAACTCGAAGCTGTAATCACTGCCAAAGGTGCTTCTACAAAGTATTGACTCAAGGGGTTGAATACTTATGTAAATTAGATATTTTGTTTCATTTTCAATGATTTTGTAAAAAATATTTTTTTTATCTTTCAAAACATAAAAACATGTTTTAAGTGTAATTATGGGGTATTTTGTGTCGATTAGTGACATTTTTTTATTTAGTCCATTTTAAATTCAGGCCGTAACGCAACAAAATGTGAAAAAGTCGAGGGTTGTGAATACTTTCTGAAGGCACTGTACATCCCGCCACCCATTACATCACCCGCGGCTTTCATCAACTGGTACGAGGTGTCTCTCTCCTTCCTGGATGCTGTCAGGGCAGGGATTTGGAATATTGCTGGAATACCAGTGCACCATGGGATCTCTTGCATCAAGAAGTGCATGCTCGAGGATTACGCAGCAAACTTCACAAAATCTCCCCTGAAGGATGGTACATTCCACAATGCAGCACACTTTTTTATGGAAGAGACAAGCCCTTAGCACCCCCTTGTGGCAAAAATAATGTCAGGCACCCTGGCAGGGCAATTCCAGGTCCTGAGTGGGTAGTGGTAGTGCCCCATGTTCAGGAGTAGAAACTAACCTTCCACCTTCGGTTTTAATTTTGAATTTACCTTCACTCGGGTGGGTGGCATTCACCGCGACTAAAAGGAGCTGTTTTTAATGTGCCAGAAACTCATCTCCGCCATTTATTTAAACAGACGGCATGAGCAGCCAGGCAGTAAGAGTTGGACTAAAAGAGGACATTTAACACGGTGATGATTAAGGATACAATCTTCGGGTTGAGGTACTCATCGCTCAACCCTACGCAAACTCTTTGTACACTACCCGTTAAACAGTGTGATGACAGTTGGTGGTCCGATTCAAACTCAACCATGTACTCAGATACAAAAAGGAAAAGAAGGCATGCTGTTAATTGAGGTTTCAGTACCCAGTGATTTTGTTCTAAATAACGCAGAAATTAAGAAAATGAACAAATACCAAGACCTCAATAATGAAATGAAAATATCTTTGAAGCTGAAGAACGCCAAAATTGTACCAGTGATTAATTGGAGCAACGGAAATGATAAAGAAGAACCTCACAAAGATCCAACAAACCATCCCTGGGAACATTACCACAAACGAACTACAGTTGAAGACTGTCTGTCTGGGGCTCAGGGACGATCCTGAAAAGACCCCTCGGAACAAAACTCTGAGAACAACACAACTTCACAACTTAGGCCTTGAATCACAATCCTTCACCGAAACGAAGGTGGATACTTGAAGGACTCACTTCCACTTTCTGAAACCTGAATTATGGAGATGACATCACACACACACACCTGTACAGCTGCAGAACAAAGCCAAATGTGTTATTTTGTTGTAATGGTGTGGATTGGGCTATACTAGTCCTGTACTTTAAAGGATGACCTTTACAATCATTGACCTTCATTTGGACTTTTTGGTATTGTGTAATCCACAATTTTTATATTACCTTCTAAAATCGGTCTTTTCTCATGTTTCAAATTTTAATTTTCCTTCCTGCATTCTTTAAAGATTATGTTGAAGTTTCAATGATTGAAATGTTTGAAATAGAGGTAAATGCATTGTTGTTATTATTCATGTTTATTCCTAATCCTAGGTTCACCCCTACACCACCACCATCTGTCCACAACCGGTTTTCCGAGGGCCAGAAGCGGCGAATACTGCACCGGAGCTGGGCCTGCGAAACCGTCGACGTCGTTACACTACCACGCCTGGAACACAATGCTCGGCGCCGGCACTCACAGCCCTGGCCCATGCCCGACGACGCCATGCCCGATCCGACGCCTTTCCTACAGTCCCGCCCCCTGGGGCCACCGCCATCGCCTCCGACTCAAGCGTCCTGGGTCTCCAGACAGCCTGTTATCCCCCCGATCTCACCATCATTACGAGAAACGAAGCCTAATACGGATCTCGTTTGTCCGTCCACAGTTGCAGCGGAGCTTCCTCAGGTGCCCTCACTGGCTGTCGACCGAGTAAGCAACGTGCTGGCAAAGCAGTCACAGACGGACCACACGATTTAGTGTTGCACCAGTCACGAGTTTAGAGTACGAACAGATGGGCCGGAACCGGGTGTTCACCTTGAATAAACGCATTCCCGTTGGAGAATCAGGTACATGTACCTCATACTGCTGTAGCTGCTTAGTCAAAGGCTCGTTTCCTTTCAGCATTCAAAGGGATTCTTTATTCGTTTAATCAACTCCTGCCAAAAGATCCTACCAATGCATGATGTTCCAAGGTAAAGCACACTGACCCAACACTACAGCTTCTAGAACAGGCACACACGAATCTCCATAGCAACAAATCTGTCTCATATGCTGCTGCCTTAAAAATAAAAAAACACTATTATCCTCTATACTTCCAAAATGTGCGTAACCTACTCCGATATCCTAAAATACAGCTGTGCGTGTGTGCGTGCGTGTGCGTGTGTGTGTATGTGACTTAGGCAATGGATTAGGTGAGACTGCTCAGACAAAAATGTTCACCTGTTAATTGCTTAGGAAGTATAAATGTTTTACGTGCAGCTGTTGCGAGTGGGACAGAGTAAGTACTCATTGCTGGAATGATGTGCTGATGATGTGTGCATATTTTAATAAAGGTTTGCACCATCCTCGTATTCCAGCAGTCTTTATTTTAAACTTTGTGTTTTTCGTCAAAGCACACGACGTGCAAAGCTTGCTTTCCTTACTCGCACATGATTGCTGAAAATAATACAGAGCTCAAACCTCATAACATAACGATTGCACGATTTGCAAATGATCACGCATATTATTATTATTATTATTATTATTATTACTATTATTATTTTCTTGCATCCTTGGATGGGGAAGGGTGGATTGCAACATGATGGAATAAGTGATGTAACGTCATCGAATTTCTCATTGATTTCCATGGAAACGGTCATGTGTTACCTTTGAGGATCTGATTGTGTCGCAAGTGAAACGCTACGTTTGTTTAAACAAACATCCTGTGTATCTGTGCTTATCAGCAAGTTTGTGTTTACTATTACCATACGTCCCTGATCCCAGGTGCTCTTAACCGCTGTGTAATGCAATGCAATGACACCAAACTCGCTGAGGCACATTGATATGAAGTCAATGAACACTGACCTTCTTGCTCTGTTTCAGTATCCATGATCAGACCTTTTTGTTTTTTCTTTTTTAGCTAATCACAGGTGTCAGTTATGTGGACATCTGATTCCATGTGTCGAACGTCGAGAGTAGGCATCGTGATCCGATGGAAAATGCGATTTGAAATGGGAGTTCCAGATTACTGAAAGGAATTCAATGGGAAACACAGTGAGTTGATCCAATGATGCGATTATTCCATGTTATTACCACAAAAAGAAGACTCGACTTTTGTTTTTGTTGCACACACTTTATGCACATTGAGCATGCTCATCAGAGCCTTCCCTTTTTAAGCGTATAGACCGGATACGATCGAGCACTTGGGGCATGACCACGCTACGATTTGAATTAACTTCTACGTGTAACATGTTTTTAAAATATTTTAAAAACTCTATTCTTGATGACTGTGGATAAAAACTGTCCTTCCTTTCACTGTAGCTGCATACTGTGTAGTATTATTGTAAAAGGGAATAACAAGTTTAAAACTTTCCATTTAAATATACTCTTAGGACTTAGTGACTACAAATGCTGATCGCCATGTTATTTTAACTTTTTTTTGTTGTTACTTTTATAAATGAAATCATCGAGATACGGGAACATCATGGTGTAGTGTAACGGCGAGTTTCGGGAACAGGGTGGTGTAGTGTAGTGTAATGGCATGAGCAGGCTCAAAGCAAAGCATCTTGTGTGAACCACTCAATGAGAATTGAGTGTGAGGCAAACTCCCTGCAGGATCCAGTGGGATGAGTGCCGGGTCGTGCGTAGATTCACTTCAAACACAAGTCCCTCTCCCGAGGCATTTCTTCGCCTTGGCGTAGTGTACACGGGGGCTCGATATGTGTTCTGTATGCACAGAAGGGAAGGAGGAATGGGGTTGATTGTGTGGGATGTGGGGGTGTCTGAACCGTTGAAATTTGTCACGGATCGTTGATCATATTCTGTAATGAGTAGAAGGGAATGCTTTTTGTCATGGATGAATTGATTTGTATATGTTGACTTGATTTAACCAGCCTACTTCGTCCTCATGGGAGAACTCTCCAACATGCTCCATTCTGTTCTATATTCAATGAAACGTATAATAATAATATAAGAGGTGGAGGAGGGAAGAGTGGGGGGGGGTTGGAGAGGAGGGGCAAGTAGGGGTAGGGATTTGGGAGAGTTGAGGTCTTGAAGTCACTTACATTTTAAGGAATGTCGACAGATTCTATAGTAATAATATAACACGTCTGCTTCACATATCACGACATTGTCGTCATTTCGTGGAATTGTGAATTGCATGTTCTTTCATTTTAAGTAATGTATATTATAATATAATATTAATATATATTATATATATAATATAATATATATTGTTACGGTTGTGGAAATTACAGGACACCATAAAGGTATGAAGATCAGTTATGTCGATAAGTCTGTGTAAGTAGATTTCCACGATGTTTAACGGGCATTATTCGTGTGCAGGGCTGTGAATCTTCAGTTAGCCATTTTTCTTTTGCTATCTTTATTTGGACCATCACTTACACACCACTCCACACAACCTTACAAACCACTCACACAACGCATCTCAACAACCAGCCACTTCTCCACAACCGCCTTCACAACACCACTTCTCACAACCGCCTTCACAACAACCCATTCACAACAACCACTTCACCAACGACATCTCGCCATCTCCGAAACCACATCTCCTCACAACATAACCAACAACGAACAGCAACGCCTCACCTTCATCTCCATTGCGCCGCCATCTTTGCGCAGCCACGGCGAATTCCCCATGAACAATCTCTTGCCACCAGACGCGGGGACTCCTTGGTTGGGGCGAGGGTCGATGATTTCACCCAGGTCGCTCTCTCCGAACTTCGCGACAATTCGGATCAAAAGTCAAAAGGGGCGGAGCCAGCAGGGGGTCGAGGTGAGAGATCGGAGATCAATCACCTCACGGATCCATATATAGGGCACGCAGAGACGCCAAGCGCGCAGTTGTGTGGAGTCGTGTTGGGAGTGGTCAGTCTGGAGTTGGAGTCTGCAGTCGGTGAAGAGTGGAGAGAGCGGAGGAGACTGGAGCTAGAGGCGGCGGCCTGCCGTGCGGCTCGAGGTGATCGGGTCCGGGACAGTCAAACGACGCTGAGAAAGGCGGGCTCTTAAGAGAGCATCAACTCTGAAAGAGCAAAGGCCGTTCGTTCCTCTGAGGCGTTGTCGACATAACATATATATAATATATTTATATATATATTAGTCAACCCCGCTTCATCGCGGTTCACTATCGCGCCCCGGTTCATCGCGGGTTTTCCTTGGAACGTAACTAATTTTTCTGTCGGATTCGCGTAGTGCGGTAATATGTATAAAAATAATTAATTTATAAGCAATAAATTATAACGCGTGGTGCTCGACCAGTCACACAACGCGACGAGACAAAGTTTCGCTTGTGAACTTCGAATATTTTCAACGTTTTTTTTCCAAGCCCCACGATGGGCGCCAAACGCCCTGCACCTTCGAAGGTTTCTGGCAAGGAAAGCGCAAGGAAGGTCCTGGGACGCTCCAGGGAAGGTTAAGGTAAAGGTGCTCGATTATGCTTCGGGAAGGAAAAAGGTTTGCCGCGTTGGACGAGCATTGCTCATACCCAGCACTCAAAACGACCAGACCAGACTAGTCGATCTCGGACCAAACCCATCACTGCCAACCGACAGACAGACCAGGTCGATCTCCGGCACCTCAAACCCACTCACTGCCAAACCGACCAGACCGACCAGTCGATCTCCGGCACCTCAAACCACTCACTGCCAACCGACCAGACCGAAGTCGATTCCGGCACTCAAACCCACTGCCAATCCGACCAGACAGTCGAATCGATTTTTGGGGAGGCGTCCATTCATCGCGGATTTTCACTTAGCGCGGGGAGTTTGGAACGTAACCCCCGCGAGAAACGGGGGATTACTGTAATAATATATTATATTATATTTATAATATTTATATTAATATTATTATTATATTATATATATGTTGTACAGTTTATATTTGCAAAGCGGTTGATGAGAGCGATGTTGGCGGTGGAGGTGGTTGTTGTGAAGCGGTTGATCAAAATAACGATACACAAAGAAAACGGCTAACTGAAGATTCCAGCCCGGTTACACGAATAAATCTAGACATCGGTGAGGAAATCTATCTGAACACAGACTTATCGAAATGATCTAAGGACTATTTGGTGCTCTGCGAATTTTCACAGCCGTAACAGTACCCTCCCTTTTTACAGACTCGTCCGAGTCGTCGAATTTTTGTGTGCCTTCATGTGTAAGTTTCCTAGTACATTTTATTTCGGATCCTGAGTGCGACATTTAGTGTATTCGTGTCCCAAAAGTAAATAACTAGGGCTGAGTAACTAACTAAACAACTCACTCATGCAGACGCTTAAATACATTGCCGGCGCTATGCACACATGCAGGGGGAAGCAACTCATTACAATTTACCTTCCTTATCTTATACATTTTCACTAAACCATGGCCAGGACTGATGGACTCTGTGGGAAAAAGGGCACATAGCAATGCCAACGGTATTTTGAGGGTGAGCACTCCGCAGCTGAAGGTCGGATGTCTTCGGGGCCTGTTCAAAAGGCCCGTTGTCTGTCAAATTTTTATGTCTAGCTGCTGAAGGCAACTCACCCAACCGGCGGGCTATGCGCCTCCACGGCCATTTCTGAGCAGGGAGCCGTGTGCTAAGATGGCAGTTCTGATCATGAAACAAATGCAGGTGTGATCGGGGAATGTGGCCGGCTGTCCAATGCAGTCTTAGGCCTCCCCCCTGAAATGAGCGCAGTGTACACAAACGGTGCACGGCTGCACAAATGCAGTCTCCATGTGCGTCTGCCTGCAAGGCAGTCCCTGCAGAACACTGGATGGTACTGACGCAAGCAAACACAAGCAAATGAGCGGT
>CM068967.1:78894267-78896767 GCA_035128595.1 Eptatretus atami
ATATTGCATGCCTCCAAGGCAATGGCATCCAACATACAGTGATCCCCAGACAGTTATTTCATTAATATACGTACAGTTTGACCTTTCCCTCATGTCTAATGGGTCAAACGGGACGAAGTGCGTTGTGTGGATCTCATAGTTAGGTCTGATTGTATCTCTAACTTCATTCCTACTCTTTTCCTCTTATTCCTGGAATAACTCAAAGCAGGCACTGAACTCAGACGGCCGCCTGTAAAAACTGCAGCCACACCCTACACTATAAGAATGCGTCTTCGCAAAAGCAAACAATAAATTGTGCCACATATTTTTCCTCGCCTGCCTGTAATAAATCCTTACTAGCGATACCCGTGCACATGCACAGGATAGCAGTACAACATAGCTGGTAGCAGACGACAGACCGTACACGGGGAATGACAAAAATACGCATTGTGCAAAATGCAAGTGGTACTATGGAACGCCAAGACTTCCCAAACATTTCGGCATGTCCGCTAAGTGCCACAGCAAATTTCATAGGGATCGTGTGACGGCGAGCCGAGTTTTTAGTGTGCAAGCTTGGTATTATAATAGAGATATAGAAATGTTCCCAGCTCGTTTTTGTCTTTTCTTTCAATGATCCAGCATGGTCCGTATCCTAGCCTACCCGGGACTTTGTTTCCAATGATCCGTTCCTTTTAACCGGTACGTCCTAGGCAGTGTCGCTCGACTGCATCTGACCCCGTAAGATGATCCGGTTCAGACAAGGCGAACCGAGGGCATGTCCCCCGGTAATTAGGTCACGTGATTATTTTTAGGAAACCGATATTAGACGGAGGACCCTAACTCACGTGGTTGGTTTATTGACGTTCACAGTCAGTTGGCGACCTGCCGTGTCACGGAGTTATCCATGTGCGAAGGCCTGCAATTCCAGGGAGTCTGGTGGGAACCCAAAATAGCTTCCCTCCCAAGTGGACTTCTCACCCAGACCCCCGGCCGCAACACTTTGGTGTTAGGAGTGGGATTCAAACCTGGGGTGTGCTTAACACACGCCTGAAATTAAGAGCAGGTTAGGATCCAAATTTTATTTAATTATTGGTACGGACCATGGCGGACCAAGACTAGCTCGTTCAGGTGTGTTCTGAAACAATGTTAGAGGAATCCATGGCTCAGGACAACAGCTTTCATGGAGATCATACCCTGCAGCCATACCCAGAGGTAATTCTGGGGACAAGCGTGACACCAACAATGCTTGGAGCCCCCCACCATCAAGTTTCCCTCACACAGAGGACATAGCGATCCCCATGGGATCCACACCTGACAGTAGTAGATCGGCCTCGCCAAAGCCACTGGACATTTTATGGAAATGACTCGTATGATAGGTGATATGAAAGTGAGACAAGAAAAAATGGATGGGAACATGCAAGCAGGACAAAACCAACAGAGGAATGATATGCAAACACTGAAGGCGGGTCAGCAGCAGCTGAAGGCGGAGCTGGAGGAGGTAAAGGGTGAGATGCAAAACATGGATCGGAATTTTACAAATGAGATCAGGACAGTACGTGAGGAAATGACTGGGTTGAAGGAAAATGTGGAAGGTGTTTGTACTGCAATGAAGACGGGTGAGGTAGAAGTGACGGATAAAACAATGGCGGTTAAGAGAGGAAAAACCAGGAATTGGGGCTGTAAAGAATGAATTAAAAGAGGTAACAGACACAGACATTGTGAAATGGTGAAAGACGAATTACATAAAGTGAAACGGG
This sequence comes from Eptatretus atami, assembly GCA_035128595.1. Lineage (NCBI taxonomy): Eukaryota > Metazoa > Chordata > Myxini > Myxiniformes > Myxinidae > Eptatretus > Eptatretus atami. Next base: position 78,896,004 of record CM068967.1, read on the forward strand.
TGAAAGAGGAATTACATACAGTGAAAGAGGAGCCAACACAAATAGAAATGGTGAAGGATGTCAACATTGAGCTTGTTGAATGTTTTGAGACCCGATGTAAGAGTCAGGATAAACTCGCTCAGGAACAAAGGGAGACGATGCACTCTCTCGAAGCAGACCGCGACCAGGTGAGTCCGGTAAGGCTGTGCGAGGTGGAGCGGTTGCATGATGTGAAAGGGTACATGCCGAGTTTTGGGGGGGGGTAGAGGCCCCGGGATCTCTTGGGGTAACACAAGCGCCCAGTATGATTGTGTCAGAACATGTGAAGAGGGCAAGTAACACAGCATAGGTGAGTGCACGGGAGAAAATGGGGTAGTACGCGTCAACCCAGACGGGAGTAGTGGTTAGTGTAACGGACAGGAGGGGCGAGCCTCCTGAGCAGGATAAAGTTATTTTGGAAACCGCGCCGGCTCCGCGGGACTCTGCGTGCGCGGTATGAGAGTGTGCGTGGTCCGTGCTTTGCAAACTGCCCAAGCATGGACCATTGCTCGATGTGGAGCCGGCGTACCCTTGGTCCAAGGGACCAAGGAGTTAGAGCTCCAGAGGAGCCGGCGTTGAAACGCTCTGTGCCGGATACATTACCGGAGCGCGGACGGCTAAAACGGAAGCGAACAAAGGGATTAAATGAATTTGGAAAAAATATTTTCTGATGGGAGCCTATGTACGAGGCCCGACGTGTTGCGCGATGCAAGTGGTGCTCACGAGACACCCGGCATGAATGGAAG
>CM068967.1:78901767-78917091 GCA_035128595.1 Eptatretus atami
AAATGAGCAACTGACATGGTTTGGTCCAGGTGTGATCAGAAACAAATGACAAACTTAATGATGAATGTTGAGGTTTAAGGTGATGAAGTTCCTCATTGTAGACATAATCAGGAAAACTAAGTAGTTGTTGTGCATCAAACTGAACCTGTGTGTTGTGTACACACTATGTTGTGTATTCCCCAAATACACACTGTGTTGTGTATTCCCACCTGTGGTCCAGGGTAGCAGAGATGTAATTGGTAATGGCTTGGTGTACTCGATCAACACGGAACAATCGTAGAAACATCAGTTTCTGGAAGTTTGAAAGGATAGTCTTGAATAGGCCTGGGAGAACCGAAGTCTCTGGATTGTCTGAGTCGTACCACTGTATTCGACAGGAAGGCATGGACATCAGTAAAAAGGTTTATTATTACTCGTGAACAAAGGCAACATCAGCTCTAGCAATTGTATGGTAAGGTAATGGTGGGGTCCGACGTTTCGACCACAAATTGCATTTCATCTCAGACGATGCAGGCAACATGAGTCAGGTGTTAAATACCATTGGGAACTATGGTGAGAGCAGTGTAATCTGCCCATGATAAATGGTGAGGCCCACTCCACGACAAATGGTGAGACCCATTCCATGTTCAGCATCACATCCCCATCTGTGTGGCGTTGTCGTAGGTGCGGTTAGTTTGTGCATGTGGGTGGGTTGAGTGTGGTAGGTGTGGTTTTGTGCATGGATCTCTGGGGCATTTAGCAGAGATGGGACAACCCTCACCCACAAATTCCGGACAGCACCCAAAAACAACATAAGTGGCTCATTTTGGAGGCTTGGCACTCCGAACTGGCACATTCTGAGATAACAGAGCATACGACCGAAACAATATAATCCATCTTGGTGGAAGGATGCATGAATAAAGACAACGCAAAGGTTGGGCAATACCACCCAGCCCATGCACAGGTACAGCGGTAATATATGAAGTGATTGCTGTGCCCTTTGGCCTAACAGTGTTTGTGTTCCTGGGCCACAAAGAACGGTGACAGCAGATTCTGCAAATTACATGAGTGATACACACTCATTCTGTCTGAAACTTATTTTAGGAGTAGGAGTTAGTGACATCATGTTTTTACGTCCAGGTTAAACAAACTTCCAATACAGTAGAAGCAAATAAACCAAAACAAGCGATTGGTCACCAAGTGTATACCTACACTTTTCCATTCATTCTCATTTTGCATCAAGTTGTCTGGTAGGTTAGAGAAGGCTTTGGGCAAAATTTCAGCCAAAGCGATCACATCTTCCCAGGCCGCATTGGGCAACCAATCGCAGGTCTTGCTTTTTGAGGTATTCTGAATCACCATGCTGCCTGCACAAGATGAGGTCAGGGACACAGAAGGATCAGATGAAATCATGATGTAGGTTAGTGTTTCTCCAGGGCAACAGGTATAAATACACACAAGGGGTTTCAACACCTTTGAGGAAGAAGTCCAACTCTTCTTGAAGCACCCTTCTCTCAGCCTGCTCAATCTTCAAAGTCATGTTGAAAGAAAAAAGGAGTTTATCCTTCTCAAAGAGTCCTGATAAGGTCCAGGAAGGGGGGAGGGGGGCATAGATATGAGGACATTATAATTTGTCTGTAATGGATTTTCATTTTTAAAGGCAGCTTTACACCGAGGCGATTTACTGGTGCGAATCCCAGGTGATTCATCTCAATGTCACAAGTACTTCACCCAAGAGTCTTTTTGGGTCTCGCAGTCGAATGTGTTGATGGGACTCACCCGTGAACCTTACATATCACCACGTGAGTGCTACCGAGAAAATATTGTTGGGCACTCTGTGTTAAGGTTTTTTTTAATTCACGTGCAAAACACCTGGGATTCACACGTTTCAGTGGCACATGTTCGTTTCAGTGGTAAACATCGCACGGACATGTTAATCACTATGACTAAACACCTGGGATTCACCTGGATGAATCACCATGTTAATCACTATGACTACACACCTGTGATTCACCTGAACGAATCACCATGTTAATCACCATGACTATACACCTGGGATTCACCTGGCTGAATCACATCAGTGTGTGGCCAGCTCAGGGAAATTACTGAAATGTCAGACATCTATAAACGAGTAATACATTCACACCACACCTGTACAGCCATATTTGTACACGCTGATAGTGAGGGCATCCATGATGTTGTCGAGTCGGTTGGTGAGCACGGTGTCAGGTTGAGACTGGAGAAGAGCCGCTCTGAACACTTTTAGGTAAGCAGCTAGCGAGTATTGGTACATCGGTGAAACCTGCGCCATGTCGGTCAGCGAGAAATATAGCAAGGTGGAACGACGTGCCACAGTCCGATAAACCTCTCGCAGTTGCTCGATGTCTTGAGTTGTTTTCTCTGCCAGCTGCAGTTGTTCTGCCTCCTATGGCCACAGCATGAGGACGTTCATTTATTTATTTTTTCCAATGTGTAAATTAATGTAAGTGTTTAATTGAAGGAGGAATTTCATGAAGGTTGGGTGGTCACCTCTAAGGCTTTGGTCTTTGATTCCTCCAGTGTGGCAACAAGACCAGCATTGTCCAGCATGTTTCCGGTTGATGTTGAGAGCTTGTGGAGGAGAGAGTCCTCGAGTTCCTTCAGGAGGCAACGGTGCTGACTTACCTCACAGACAAGCCTCTCTCGCTGCTCCTCAAGTTCACTCCGCTCCGACAACACGATAATACTCAGGAGTTGGTTCTCTAGTCCCGAGGTAGTAACTGAGAAGTACAGAAGGTCATTGTTCTATAGGATAATAGGATTGTTTCATGTGTTCTTAAAAACACTTTGGGGTTTGGTGCTGTTCCACGTGTAGGTCGGATCTACAGCTACTCCTTCCACTTCAATCAAAGTTAAGTTTTCCGAACCGGATCGGTCGTGTTTTTCTGTTATATTTCCGTGCCTGTTATGTGTGCTGTTTGTATTTCCATTGAAATATTTCCGTGATAAATTGGATCCTCGTTTTCGATATTGCTGAATCTGTTTTTTGTGTAGCCGAGGTTCTACTCGGATAGCCAGGAGCTACATCGTCTTGGTTTTGAGGTTGGTCGTTGTTCGGTTTCTTCCCTCGCCCCCAAAGTTTTTTTGTCCTTTCTGCCTCTTCAACCCCTCGCTTCCAAAAAAAAATAACTTTCACCCCAAAACACGACCTCATTCTGACTTCTCCTTGTACTTCCCAAACCTCTTTTTCTTACCTCTCCCTTTTCTCCATGTCTTCATGGAAGAATACACTTCTTCCTTCTTCCTTGAAATGCTTTTTAGAAACATTAAAAATGCTTCACTTTCCCTATTTCTCTGGCATTATTTAATCTAAGTACTCTTGGGAGGTAATAGATGTGTTCTTATTCATCACAAGCCATATTATGCAAATTTTAAATTGCATCTGCCAATCTTTTGCCCAATCGATGAAAATATCTTGACTTTCCTGAATCTGATACCCCCCCTCTCGATGAACCACCTTACCTCCAAGCTTCATGTCATCTGCAAGTTTGGAAATTCCACTCTTAACCCCACGATCCAAATCATGAATAATAATTAATGGTCGTAGTACTGATCCTTGAGGTCCCCCACTATCAACCTCTCAACCCAACATCCTCCCATATTCACAACCACTCTTTGCTTCCTATCACTAATCCCGTTTCCAATCCAGGTAGATACCTGACCAGCCACTCCACAAGCCCCCACCTTGGCTAACAACCTCCTACGCGGTACCTTTGTCAAATGCCTTCTGAAATCGAGTTGAACTGCATCTACTTCACCAAGTAAGAAACTGCCTCACAGAACAACCAAGAGGACAGACAACCTCATGACATTTATACCAGTCACTAATCGATACTAAGAGGTGGAGGTTGTGGGCGAGCTCAATTCAAAATGAAATCATGATCATTCATTCAAAATGATCGGGCAAGTGATCATTCAAAATGGACAAGCATGTGTAGTTTGCATTTTGTCACAGGAATTCAACTCAAAATTGTCCATTTATACAGGTGTCCTTCATCACTTCCCGAGCACTGTGCTATCATTACAGTCTGATAATCAGATTGTAGGACCACCGAATATATACCAGTGCAAAACATGTCATCTAATTTGACTGGTGAATCGGGTAAATTAATAAAACAAGAAAGCGACGCCAATGTAGGTAAACAAACAATATAAATATTAAATTAATTAATTGAGCTCATGTGAGTGTAAAAAAACAATACCTATACCAGGCTTCTATAAATATCTTAATTCTACCTCTGATCCCCCTCTCCCCTACCACCCCCTCTACCCCACTATCCTTCCAGCCCACCCATCCCTCTCCCTGACCACCCCCTACCCCACTATCCTTTCAGCCCACCCATGAACATAACAATATTACTCAAACATTCCTCAATAAAAATTGTCCACAAAACATTGATTTCTCTATTTTTATATACACAAAGTTGAGGCTCGTGGAAGATCTAGAACACAGAACAAAATAGAACAAACACAGTGGAAAGCTGGGAACACACAAGCAGCAGGGAAGAGGGACACGACAGAGAGATACTTTTGAGGAAAGAAGAGGTGAGAGGAGGAAAGAAGAGGTGAGAGGAAGAATGAGAGTAGCAGAGGGGAAGGAGGATGCAGGGGATGAACAAAGTTGGATACAAGAAAGTCAACACGGCAATAATGGGGCTGAAGGCTGAACGGAGAGGAAGGGCAAACCAGGGACGAAACGACAAAGTAACAAAAACAGAAATGATGATGATGGGTGGAGGAAGCGGGTAGGGAACACAACATCATGGAGTGAAATGGGTGGGGTTGAAGAGGGTTAATGAGGATATAAACCATCATGAGTGTGGGTGAGGACCTGAGGATGTGAACAGCCACAAATTCCCTTTTTCAAAACACAGAGCAGTTTTGGGTGTGAACAATGTGCTCACCTGTGAAGTTGATGACCAGAACTCTGCTGTAGACAGAAGGTGGGAATGCAGGGTTTTCCAGCTTGCAGGTGAGATAGAGGCGGAAGTCGGGATCATATTCGATCCCATGATCTCCCAGCAAGACAAAAGAACGACCTTGCTGGCTGTATAATTCCTTTGCCAACACGTGGTCGAGAATAGGATCGAGGAATTCCTCGACGTCCCGTAAGAGGAACGGTCGGCCATACCTGTGACACAGATTGTAAGGAGTCAGGACGGATGTATACATGGCAGTGTACGAATGATGGCCATAAACCATTTCAAACCCACAGTGATGCATATTTCACAAAATGATTGCTGAATATTTTTTTGACATTTCTTTCTTTCTACAAGATTGAGGATTATAGAAAAACGAGTTGAGTGAGAGTAAAAGGCAACAGACTGACAGTCAGGCCTCATTTGGACTCAAGCAGGGAAAAGAATGAACAGCGAAAAGGAGAGGGGAGAGCTAGGGAACCCTCCCCAGCTGAGGGGATGTGTAGCATTGGGATTCTCATGTGTGTGCTATTTGTGAATGTCTTTACAGCTGTGGAGGAACTCTGGGAAGGTTTTGAAACAGCAAAGGGCTGACTTTGGGTAGCCTTTCATGGTTGCTTTATGCAGCTTCTTTGGTGAGAAGAGCATGGGAGGAGTCGAAATGCAAAATTTCAGCTTTATACGGCACCGGGAAAGTACCGACCTTTAATATCAGTGAGTGAGTGAGTCAGTCAGTGGTTAGAAAGAGCTTCATATATTACTCGCTGGGTGTGCTTACACATTGTGTAAGCATACGAACAGTGTTGCCCCATTGTCTCGAGTTGCTCACCTGAATTTGATTTTTCATTTTTCTTTTTTTTTCATTTATTTATATTTTTATTTGCGGATGCTTTCCGACGGTTCTGTCATTTTTCATGGTGTATCGGCTTCAATGTTCGTCGGCACACAAAATTACCGTGCTTCCCCATTGTCCCGGGTCGCTCAACTGCATTTTTTTTTCATTTATGGATATTGTCTGACGATTCTGTCATTTTTTTCAGGTGTACTACCATCAATGTCCATCGGCACGCAACATTTCAGCTTTCTATGTCACCCGCAAGTCACCCGCAAGACTATGTCACCGGTCTTTCACATCAGTCAGTGAGTCAGTGGTTAGAAAGAGCTAAATAATTTTGTTGCAGTTTTATAAACCGCATGCTGAAATTAAAACGCACACAGCACGTAGACTTTTAGAATAGTTTTCTCCGTAATGAACGTTATGAATAGTGCCTTCCCTATCGGGGTTATTATGTAATTAAATGCCTTGGGTTGGTTAGTTATCTCTCCCTGTCAACCCGTTGGGAGAAGAGACATCAGCGCGTGATGACGTGTGCTGTGATAGCTGCCATCACAGGGCGTGATGTTTTACTGCCCTGGCATTCAACGTGTGCTACGTACACCAGCATTCTGGAACACGTGCCAAATTCTCCCATTCCCCTTTATTGTTTAAAGGGCCCCAAAGTCTTTGTTTGTCTGATCGTCTGTATGGACGTCTACCCTATAATGTAATTTATTGCCATCTTCCCCCTGTACTGTATTTCGTTTTCCTAATCCCAGTTTATTCCCCTCCACCCAAAATGACTGGCAAATGAATGAAGACACGACCCAACCTCCCTGAAATGAATGCCCCATTCCCTGGCTTTGTGCCATGAACATTGTTGGATGTTTGGGGTTTGTCCCAGGAGCATAGGGGGGGGAGAAGGGACTCCCCCAATGTTAAGTGCGGAGCTCTGTTCACGACGACATCCAGAAGGACCAAATGACTGAATATCCAGCCGGGTGGCAGAATGGACGGAGCTGCGGGGGAACCCTCCAATGACTAGGATGGGGCCGGCTCGTGGGGTCTGACGTGGCCGAATAGCTGGTTCCAGGCCGCCTCAGGGGATCTGACATGTGGCTCTTTGACCCCGCCTGCCCCCAAGGCTATAAAGCTGTGTTCGGCGTGCTGATTCTTGTAACCCCCAAGCTACCTTGGTTCTGGTTGCCATGGTGTCTTTCTACTTTTGCTTCGAGCTATCGGGGTCCTGGTCGTGGCACGAATTCATTCTCTCTCTGCCTGGGTCATCACATTTGTTTCTTCCCGTGGCACGAATTCATTCTCTCTCTGCCTGGGTCATCGCATTTGTTTCTTCCCTGATCCTGGATGCATTGGATCATGCTTCCGCCGAAGCTGGTGGACCCTCGGCGGTGGAGCCCAGTGTCAGGGCCATTTCAGAAAGCGGTACCAAGTTGGGGAGGGTGACAGTGACGTACATACCAGTCCCAATTTGTCTCCTTGTGTGTGTGTGGTTCTGATGGGTACCCTGTTTTGTTAGCCGGTAGGTAAGGCCTAGTTTAAGTCTGCATCTTGTACATTTGCTGACCTTTAAAAAAAATAAAAATCCACACCTTGATTTCAATTTTTGTTATTACATTTCTCCTTTTTCTGCCCCTGTTTCCCTTCTACACCATTAAAGCCCTTAAGTTCCCCTCCCTCCTTCCCGTACCCCTCATTGCTCACAGTAAAGAAATTATTCTTGTTATATTTCCAATCTACCCGTGGTTGTCCTTTCTTCCATTGGTCCAGCAATGTCCATATGTCGATTAGCTGGGAGGTTATAATTCCCCAACTAATTGGCTCTCACATCAGTCCGGCATTGTGCTAGCGGAAAGCTAGGCTGCATTAATCAAGATCCAAGAAAGATAACAATAGCATAATTGATGGGGGTGCGATTTCCTGATAAGATCACGTGTTCTGAGGTAAACAGTGTCAGATGGAGGACCCTAAGTCACGTGGTCAAGCTATTTGTGTTAGCGATCATTTAGTGACCCGCCGTGACACGAAGTACTTTGTGTGCGATTCCTGGTGAATCCGGGGAGAAACAGGGATACCCCCCACCCTCGTAGTACCTCCATGACCTTGGGTCCACAACAATATATATATATATATATATATATATATATATATATATATATACACACAATAAAAAGAAGGCACATCCAACCAATAAATAAAACTGAACTCCACTCTCCAATTTTGAAACAAACGGGAAGAGCAGTGTCAGCCTCAGGCAACGTTTCACTTGTGACCCACAAGCTTTGTCAAGCCAAAGGGAACTGAGCTGGTGCATGTGGCCATTTTATTGTTAATCTTTGGAGACCACTCGACCTACTTCTGGTCATGCACGGAAGCATGGAACCCGTTTTTTTGTTATTAAAACAAGAGAAAGCCATGTCATCATCAATGGGTTACTTCTCATTCCTATGTTGCAAATGTCGTGATCTGGTATTATAATGATGCACATGAGTGGTGAGGACTATCCTCCCATTTTTTTCCTGCTCACGCGCTTCCGGTTATATCATTATATATCTCTATTATAATACCAAGCTTGAACACTAAAAACTCGGCTCGCCGTCACACGATCCCTATGGAAATTGCTGTGGCACTTAGCGGACATGCCGACAATGTTTGGGAAGTCTTGGCGTTCCATCGTACCACTTGCATTTTGCACAATGCGTATTTTTGTCATTCCCCGTGTACGGTCTGTCGTCTGCTACCAGCTATGCTGTACTGCTATCCCGTGCATGTGCACGGGTATCGCTAGTACATATATATCTCAGAGGCACCTCCTTACTGTTATGGTGAGCATCGCCGCAAATTATGTCTCACACAGTAAAACCGCATAATCCGCAAAGAACAACCATTGTCTGCCACCCAGACAATTGTTCCCACTAATGCAAACCATTCATCCAGAAGGGACGTGATGTGATCAGCGGTAAATAAAAACATGTGGAGTGTGATGAGCACTGCCCCTATCTCCATTGGACATAGTCCAACACCAAAGTGTCACCTCCAACCTGGAGGCCTCATCCTGGTGACTCTGTCAAACAGACAAAGATTACATGTTCCAACAACAAACTGAGCCACCATCCGGATTTCGGGCTTATTCGCCTCCTCAGGATGGCATACCAATAAATATCTAACCAATGATGACCACATTCGTTGTTTATACATCAGACGCACCTCCTTACTATTGTGGTGAGCATCACCGTGGTGCTCCCCCCTCCTTCCTCACTGCCCCACTCATCCTCACTCCCCTTCTTCCTTGCTCCCCACCCCTCCATGATCTCCCTCCCTCCGCTCACCCTTCCCCCATCTCTCCCTCCCCTCCTTCTTACACCCCCCCCTCTCTTTATATATCCCTGTCAGGTGAAGAGACGGGTTATTTTTGCTATTACTATGTAAATATGTTGCATATATGTCAACGAACGATTGCTAAATAACTTTAAATATTCTGTTTTATCCGACTCGTGGTGACCCCTGTGCAATTCATGTGTTTTGTTGCTGGTTTGTAGACACTACTTTGACATCCCTTAACTTGCTTGAGTGGAATCATGAGCCTAACAAGTCATGACTTCCGTAGTACTGTATCAGAAAAACAGCTCAAGGTTAAAAAGCAATAAATGTATACCTAATAGCCAGCTCAAGGTGTTTCAGGAAATCTGGTTCATCAAGAGAGGATACCTGTGTGCACATAGACAACAGTTAGAAACCAGATGGTATTCATAGAATACATACCCTGCACAGTCTTGAGAAGGATTTGGTGTGAGCGAACTCCATTGTTTTTTTTAAAGGATTTTTTTCTTTGATCCAATATGGCTGCCAGACCACATGACCGATGATGTCATCTTTATCAAACCATATTTCCCATTGGTAGTTGATCTACAAGTTAAATTTTGTATTAATTGGTTAAGCGGTTTCTCTCACAAAGATTTTCAAGATTTTCCCTTAGATACAATACGGCTGCCAGACCACGTGACAAGAGATCGTCATTTTAACGAAAATCCTGTTCAAATTTCAAGTCAATCAGATGAAAATTGAGGATTTTAGAAATTCGGCCGATGTTGACCTCAAAAATAATTGGTGTTTGAATTTAGTGAGCTGATCTGAATATCCTCTTCAAATTTCTGGTCAATCGGATGAAAATTGAGGATTTTAGAAAATTGGCAGGTGTTGACCTTTGGCCTATGTTGACCTCAAAAGAGTGACCGCTATATCACATGGTCATGCAACATGCGGTAAAGTTTCAATTTCCTCCGCTGAACGGTTTTCAATGTACACTCTCTACAAAATGCAGACAAGTACTCCACTGATCGCTTAACCCTGCTTTTCTCTTGGCGAGCGCATGGTAACAATGCAATTTAATTTCAGCAACCTGAAAATAAGGTTTACTTTCACCTTTGAGGGCCCAAAGTATATACCTTCTTCTTCTTCTTTTCAGAATCATGTATCAAGGAGCAAGTTGTAATGTTATGCTGTTCTTGTTGAACCTGATCCAGCCTCTAATTGTCTGAAATTCTGACAACGGTGTCGATCTGCATTGCGTTTCTACTGAGGCAGTACTTTGTGGACTGTTGTACAGTTTTTAGTCAATACTCCAAACAATTTACTTTTACATGCTTCCCCTTTGCCTCATGCACAGAAATCGTTTTACCATTGAGGATGATTTCCCTTACTCCATGCTCCAGCTCACATTTTATATCTTCTGTTGGTTTGAAAATTAGCCTGGCCAATGCAGACTGTACTTGATTGTAGCACATTTGCCACAAATAATACTACAATCAATACTGTCATAAATATTGCCAATATTCTCTTGAAATCCCCCTTGGAACTTCATCTCAATGTTGCTTTCAGCTCTCCCAAATCCAAGTCCTGAGAGAATACCTGCCTTTAGGTTATTGTTTGCTTCCCGACAAAGGATCCATTGCAGAGCTTGCTGCTGAGGGTCAATGCAAAGGGGGACGCGGCTTCCGTACGCTGCCAGCACACCATTTTGCCTGGACAGCTCATCCGGAGGAAGGCCTTGTGATACCCACCTAGAGCACGAACAAAATGGAGAGGGAAAAAAGCAACCAACTTTTGTTTGTGTGATGGATTTTCACATTTCACAAAAACAGGAAAAAAAATTTGTTGCCAAACCTGGCAGTCTCCACATTGTCGGAAAGCAAAGTCTCTGGCTGAAAAGGCTGACTAAATGGGATTCTTCTGGACTCAGCATCGTTTTCCCACTCCCTGGACATTTTGCTTCGGAACTCCCAGGTGAACGGTCCCTGATAGGCGATGAAAGCAGCCGTGAGCAGGCAGTTGCCGACGAGGAGGCGTTGCCGGGTGCACTGCTCCTCGAGTTCTTTGTGCCATCTGCCACAGTACAAAATGGAGCAGAATGCTTTTGAACACCCATTGTGAAAGGAAGCAAAGTAATAACAACTCAGAGGAGTGCATGGGTCACTGCCATCATCCTAACCTAAAGTGCTCTTAGCTAAGTCTAAGTCTAACCCACCGTTAAGGGCATGATCCAATAACTTGAGAAAGACATAAAAAGAGAAATGCATTTGAAAATGTTAACAGTTATGAACTCGAACGGCACTTGGAAGAGTACATACCTCCACCAGGCTGAACAGTGTACAATTTTATCCCACTGATATTGTGCTAAATGTCATTTTTGATCCAATTTCTCAATGATGAAGAATCACTTCGAATATTAAAAAAAAAATTGAGAATCCGGATCTTCACCAAAATCTAATCAATTCGTCCTTATCACACATCCAACCAATCCACCGAGTTTTGTCCGAATCAGTCTGTAACCTTTTGAGATATCCTGCTCACAGACACATCGGGGTGAAAACATAATGACGAAGGTAAAAACAATGGCTTTGTACAACTTCCCTTGCATTTTCTGAACTGAGGCCAGAAAAGAGTTTATCCGCAGCATCAAGACGCGTCTCCATCAACTGCGTTTCTTCCTTCAGTCGCACCTCCTCTTTCAATGCTATCTCATAACGATCACCCATACAGTCCTGCTCCGTCTGCAGCATGTCCACCGCTATCTGTATGCTCTCGAGCTGCTGTCCACTCCGCTTGTATTCTCTCTCGAGCCATGCCATCTGTCCACATGCAAAAGGCCATGCGAGTTGCAGGCATCACAGAGTGTCGATTAATTTTGTGAATACGGACATTTTGCATGATTGCATGTGTGTGTGTCCTTATCACCTTGTCTCTTTTTGGTTTGATCTCCTTTGAAAGGTCGCAGTAGGCCACGACCGCCTCCACAAACCGCAGCATACCGGCACCAGCCTTGCTGATGGATGCCATATCCTTGGCAGTTGTACCAAGCTTGTCCAGCACACCTACATCCAGTTGGAAATCCAAGCACAGCACAGGAATTTCACTATTTAGTCTCCTGGAGGTATACTTTGTCTTCAATTAGATTAACTTAAATTTCATTAACCCCCCCCCCCCCCCCAAAAAAAAAAAACATTATCCACCTGACTTCAAACCTGTCTTTTCAGAAGGTCCTCGAATAATATAACCTCATAAAGATTTAAGGAGCAAATTCTTCCTTGAAATCAAACACATTTGAAACCATTTTCCAAAGTTGTGAAGAATAAAATTAGTTTCCCTTTTTAATGATGATGCAGAATGAAAATTGTGATTAAACCAATTAAATTGGGGCTTGGGAATGTTTTCACCTTTCACGACCTTGACCTGGTTCTGTGTGATGGAGTCACAATCCATGTCCACGAGCAAGCGCAGAAAGTTTGGCTCGGCCATCATGGCCTTTGCCGCCTTCCAGTTGACCTCGCGATATCCACGGATTACCATGATGCTCTCACATATCATCTGCACTTGCCTTGGCGGTTTAGCAAAGGATCTGCAAAGGCAGAGGATGTGATCAAATCAGCCATTCTGTTTTGTCATTTTTCTTTAGCCAGCAGTGTTTTGAAGGCACTTTCATTACATTTGCCATATCACTGCTGCATGGGTTCAAGCATGGTGATAACTAGTGCATATCAAAGTTCAAAAAGAGAAGTGGAATGTTTATATGCAATCTCCCGAAATGGATGGATGAGATTGTTGTTACAGATTTTAATTGTTGTTGCTCCTGGCTCCTCTTGGGCCACACAAGCAGTCAGAAACTTTTTCCGTTGCTGAGAATTATCCCTGGACAGGTTGCTACTCAATTTCAGGGTGCTGCTGATTTTGCCCTTCACCAGGTTGCTGGTAGAGAATAGTCTACTCTCCAAAAGGTACTGTGGGGCCTTTAACATCCACCAGTGCTAATGCCAACAGACAGAACAGCCTCCTTTGAAGGACATTACACTCTTTGATGCAGTAACCTGCCAAGGAATCACTAGGGCGAACATTTTTAGTCAGGCTGAGCTTCAAGTCTAGATTCAACAGTTTAAAGGCAGGTGCGCTACCTCTGAGCTATCCTTTTCAGCCGAAGAGCCTCAGTACTCCCTCTTTACTTCGAAGATCATAGTGCACCACTTCGCATTTTTGATTCATTATGCATTCACAGCTGAAGGCTGGAGGCATGACATTTTCGCTCTGTCCGTCCGTATGTTATCGGATTTTTGTTTTCACAATAACCTGTGAACAAATGAAGGAATTTCAATCAAACTTGGCAGAAGCATGAACTGTCGCTGGATGGTGTTTAGAGTTTGGGTTCAAAAGGTCAAAGGTCTCAGGTTTAATCCCATTAATTGAGAATATTTATTGGCACGATAACTTGTGAACCGCTAAAGGGACTTTACCCAAACTTGGTAGAAGTATGGACTATAAAACAAAGATGAACCGAGTCATTTTTGGCTTGAACAGATCAAAGGTCATATCTCCCCTTCTCTGGAAAAAACCCCCCTAAGTGCTCTCTACTGGAATTCGACTGGCTAGGTTTTTCCAGATCAGGGAGATGTGCCCTTTGAAAATAATCTGCGGACCATAGCTTGAGTTAGAAGTATCTGAAATTGTCTCTCTCTGTGTGTCTCTCTGTTCTCTCTCTTGTCTCTCTGTGTCTCTCTCTTGTCTCTCTCTGTGTCTCTCTCTGTGCTCTCTCTGTGTCTCTCTCTCTGTCTGTGTCTCTCTCTGTGTCTCTCTCTGTGTCTCTCTCTGTGTCTCTCTCTTTGTCTCTCTCTGTGTCTCTCTCTCTGTGTCTCTCTCTGTGTCTCTCTCTCTGTCTCTCTCTGTGTCTCTCTGTCTCTTCTCTCTCTGTCTCTCTCTTCTCTGTTCTCTCTCTCTCTGTCTCTCTCTCTCTCTGTCTCTCTCTCTCTGTCTCTCTCTCTCTCTGTCTCTCTCTCTCTCTGTCTCTCTCTGTCTCTCTCTCTCTGTCTCTCTCTCTCTGTCTCTCTCTCTCTGCTCTCTCTCTCTCTCTCTCTCTCTCTCTCTGGTCTCTCTTCTCTCTCTCTCTCTCTGTCTCTCTCTTCTGCTCCTCTGTCTCTCCCTGTCTCTCTCTCTCTCTCTCTCTCTCTCTCTCTCTCTCTCTCTCTCTCTCTCTCTCTCTCTCTCTTTACCTCCACCTCTCTTAAATCTCTTAAAATGAGATCAAACCTAACAGTGGGTTGATATCTAATGCTTGGGGAGGCATATCCATTGACACATTCACCTCAAATTATATTTTTAGTTTGTTTTTGAGTTTGTTTCAGATGTTCCTCTTGACAGAACTTTCTTCTCAATCACCTGAATCCTTAATATAATAAAGAGGTCACCAAGGTCATCAGCTTCCTTATAGTGTTCATTTGCTGCAATTTCCTGACATCGGTTTTAGCTTCTTAGGTGTTAGTAGAGGATAAATGGGGTTTCTGGGACTTCCATTCAAATGAATGGTGAAAAGGGAAAAACTTTCTGACTCAACCCCCAAAAGCCCAAAATAGGAGACTGATTTTCTCCCCACCTATCCCCTTCCTCCCACACAAGCAAAATGTAAATTGAGACTTTACTGATTAAAGCACTTCTTCCCTTTCATATTTTCATTCCACTCAAAGAGCGAACCAACGTATATATGTCCATATTCTACTTCAGGGAATAACTTAATTTTCCTATTACATTCGTCACCATCGAGTATATTCACTTTATCTCTTCAAGCATGAAAGAAAAGGTTATTCCTCCTTCGGTTTTGTAAAATAGGGAAGTGCTTTTAAGAGCACAGTCGTGCTGTGAAAATGAGGAAGTATTCTGTACCCATGTCTCTCTATATCTTAAATCATCAGAACATAACAGAAAAAAGTCTTAGCTAAATAACAGCTTTTAACGTAAGGTTTTATAAATAATTCAAAGCAAGATGTTTCATTTTCGTGTTAAAATGAGTCAGTTTGAAGTCAGCCAAGCTGCCTTGCCCGAACCAAGCCAAAAAAATTCCGAAGTCAATTTCCTATGTGGGACACACCCTGAAAAACACCATTGTTCTGTAATTTCCCCTTACGTCATCAAGTTGCTTATTTAAACCAACTTGTGTGCCGAGTGTGTTTTATTTCGAATATGAAGCGTTCAGATTATTACTACAACCTTGCAGATCAATCGTTTTCACAAGAT
>CM068967.1:78936919-78951695 GCA_035128595.1 Eptatretus atami
TACTGGTGTTTGTATCTTGTTTTGGTCTGGCAGGATGGCCCAGAGGTATACACACTCACCTCTAATCTGTCTAGCATGAGTTTGATTCCTGACCCAGCTATAAACTGACAGCCAAGTGTTTCAAAGGCAGGGTGAGTCATCAATGTGTGTGCCGTCCCTCAGATGGACATTAAACGAGCGTTCCATCTGCCGGCATTTGTTGGTGGACATTAAGATCCCATGGTGTCATTCGTGAAGAGTAGGAAAGCTATCTCCAGCACCATTGCCAAATTCAAAATTCCTGTCCTAACTAGTCGAATGTCAGGCCTGGCCAACCAGTTCGTGAAGACTCGGGCCAAGCTTCCCTCGGGCGAACCCACAAGAAAGGTGGGTTAATGGTGGCCATTAAAGAAGAAGGTGGTTGTATCTTGTTTTTCTGTCCAGCAGGTACTTCGTCATTTTACTTATCCTGCATGAAGTCAGGTGGTACAGATACTTTGCAGAGTAATGCTGCTTTGCCGTAATCGCAAAGTTTGAATTTATTTGGAGGTAATACAGACACAAGTGATTTCTGCGACTTGGCAGGCAACATGGGATATCCCACACTCCCTTACCATTTTGGTTAAACCCCTGCACTGACCTTATCTCAGTCACATCTGACTTCTCAAAATTCTGCAAAGCAAGTCGAGCAGTCACCAACGCAGGCAGAGCTACAGACAGAGCTTTTTCAGCTGCATGCTTTTCCATGGCTATAACACCATTTTGTTCTTCCATCTCCTGGGCCTTTCTCCGAGCCAAAGCTGTTTTTGCATCCACTGCATCAACAACAAAGTTGTTTAATTAACCATCAACGTGCAGTATGCATCAGGAAATACAAGGTGAGGCTTTGTGACTCAAGTGTCTGAGAAGTCATCAATAAGTCATAACAACGCAAGACCCATAATTCCTTTTATGGAGCGGTCGGTCATGACGTTTCTGTAACTGCAAGAAAACCAATTCTAAACCGGTTAGCCTTCTGACAAAGGATACTTTAGCTTGGGGCAATAATTTGGAATTTGGTCAGAGTACTGGCACACAAGAGCCTACTCTTTTTGAAAGGCACTGTGATATATTTTATGTGCTGTGCGAGCAGTTGCTGGCAGATGGGACACCCAAAGGACCAAAGGCCTGTGAAGCACCAGGATGACAGTTTATAGTCTGGTAAAGAATCTAACCAAGACGAGACTGCTCAAGGGTGAGTGCCCTAGCTCTGAACTATCCTGTCGACCCTTTTACAGTAATATTACAAACAAACAAATGATTAAAAAAGGTAGCATAGAGGACATCTAGATGTTTAATGACCAGATATGGATATTATAAGTGGATCTTACCAGTCTCTTTGTTGATTGCAATCTCCTTGAGTAGAGTTCTGCAAGCTTTTGCTTTCTCAGCCAGCTCATGCTTCTGCTCATCAAGTTTTCCACTGAGTTCATTCAATTCCTCCGAAGCTTCCTGCAGCTTCCTTAGGCCTCCCTCAAGCCGTGTGCATTGTCCTGATGGTAAAGACCCTCTTTCATTTCTTGCAGGGTCACTATTCCTAATATTAGTGGTCCAGAGATTAAGCGTCTTGAGGAGCATCAGACAACTGCCAGTGGCTTGAGGGTCACGTAGGATAGGGAGGCCATCAATAACCACAGAAAATATGACAAACATAAACGGAAATAAGAAAGAGATGGAGGATGAATGAAAACAAATACACTGTAATAATATTGCACAGGAGAGAAAGGACAACCGTACCCTGAATTAGCTGATTCTTCTCCTGGAGTAAGTGCAAGTAAGTGTTTAAGCAATCTAAATAGTTTTGGGGAGTCACATGGTTAAATCGATGTAACTGTTGCTCAAAAAGAAGGCTGTTTTGCTCCACACAATGGTAAACCATGGCAGCGTGCTGCACGACTTCCGGCATGAGGTCTTCCTGAACCATCCCACTGTCTCCTAGAACAGAAGGAGCAGGCAGAAGATTGAGACAACAAAATGCTTTCCTTCTCTCCCTGACACCTTACAATAATGGGAATTCACAACCTCACCAAGGACTGCAAATTTACCAAGAAAGGATTGCGCCACTTGGAGCAAAGCTTCATGGGGCCAAGGCAAGAACCAATCAATCCCAGTGTTGTTCACCAGACCTGAAAGAAAGAATATAAATATTCTCAGTGCATTTGCATTGTGGTTGAATTGCTGGAAAGAATAAATTTCAAGTTGTGCAGTTGACCTGGGAAGGAGCGACATCGTAATCTGAGCAGGTCTCCCGCCGGAGACGTCGTGAACACCACATGAAGATTGTCACGGCATCTCCTCATGAAAAACTGCCACACTTCCTTCTTTCTGACACCGACGCCTGCATCGCCGGCCTCTTCTCGCAGCTCATTCAGCGCAATCTCCAGTTCTTCCTCTGAAAATAGTGCTGGCACATTTCCTGGCACAACATCATAAAGGTGGAAAAAATAAAAATAAAAAAGAAGAAAAAAACAAGGTTCGTCACCGAGAGCATTTGGAAACTAGAGGGCTTCCAAGTTACTCCATAACACCATATTGTTGAAGGTTTCCTGGTGTTGAACCTTGAACATTTAAGCACTGTGAAAGAAGATTGTCACATCTCCATACCCGTTGTCAGCATATTGTTGACATGCTCCAAAAATCCTTCCTCGATAATGAAGGAGTCGTTGATTAAGAAAACTGTTGGCTTGTTATCCACCCCGAGTTGCAGATACAACTTTCTTCAGGTCTTCTCGAAATACCCGCTCGCATACCCTCGGCTATATGGTAACTCAAAGACCTTTGTGGGAAGACGCCTTGAGTAAAACATTTGTAAATTGACAATAAATCCCGAAAAATTAAGATATTTCAATATTTTAGTTTGAATCGTTAAAGGTGATTATAAATTTTATTCGCTAGAGTAAAACTTCAGAGAGTTCTGTTGTTTCAGTAGCTTTTCCTCAATAATATGCGAATGATAATGATCGTAAATATATACGACAGAAATACTTATAACACAGTAAAAGATAATTAAAAAGTCTTGGGAATGAGAAACTCATAATATGATGAGATCTAAATCTATTTTTCAACAGAATCACACAAACTTCAAGAAAAGTAATACTTATGTTTTTCATGCATCGATTACAAGGAAGCCAAAACATTGCATCCCTGAAACAGTATTTTTGACAGCATACAGTGGCCTGCAAAAGTATTCACCACCCTCACCCCCCCCCCCCCCTCATCCCCCACCCCCCTTCTCAAAATTTCACATTTTGATGCCATCTGAGCTCATTTCTTGTTTCATGATTGTTTCAAATCAAACTAATATAAGAGTTTCACAACTACTCCAAAGAGATAAAGGCAGATAAAATGTGAATAAGTTTGATTATCACAAAAAAAATCAGATGATTCTCAGTTGCGTTGGTATTCAACCCTTTACCTATTAACCCTAACTCACTTCAGAGAGAAATTATTTATTTGAAAGGTTACAAAATATATGTAATAGGTTTCACCTGGATGTAATCATTGGTTTAAATTACAAATAAGCTCCCCCACTTATCTAAGGAGTTTTAAAGTGCAACTCACTTGGTCAACCAACAAGGGAAACATGAAGACAAGGAGCT
The DNA here is from genome assembly GCA_035128595.1 of Eptatretus atami. Taxonomy (NCBI): domain Eukaryota; kingdom Metazoa; phylum Chordata; class Myxini; order Myxiniformes; family Myxinidae; genus Eptatretus; species Eptatretus atami. The sequence continues at coordinate 78,940,537 of CM068967.1, forward strand.
TTCCAAAGAATCAGACATGAGTGGTGGAGAAACACCGTTCAGGAGAGGGTATAAGAAGATTTTAAAATCACTCATTAACTCTTTGAATTGGTGAAATCCATCATTAAGAAGTGGAAGACGTATCATACCACCCAGACTCTACCCAGATCAGGGTGCCATCCAAACTCAGCAGCCAGGCAAGCAGGAAACTGGTTCAGGATGTCACTGTAAATCCAACAATGACTTTGAAAGATCTACAGGCTCTATGTCTGAGAAGGGGGTCAGTGTTAATCAATCAACAATATCCCGTTCCATTCACAAAGCTGGCCCATGAACAGGTGGCAAGAAAGAAACCATGACTGAAAAAGAGCATCTAAAAGCTAGTATGGATTTCGATAAAGATCTTAATGATATGCAGGCATGTGGAGAAACAGTTTGTGATCAGCAGAGACAAAAATGAACTTTTGGGTTTAAATTCAAAGTGTTACGTCTGGAGGAAACCCAACACTGCACATCACACAGTGAACACCATCCCTACTGTCAAGCATGGTGGTGGTAGCATCGCGTTATGAGGCTACTTTTCATCAGCAGGGACTGGCAAGCTTGTCAGAATAGAAGGGATAATGGACGGAGAAAAGTACAGGAGAATCCTTGATGAAAACCTGCTTGAGCCATGAATCTGAAACTGGGTCAGGGATTCACATTTCATCAGGACAATGATCCGAAGCATAAAGCTCAAGCCACACTGGAGTGTCTGAATAAGAACAAAATTAATGTTCTTGAGTGGCCCAGTCAAAGTCCTGACTTGAACCCAATTTAACATTTATGGTCAGACTTGAAGATCGCAGTCCATCGACGATCTCCATCAAACTTGGCAGAACTAGAGCAATTTTCACGTGAAGAATGGGTAAAGATTTCACCATCTCACTCTGTAAAGCTGGTGGAGACCTACCCAAGACACTCATAGCAGTCATTGCTGTAAAAAGTGCTTCCAGCAAGTACTGATCTTGGGGGCTGAATACTATTACAACCAGTGAATGTTGATTTGTACATGTTTTCTACAGGTATTCCTGACATGTAACCTCCTCCAACTATAACAGTGTTTAGTTTGATCTCTTCAGTTATTCATAAAGATGTTCATTTGGAAATATTTTTCTCCATAATTCGTAATTCATCTAAATGAGCCATTATTGGTCGGGGGTGAATACTTTTGCAGGCCACTGGTATATCAGCAATTCAACATGTCATTAATCTGGTGCAACGGTCGTGAGACATCATCAGGTGAGGCAAATAATAACTAGCAACCAGGTTAGGGCAGTTTACTTGTTCATGTCTATGGTTCCACATTTTTGCTTGATAACTGAGGCATTTGTTTTACTGGTCGACAAGTGTAATATACTGAAAACAACTTGAGTTGCTCTGTTTGGCATTCCGATCTGAGCCTTTAGCTCGTGATGCTGGGATCCCATTTACAGTACTGTGTAGTGTTGACTTGTTCATTACATCTACCACCGAAGGTGGACGGAGGTTATGTTTTTACCTCTGTTTGTTTGTCTGTCTGTTTATCTGTGTGTGTGCAGGATATCTCAAAATGTTATGGACAGATTCAGCCAAAACTTGGTGAACAGGCTGGGTGTGTGACAAGGATGAATTGATTCGATTTTGGTGAAGATCCGAATCCGGACCGGATACGATAATCTTTGAAGTGATTCTTCCTTCACCATTGAGAGATAGGGCCAAAAACGATATACAGCAGGATATCTCAAAAAGTTATTTCATACCTTGAAAGGTAATGATTATGACATCTCAGCATGGTTATGACAAAGTTAGTGGATGAGATGTGTTAGTGACAAGATTCGATTTTGGTTAAGGTGTGGATGCAGATCCGGCCTATCAGTGGCAAACAAAACATGAATTGTTCAACCTGGCAGATGTATGCGCTCTACCGAGTGCCATTGTAGTTGTGTACTTGTGTCTTTGTACAATGATGATCTAAATTAGAAGTAGACTTTTGTCTATATCTGATAACAAAGCTTGCAGGTATACTGTATCACAAAAACGAAACTTGCATTACCTTTCAAGGTATGATATCGAGCTTTGGACACCGATGAGTCCCATCAGAATGTTAACTAATTTCAAACCCCTTTGGTGTAAAATTATTTCGGATGTGCATAGTCAGCGTAGCCCATCGTTCTTAACGACATTCCTCATCCAAGACCTCTTACCCGCGTTCGGTGTTCTATTACACGGATGACCTTGACAGACAGTTATCACTGGACAGCGCAACCAATCACCATGCTTCATGTTTTACAATTTCATCATTATTCACTATTCCACCATCTTTGTTATCTGACTTGCCACCATCTTGATTCTCCACATGTGCATTAAAGGAGAAAACACGTGATTTTGGATATTGGTTACCAACACGATAAAGATAAATTCCCGAAACCTATCAATCCACACACATGACACCACCTTTCATAAACAAAGGTCGAAAGGTCCAACTTGAACTGCGCTCACAATTCAGGGATAAGTAAAGTGGTGTTTCCTAATAGCCTTGTCCTGCAAATGTATGACATTTGTACAATGTCCTCCATGAGTCATACACACTGATCATGTAGAAAAAATGGTGTTGCTTTTACGGTTAAGGGGGCTGGCTTAAGATATTAGGGTCTTGAGTTCAAGCCTGTTGTGTCATTGAATTAACACCAGGCAGGTTGATTAAGCTTGTTCTCCTTCTGAGGTCAGTGAAATAAGTACCAGTGTGCTGCCAACAGGGAGCATTGCAGCAGCGGCACAGTCATGCCCTCAGAAAATGATGCAGCCAATCAGGCACAGGCTGCATACAAATAAATAAATAAAAATGTAGAAAAAACAAATTGTGCTCCCTGTTTGAGGCTAACCTTGCTTTCCTCAAAATCATTTGGCTCCTCTCTTGTTAAACAATTATATTTCATAGACTTGGCTGCTTAAAATTACATTTTCAAATGGAGTTATATTCAAATCCATTCAACGCAGACATCTGCTCCCTCATATGAATGAGCTGGGATTTCGATTGAACGAGTGTCAAATATAATATGATACTGATGTCACTTTCACTTTTAATCCATTCTAAAAGGAGAAGTGTGTGTGTGTGTGTGTGTGTGTGTGTGTGTGTGTGTGTGTGTGTGTGTGTGTCCGTCACGTTTCATTGCAAAGGGTTCCTGCTGTCATAGAATAATAAAAATGGTACCGTTGAAAGCTAATAAATAATGTATTTATTTGGTTGGAAAGCTAATAATCGATTTACTTGGAACAAATATTCGTGTCCGTTTAATCATAAAAATGGCTGTTTTAAAAGCCCTTCTTTCCTGCCAATAATAATAATAATAATAATAATAATAATATATAGAATAAGAAGATGTGGGATTTGGATCTTTAAAAAGGGAATCCAAATGAAACATTTTTTTTCTTCTGAAAACCATTGAAAATCATTAATCACGGTTTAATTTTTAGGGAAAATGAATTTTCTTTGCCAATCACAAAGTGCCAAAAAAAAAGCCCGAATGTGTCGATTTTCGATTTTCGCCATTGACGTCACACCTGGAACCAACCTTGATCCAAATTGTGGCTTACATCGAGAAACGGTGTATTTCAAGCTAAGATTCCTTTACTGCAACTCTGAAGGTTCTCAATATGTTCAATCCGATCAGTGGGATTGTGAAGAAACTATTGGAGACAAAATTAGTGATGTGAACACTTTCGGGGGTGATTATGGAGCCGTATTGTTTGAAGCCTTATGCGAGCGATTCAGACGAAGATGGCGACAATGGAGGTTGATTAGTGAAGATGAAAATGCTGGTCGCATGTTCACTACAGATCGGTTGGTTTTGTATTTCCGTTCAATTGCTGGTCTGTAAGGGATTTTGTATTAATTGATAAATCAGTTATATTATTTGAACAGAAACACGGCAAGACACAGCATGGACACGGACATGACACGATACGGACACAGCATGGACACAGCTCAGGCACACTCAGACACCACCAACAAAATGGGTGACAAATGCTTTATCCCACCGTCCAGGCTGACCAGGTGTTCTGTATGCGACGGGATCATCTTATTTCATTCTTTCCTGGGACGCCATTTGTGTCTGTGGTCATGCCGTGTATTGTCCCACCGTCGTGTCCGTGCCGTGTCGATGTCCCACCCCAGTGGGGGGGAAGTGGTGCTAGTGTTGTGGTGGTATTGTGGGGGTGGTGGTGAGGTGAGGTGTTTGATTCACTGCTCAAATCACCCGTACATGTGCTGGTTGATGGGAAGAGATGGTCTTTCAGTTTTGAGTGACGGCCGTTTCTTCCACTCATTCCTGGGGATAGCATCGTATTTCAATCGTGGCAGGTAACCACAACATCTAAGCATCTCTGTTGTTTCATAACAGTTCTCTGGAACAGTTTTGAGCACAAAAGCAAACATTTTGTTGGTCCGATATACACTCAGGTATTTCGGACAAACTTTGTCCAATTTATAGCAAATTTAGGGTCTTTTGGCCATTGGTGTAGACCGAAACCATTTTGGGATGTATTAGCACAACCGAGGACGCATCGATTCGGCACATTTGTGGAAATCGAAAATTATTCGCCGTTTGAGTTAAATCGGACCGCGATGTATGCAACTCGTAGACAGTACGGATATGGCGGTCGACTCCTGGGTGTGACGTCATGGCTAAGCATGAAGAAGAAGAAGAAGATTTAAACTTTTAATTGCAAAACTACTTCCTTTATAAATCATAAATCGGAAAAAGACAGATCATATCTATTTTGTTGAGCATCAAGGGATGGATTAGCGTCGAGGTGGTCTGAGCGTTTGGGTTCCCCTTTAATGCCGCGGTTCCAACGGTTCCATTTTTATTATTCAATGACAGCAGGAATCATTCGGAATAAAGCACTAAGGGCAAGGAAGGAGCACACAAACAACAACGACAACATGCAGCCACCACAACAGCAACAACACATAAAATATCCTTTTTGCGTGTTTTAATTCATTATATATCTTCAATGAGACTCATCGATAGACAAGCAATACGTTTGTGAAGTACATCATGCTGTCTTTTGAGTAAACCCATCAACAATGTGATGGGTGGGCACGGCTAGGTTTTATCATTGTCAAGCCAAGGTGGTATCTTGAGCTAGAACTGTGGTGCGAGTCTGTTTCTTTGAATGTGAGTTTCCTTAAAACTAGGCCTCACTTGGCATCCTGCGGTGAAGGCTGCGAGACGAGTCAGAGACCGATGGCCACAGCCTGGTGGCCCAACGAGCATTGCGTGTCCCCAGTGCATCCGCAGGAGACGGTGAATGCGGGTCAGGTGCTCCAAAGCATAGTCAAAAAGCACCAAATTCATGGGTGTTTTCTGTGATTTGTTGTATGCTTCCAAAAGCTCCTTTAATGAAGAAAGATTTTTTTTCACTCCTTTATCATTTAGACACAATGCAAAGAGAAGAATGACAAATACGAGGATCCAAAGAGAAGAAGAAGTCAGAACGAAAGAGGTGAAGAGACCTGGAAAAAGTGTCTGACATTCTCATAGTCTTGTAGGTCTTCGTAGGTCCGTGTCTCTTCAATGTTCAATGCTGCCCAATAGTCTCCAAAAAGCAAAGGCTCCTGTCGAGCCTCTTCCACCTCTTCAGGAAAGTGCTCAATCAAGAGAGAGATCAAATGGTCTTGAACCTGGAAGGTGAAAGTAAGTATTATTCAATGAAATGAAAAATGCATGAAGGTACAAGCAGGATAGATCAAACTCATGCTTCTCCTTACCAGGGCCTGATCTGTTTCATTGACCAGACGATCGTGGAACACCCGAACACACTCATTTCTCCACACTCGAACCATCTTTGCTTTTGTTCTGTACCTACCACGACCAAAGAATAATGATAAATTGGTTTGTTCTTGCAATTTGTAAAGAAATTGAAAAATACATCGACAGCACAAGATCGAGTTACCTGTCGTGCGTGGTAAGACAGAGGCCTTGGTAGACCCTGGAGAGGTCCCGCATGTTGAAGATGTAATGGAATCTTGAGGGTGTTGGTGGAAGTGTTTGTAATACGAAGTTGTATAGCTTTGCAGTGCATAGTGTGATATGTTTGCACATTGCTCGAATATCCTCCGAGAAGGGCTGCAGTGTGGCACAAACAAAGCAGTTTCTCACATTACTGACTTCCTCAAAATGCACAGCTTTGTTTCCAGGCCAAAAGTGACCTCCTTACAGCATCAGGTTTGTGGCTGCTAAACCTTCTGCCAACAAGTCTTTCTGTCAAATGGAAGTTTTCAAATTTTTATTTTTACAACTTTGTGTGTAGCATCGGCCACAGCATAACCTCATTAAAAAAAACCAAAAAAAACCTAGAATGGCACTCACAGATCACAACGTCTCACCTTGTGTGTTCATTCTGAACAAAAATACCATCGTTAACTGAACACGTTACTATTATGGCCCACTGCTATTATGGCCAATGTACCTGTATCATCCATGCACCGTATTATGTCACATAGTTTCTTGGCATGGGTTATGAACGTCATAAATTTAAATAGTCACTCACATCGTGTCATACTGTATATCAGCTATATGAAGTTTCAGATTTTTTGGATAAGGATTTCAATTCAACCAATTATGGCTGGAATACCACTTCACTGATGACGTCATCATTATCACTCCATACACCGTTGACGTAAATGCCAAGTTTCAATTTTTTTCATTGAGCGGTTTCAGAGAAAATGATGTCCAAATGTTTTCCTTTAAATCAACATGGCTGCCATACCATGTGATCTGTGATGTCGGAGTGAGCAATACAATATTCCCCATGGGGACTCCCTCTTAGGTTTAACGTTTTGCATCGATCGGACAAGCGGTTGCAAAGAAAACCATTTTTAAAGCAAAATATATGCAGTAGACGCTGACAGACAGACACACAGACAGACAGACAGACAGACAGACACACGGGTATTGCAATAGTCTCACATTCCCTTTGGGGTGAGACAAACAACCTCGTCATCTCCACAACGACAAACAAACGCAAATTTAAAAAACGTTTTCAATGCAACAAACCTCGAGATGCCCACTCAACATTGAAGTGTAGATCGAGAGCAGTGACTCAGCGCAGGGGAAAGGCACATGAATGATGGAGAAAAGCGAGAGGAAACGAGAGTCCACCTTGTGACGAGCCCCACCGGTCGTCCCCATCGCTGCTAAAAAGTGCAGGTCATGAAGGTCCTTGCGTCCCGGCTTTCCACCACGATTGTACATGAAACCTCCTTCCAGCAGCAGTTTCAGAAGCGCAATGGGTTGTTGAGTTCCATAGTTATCGACCTAAAAGGAATACAATTAAAATTATGTACACAGAAAGGGAAATGTACAAATGGAAATGACTCATATGAGTCATACCTATTGTTTACAAAGTCATAATCTTGGGCCAGGATATACTAATTAGTGGTTGTTTTGGTCCATCGTGCATACATTGTTTCCTTTCTACATATTATTTTATTTATTGGTTAAGAGGATGGTGGTGTGGCCCTGCCTTTTCCATGGCAGCATTTGGTGCCCACCTGTGGTTGCATTGATGGAATTTAAGTGTTAACTATGAAGCTTTACCAGACGTGGTGGTGTATTGGTTAGAGTTAGAGCATCTGCTCTGAGTCTGGGAGGTCGGTGGTTTGAACCCGAGATGGTTTGAACCCGACCGAGTCATACCAAACACTTTAAACAATGTAAGTGCTGCCTCCTTGCTCACCGTTTTGCATTTAAAATAGGATAGAGCATGGACAAACAACCATATGTTAGTCATCATAGCACAGCCTTTCATAGGCCTAATGGCCTCCTCCTGTGTTGAAGATCCTTGAAAGGGAACTCATATCTTGTATAGTAAAAATAGGACCACTGGACCTGGAACTTATTTGAGCCCTGGCCTAATGTTGTAACCCAAATTTGGGAGCATTCTGACTGGTACGTCGAGAGAAAAAGATTATGGAAGGAATTTGCATGAACGCCATTTTGACACACTTTTTTGTAAACATTGTCGAGGCTCGTATGAGAGCTAACACACAATGCACAACAAGGGGACATCAGACAAGAGGAGTGGGAGAGGGAAGGACAAAACAGTGGGGAACAGAGACATTAGGAGATCTGTGGAAGGGTGAGGGACGGGGCGGGGAACACGGGGTATACAAGATGGACATTAAAGGGACTTTCAGGAAGGAAAGCAGGGAATTTGAAGGAAGTAGGTTTGAGGTGGTTTAACGGGGGTATAAAGGATCTAGGATTTGGATGGGGGATGATAAGAGGTGGTGGTGAACAGCTGTTTTGAAGGCCTGGAGGGAAGATTGGGATTGAAGAGAGTGTGGGAGTTTATTCCAAAGGCGGGGAAAAAGAGGAATGAAAAAGTGAAGGTGAGCAGTGATTCGTGATTTTGGTAGCTTTATCAGAAGGGGGTTGTTGGTGGACCTTGAGTGCCCTGCGGAAATATGGTGGGGACAAATCGCAGACAGAGCAGGATGGCGAGACCGGAGAGGAGATGGTAGAAGACAGAAAGATCACCGACCTGCCTGTGGTGAGAGTGAGAGGGCCAAAGACTCAGCCTCATCGTGGGAGATGCCAATGATCCTAAATGCCTTGGTTTCCACAGCATGAAGCTGAGAAAGGTGAGAGGCAGGAGCACTAGCCCGAGGGGAGAGCAGTACTCCATCAAGCTGCAGACGAAAGTTTTGTAAGTGGTCAGGAGCTCAGGTGGGCCGAGGAAGGACTTTGCACGATGGAGGATTCCCAGTCGGCGACTGGCTTTGGAGGCCAGGTTGGAAATGTGGCTTTCCCAGGAATGATCATCGCAGATAGTGAGACCCAGAAGCTTGAATGAAAGGACTTCTTCCAGAGGGTTGTTGAGAAAGTAGTTGGGGATTTTTTCCAAATGGTCCTTTCAGAGAGACATAGTGAGAGTGTGAGATTTGTAAGGATGGAAAGACATGTTCCAGGTGTTGGACCAGTTTGTGATTTTGTCGAGATCTGCAGAGAGCGAAGAAGCTGTGGCTTGCCGTTCTGAGGGATGACAGATGGTACAACAGAGGGTGAAGTCATCAGCAAACAGATAAAGAGGATTTTCCAGAGTCAGAGAGATCATTGATGAAAACCAGAAAAAGAACAGGGCCAGAACGTACCTATGAGGAACTCCAGCTGGACAGGAAGAGGGGGATGAGAGAACTCCATTTGGGGCCACACGTTGGCTGCGACAGGAGAGGAGGTCTGCGAGCCGTGAGTGGAGATGGCCATGACTTTCAGTCATGTGATCAGTATGGCCTCAGCAATTTAACATCAGGACCTTATCCCGATGTTGTCACCCAAATTTGGTGGCATTCTGACTGGTGGGTCTAGAGAAAAAGATTTTGGAAGGAATTAATGCGATTTTCCCAAAAGATGACTAAGTCAGCCATTTTGACACAGTTCCGGTCATGTGATTGGCATAACTTCTGCAATTTAACATCCATACCCTGGCCTAATGTTGAAACCCAAATTTTGTAGCATTCTGATTGGAAAGGAAAATTTTGGAAGGAATTTGTGAGACCGCCATTTTGACAGACTTCCGGTCAAGTGATCGGCATGGCCTCCAAATTGTAAAATCAGGACCCTGTCCTAATGTTGTAACCCAAATTTGGTATCATTCTGACTGGTGATTCTGGAGAAGAATATTTTTGAAGGAATTTACACGATTTTCCCAACAATTGACTAAGTTGGCCATTTTGACACACTAACGGTCACGTGATCGGCATGACCTCCACAACTTAACATCCCTACTCTCCAAGGCAAAAATGCTACAGTTAGAACTATAGTATATGAGAGTTGTACTCTCATATACTATGGTTGGTAACAGGTCCTACTACAGGAAAGGAATGCTATATTTGCCTGGGTGGCCGAACGTTGTAATCCAAATTTGGTAGCATTCTGACCGGTGGGTCTGGAGAAGAAGATTTTTGAAGAAATTTACTGTCGGCCACGTGACGGGAATGAGCATTGCAAGCCCTGTTACCAGTCAAGAGAGGAACGTTGCTGCCAAATTTCAGTCGGATTGGTGCAGCGGTTTGGCCGAAGAAGTCAAAATAGGAGATTGATGGACCGACCATGTATGCATGATGACAATACCTTATCTGAAATTTAAATTCTAGTTAAGCTAAAAAGGTAATGAAGCTGCATGCATATGGATCCTTCGAACCAATTTGCTGGAGAGTTGGCTTGACCATCCACAATTGTGAGGAAGAAAATCATGCGTCTGCAATGTTGGTTTCTGCAAAGGCTAAGATGTCTTCGGAAGTCTCACAATTTGAATTATCCGAGTTATATAACCAGAATGTATTGTACAAACACATAAGCAGTAAGCATATGTCTTTGCTTCACGTATGTAAGCCGGGTTATTTTATTTTTGGGGATGATCAAGCCAGCAGTCTGGCCAATACACCACCCAAATAAAGGGATGCGAGCAATTTGTAAAATAAATGAAGGTTTTTCTACGTAATTAGTCCGAGTTGTCAATGTTGAATTGTGAGTGTATCATGTATCTCTATTCCTGGTGGTAGTGGCTATTACAAGTCATAATGTAATAAAATGTTGAGTCTCTGCATGAAAACCATCGATATTGTTAATTATCATGATCATTCAAGGTGTTTGTTTGTTTGACTTCTGTGCACTCCTGCACCGCTGAATCAAACAGAAAAAGTAGTGAGAGAATGGATACAAGTAGGAGTGGATGAAGGCTTTGAGGAAAGTGAGTGAATGGGTTGAGTGGAAGTATGTGGACATGTATAAAAGGCAGTGGAAAAGAAGAATAGGTGGGAGTGGATTAAAGCTTTGAGGTAAATGTGTGAAGGGGTAGCGGGGAATGGGAGAATGGGTTGCTGAGTGGATAGAATAAATGGAGTAGGTTTGCAGGCATTAGCTGCAATGGGCCATATAGTTGTTGCATTAGTATGGACTTGTAGGCCGACTCTTTGTCGATCATTTTACCAAAATTAAAGAATGATATGATGATATTTCTAAGACGAGCTCAATATTCACAAACTTAAAACCAAAATCCTTAATTATACCTCCTTCAACTGGATGCAATCTCCAGAATGCAAGTCTATTGGAAACAAACAAACACGCACACACACACACACACACACACAC
>CM068967.1:78956686-78975534 GCA_035128595.1 Eptatretus atami
TCCATGAGGCGAAGGCAAGTTGTTTCAGGACAAATGCTTCATCACAAGCGTGACCGACATGTTGAGGAATGCAAAAAGGGAAGAAAGAAGAGCAGCAGCTCAGGATTTCATAACCCAAGCACCGATCCCTTCTGAACCCATTACCAATTTAAGGCTTTGCAAGTGACGAGCATGATTGTGGAGATGATTCCTTGTTGAATGTGAAGACGTTGAATCTCCGTCTGAATGGGTGTCGTACAACCATTTGCGTGAATGGGTAACAAATCTTGAAGTATCATTTTGCACCGATTGAAGACAAAGTTAATACTGTACTTTGGATATACTGTAGTTACAATAATCAAGTCAAGGAATGATGAAAGAGGAGACCAAAGCCGCAGCTTTTGAATCAAAACGACAATGGATTTCGACAACAATGGATTTCGACAATATTCAAACTTAATGTTGAATCCACATGCATTCAAATATCTCATATTTAGTCAGTAGGATTACATTTACGTGGACCCAAAGGTTACTGTAAATGATTGGATTTTCTTGAGAGCAGATTGGGAAACAGACCACGAGTACCTGTTTTTGTTTGTCTCATTTAACTCGAGAAACGGCGTTTCGGCATTATTTAATAGCTGACAAACAAATGGACAAGTAGGCAGGAAGATAGAATTTGGTCAGTGTACCGGCACATAATGGACTGCCCTTTTGAAAAGGTTCAGTGGGATCTTTTAAATCCACACCTGAGTGCTCACGGATAGGACGGATGATTCAACATCTCAAAGGGATGGCACACTTTGTGATTTCGGCCTTGGTTGAGCACCAGCATCACGGTTTTGATGGATCCAAATGGGTTTAGTCGAATCGTACTCAGACGAGTCAGCTCAAGGTGAGTGGGATTTCTTTTATTTGTCCTGTCACTCAACAACGACATACTTTAAGAATGTTCACTTGCCAGAGCTAACAGTATGGTATAGCTTAAAAAAAAGACGACGATGAGCTTACCTAGGATGTTGTTGAACCTCATTTCAGGGTTGTGAATATAAGGAAGTACCATACGCTGCCACGGTATCCAGGACTTCTTCTTTGAATCAAAATGGTAGTCAAACAGTGTGTTGACTGCAAATGAAATCCAGTTACAGAAATCGACATCAAAAATTAAATATCCATGTGTGTAAAGATGCATGGAATGTTGGGTGGGGCTTGTGCTGCATTATTGATCTAAAAACAGATTAAACGTTTAAGTCAGAGGAAAAATGACATTTATCAGTCAGGTGTTCTTGACAATGTTTGAGTGTTCATTACAAGTCAAGCAAACTTGGATTGGTTACCACTCCATTGCAGGAATAGAGAAATTTCTGCTTTGAGCAGCAATGGGAATCAAACTCACACCAATGAGAACAATGCAACAACACTTTATCAGCTCCACCACCAGGCTGCTCAGCATAGTAAAGCTGCGTGCAAGAATATATATATATATATATATATATATATATACAAAACATTATATATAATATATTATATATAATAATATATATATATATATATATATTATATATATATATATATATATTCCATATATATATATATATATATATATTCATATCATATATATATATATATATATATATATATATATATATATATATACTCCATGTATTTATTCCATATATATTCCAAATATATATTCAATATAAATATTCCACATATTATATATATATATATATATATATACATATATATATATATTTCCATGTATTTATTCCATATATATTCCATATATATATATATATATATTATATATATATATATATATAATATATATATAATTATATATATATATATATATATATATATATATATATATTACATAACAAGAATGATCATACTGTGGTCAAAACCTGCGACAAAATCCAGTAACGGGTTGATTGGGAAACACACATTTAAAGCACCTCTCGTCCACATCAACCTCTGCCACGGTTATATCAGAATGAGCCGATTTATCACACAATTATGGATTTTTAACCCCAATATAGGGCTGTTGAAAAAGTATGTAACACTATTTTTGCAGCCAAACACCCAAACAAAGCCAATGGAAATCTGATGCAACAAACCTAGACAATGTTTAATCAACAAAGGCCGACAGGCCTGATGTCTTGAGGCCCATCAGAAAACCAAGATGGCAGACATATTATTTTGTCTGGGTGTCATGGTGGGTGTAGTCAAGCAACAAATGTGGATGGGGCCCGGCAGCTCTCTCACCAATGGGTGTACATTTCAAAAATCGACTCCCAACAAGAACCACAAGAACAACCACGTGAAGCCCTTGAAGATCTACCACATGCAGAAGGTAAAAAGGCTTTTCTGGCTAAACAGTTGCATAGGCTCCACCTATTAGGCATGAGCTTAGCCGAGCTACAGCCCCCTACTTCCCAATAAGATGGTACTGCAGCCAACACCAGGAAGATAATCTGATCATCAATTTTAGACTCAATTCAAGTTGGATCATCTTTGTATTCATCAATGATTGTGCCAATTTTGGTTGAAATCCCTTCACTGGTTCACAAGTTATTGCGGTAACAAAACCTTTTAAGGCACCAACGGATGCACACGTGGAGGGACACCCTGAAAACATAATGCCTCCGGCCTTCAGCTCTGAAGGTATAAAAACGTTCACTTGCTATTTCTTTAGCAAGATGTATATTTCACCTGGCAGTTCACAGGGTCCTGCAACAATCTCATCACTGTGCACGGTTGGTAGAACAGACCGCCATCTTAAGAAGTTATCGAAATGTAAGCGTCCTGCAGGAAGGAGTGCAACACCGAGTGAAGAGCACAGGGCCTCGAGGAATATCGGTTCAACGCAGGACAACGAGACGTCGTGCTCGACCTCAAGCAGTGCACTTAGTACTGAACACAGTTGGGCCACCTGTGAAGGGTGAAAGTGAGAGCACAAGTTATAAAACAGCATCCGTCTTGCTATAATCCATTTTGGGAAAAGCTTTACTCAAATTGTTTAGTGAAGAGTTTCTCCGAGACCGTTCCACAGGTATCACGATGATGTGAAGACACACAATATTTTGGGAACCTGGGCGGCTAAAGAAAGCATAAACACTGGAAGGGACACTTTAGGGCTTTGTGTCTTCGTCACACCTACGTGTAGAATGTTGGTTTTGCCTTCTCTGTTTTAAATTAGAGAATGACAATCTTGTTATTGAGTGGTAGAGTGGCTAAAACCTTCTTGCATTACCCTCACCAGTGTGGTTTGATTACTATGGCTGCTCAGTGGAGATGTCTGCGATGGAGTGGTGACCTGTCCTGGATTTGGGCTTTGCCACAGAAATATTCACAAGGTGTGTGTGTCCTCAAGTTCTCTCAATAATAGAGGTGACACCATTTTTATTGCTCTCAACAAATGCAGTCATTATTATTTGACACAGACCAACAATGGCAGATCTATAAAGGTTAGGAGGGATATTCAAATAAGTGTTTGAGCAATGCAAACTACATAACACGTCTCATTTTGTTTGTCGTCTCGATTTTTTACAAGAGGACGCTAAGATCATGCTTCTTGCTTTGTGTGATATTCTCCAACATGACTCTTGAAAGAGAAATGAATTCTTGGAGACATTTTTTTCTGCAAGGTTAACTTAGCTTCGCCTGGGTTGGTTTGAGGGTAGTGGAGTAGCGGCTGAACCCTGAATCCTGTTCAGGTTCCTCCTGATGACTCCATCTTTGCTCTTTACTTCCTCGGGTTCCTTTTTGGTCTTCCGTTTCTTTCAAACACATTCCATTTGTTATGAATAATATTTCCTGTTATTTCATGGCTTAGTGCAGCAAAGACCCCCATATTTGGTGACTTGTTGGTGAGGACACTGGACTGTGATCCTGGAGGTTAAGAGTTCAAGTCCAGATTATAGTTGTGTTGTTAACGCTATAATGCAAAAGTGGATCGTGATGGTCCAGCATGATTTTTACTACCTCCAAGTTTGTTCGACAAAAACGTTTATTTGTATGACTTTTCATATATGTTCGATAAAACGGTTATACATATTCCCGTGTTTGTTTTTTTTGTTCAGGTTGAAGGGAAAAAAAATTCATAAAAATGTCTACCCCCAGAATGCAATTGGTGGGTCGATTCGAGCCCAGTTATATTTAGCAATGATTCGTACGTAGTTTGTACGAGATCGGTTCCAGCCTGGTTTGTACATGATGAGTTTTCTCTGATGTGACACCTCATTTCCAATGGTTTGTGTACCATCTGCATCGCGTTTTCTCATGTGCATCCTCAGTTTCTTCTTTGATCAGCACTTCGATTCCTTCGGTCAAACATCTTGTGTTGTTTTATCATCTTTGAAATCTGATCAGCACTTTGATTCCTTTAACAAAGGAAAGCATTTTCTTTTTATTTCTTTTCGTGTTTACGGCTCAGTACCTGATTTGTAAAACAGGTCAAGGTGTACCGGTATCTGTGATGTGTGCGCTTCTTCCCTTGTACCTAGTGAGATAAACATTGTAGTTCAGCTGTGTGGATTCCACATTCCTTGTGTTTTTGCAATTCCTTGCTGGTTTTTACTATTTTTGAAATCCAACATTACCGCTTCTCGCCATTTGACAAAGGTAAACTTCTTTTTATTCTCATGATGGGGCAGGTCGTAGTGCAAAACCATTCTGGGGGAATATACATTCTCCATGCCAAGTTTGAGCCCCAATGGGTCAAAGGATGTGGCAGGTACATCGGAGCACACAAATGCATGTAGGGCTCCTTTATATAGAGGGGAGGGGGGCAATGTAATAATAAAAAAAATTAAAAGAGTACATCTAAAATAATACATCATCTAAAAGACAGGCCTACAACACTGTCCCGAGAGAGATGGGGATGGCAACACTGAGATGGTTGGGAGTCAGGTTGAAACAGAAGTCAGGTTGATGGAAGGGATGTACATACTAGGGAACGAAGGGAAGAGTCTTGGTTGGTCCTGGGATGTCCGAGGAGTTCAGCGAGAACATTGGTTTGAGGTAGGGAAGTGCTCTAAGTCCACTCATGTTTATCATGGTGATGGAGCTGGTAAGCAGGAAGGTAAATGTGAGGGCTATTCTGGAGAGGATGTTGTTTGCGGACAATCTGGCTGTTGTGGTGGAGAGTGGGCGGGAGATGCAGGAAGTCCTGGGAGAGTGGAAGGAGGCACTTGGGAAGCATGAGCTGAAGATGATTATGGAGAAGACTGAGGTGATGTGGGTCGGGCAGCAGAGAAAGGAAATTAATATCAGGTTAGAGGGGAAGGAGATCAGACAGGGAAATAGGTTTGAGTATCTGGGGGGGGGGACAGTGACTGGGGATGGTAAGTCCAAGGCAGATGTGTGGAGGAGGATTCAGGTGGGTGTGAATGCAAGGAGGAGGTTGGAGGGAGTAATGGCAGAGAGAAAGATATCAAGGAAATTGAAATGGAAGGTTCTGATGCCGTGTGTAACGCTGGACTACCTTTCTGGTCTGGAGATGGTAGCACTGACAAAGAGACATCAACAGAGGCTGCAGGTTTGTGAGGCCAATTGGGTGAGGAGGATTGAGGGAGTGAAGAGGGTGGATAGACGGAGGCTGAATGAACCTTTTTTTGTATATTGAGGGAGTAGATTGGTGTGCAGATGAGTTTTATGGGGAGATTGGTGAAATGCTGGTTGAGATGGGCTGGACACTTGGTGTGGATGAGGGAAGAGAGGATGGAAAAAAGAGCAGATAGGATGACGGAGCAAGGTCGGAGGAAAAGAGGTAGAGCACGGTTCAGATGGGAGGATTGTGTGAGGAGGGATATCAGTAAGGTGGGAGGGGTTGGGGAGTGCAGAGATTTGTCTGAGGACAGAAGGAAGTAGAGGAGTATTGTGGTCAAGGCAGGGCAGAAGCTTGGTGCCATTGGACCTCACCCCTTATAAAAGGAAGAAGAGGAGGAGAACAAAAAGAAGAGATGGCTGTCATACTGCCAGCTGGACATAATATATGATATGATGAATGCTGACTGAGGGAGGGTTGCTACTACATGGCGTTGAACTGCATCGTTCGGCCTCGATGATACAAGTTCCGGGATGCAGCGTCTTTTCCACCACAAAATGAGATCCTGTATATACATTAATCATTGACATGAAACAGATGACACTTGCTGTCATTGTCTGTTTCACTGTTCCTGATATGATACTACAGCCCCACAATGATGGCTGGTAGTTAAAGTGACCAATTATGACGTATTCTTTGGAGGTGTGTGTTGGTTTTGATTGGGAACAGTGCATAGTGAAACATGAACAACTGTTAAATAAAATCTTTGAAATTAGAAATTTGATGATGAAAACAAAAAAGCAGTGATATTTTTGTAACAAGTACTAGCACAAGTTAATAAATAAATAAAGAGAATTTTACTATCACAAATCATGCAAGAGGTTTCGCAGGATAGCCTAACCCGAGAGGTATGCACACTTGCCTCTGATAGTCTATAGCAGGGTTGAGATTTGAACCCAGGATAGATGTCACATTGGTATTTCACAGGCACATCAGCGTGTGCTGGGAATTGAGGTGTACACGGGTATTGGCCGGATTGCTAAGGCTTGATGGGCCTAATGGCTTCCTCCAGATGGACGTTTATCTGGTGTCCCATCTGCTGGCATTAGTTTGTGGATGTTAAAGATCCCCTGGTGTCCTTTGTGAGTGTAGGTGAACAATCGGTGGCACCATGAACAAATTCAAAATTCCTTCACCCTTAGCCAAGTCTTCTATATACTATTATTATATATATATATATATATTATATATATATATATATTATATATATATATATATATATATATTGACTCCTCCCATGCTCTTCTCGCTGAAGAAGTTGTATAAAACAACCAAGAAGGTCTACGCAAGGTAAGCCCTTTGCTGTATCAAACCCTTCCCAGAGTTCTTCCACAGCTGTAAACACGTTCACACACAGTACACATATGAGAATCCCATTGTTACACACCCCCTCAGCTACCGGACCGGTTTTCTTGGTTTTTGGCGAATCATCAGCAACAGCGCAGACAGCAAACCAATGACGTTCCCAAGCATGTACCACGTTCAAATGTTGACAGCAGTCAATATATCTTTAATATATATGCATATATATACATACATATATTATATATATATATATATATATATATATATGAGAGTGCACCAATTATCTGCTGACCAAGTTAATGTCGATCAGTGGGATGACACTCTCTGGTTTCTCCACAGAGCGTCCCTCCATCACACCATCCACCAACATGTCGATGCAGGGGGGCACATACTTCTCAAACAGCCGGATCAGTTCTGCCTCCAGCGAACAGGTCTAAGAAATGGATGAAATGGTGTCACGTGTTACAGTTAGCAGGTGAGTTCATGCAGCACGATATGTAACAACAACATACCACACAAATTATAAAGCCCGTGGTTATAAAAATAATACCATGGTATTGTTTATAAAAAAAGAGCAGGTCAATGTGTGCACTGTGCAAGAATTTGAAATATTTGAATACAGCATTTAGGTGGTGTTTTAATTAATTTCATCGGAGAAGATGGATGTGAGTGGTATGAATGCTTCAGTGGCACGATTTCATTGGATGCGTATATATTATGAAGAGGAAGAGCATTTACATCAAAGGCATAACCTAACACATTCATTGAGTGGTAAATAAAATAACCAGAGTTGGTGTCAAAGCCACCCAATGCTCGCCTGTTTATACATTTATCGTTTTTTAAAAGAAGTCTAATAATATTTTTTATAAAGCATTGCAGTGAAGTCTGATCCAAATAATTTTAAAGCAATATATGTATTTGTATATGTAATCAGTAAACTAGTACAATCATATTAAATGAATGGCAAGCGTCTAGTATAAACAGGCGAGCATTGGGTGGCTTTGACACCATCTTAGGTTGAAATTTAATTTTTTTTAAAAAATCATTTGTAAATTTCAACTTTACTACACCAATAGTATACCCCAAAGGAACCTCCATGCCAAATATCAGCATCCTAGTACACATATTAAATGAATGGCAAGCTTCTAAATAACTTGCACCAAAAACGTTAACATTTTCACGCTGACGCTGACGCTCACGCCGGGGGTATCGCTATCGCTCTCTGTTCTTCGAACAGGTGAGCTAAAAACGACATCAAGGAATTTTCCCAGGGTGTATATTTGGTGAAGTTAGCTTAGGTGGTAACCTTTTTTTCTCCAAACTATTCTTTTCACCCTTCGGAGTTATGTCGATAGATGAGCAATAAAATTATCTTTAAATTGCTGTGTGGGTAGTGTTTGTACTATTGTTGGTTTTTGAAAAATTAGCGATTAGCGCATTTAAGAGGTCACAAGACTTCTTATTCGCCAAACATACCAATCGTTGTTACATCTTTGTTATTTTTTTGACATCTGATACCAAAAATTCGGATTTTTATAAAGCATTGTATATATGGATCCACGCTCCGAGATGGCGACAGGTGGTGGCTCGTGGTTTATAAGTTATGAATTGTGAGAAAATTACTGTTTAAAACACCGAGTAAGGTGCATCATGGTAAAAAAAATTGATCCTATAAAGTTATGTCGCGATTAACCTCGGGAGCTCAGAGGAGTAACGTCATAAACAAACAAACAAACAAACAAATGTCTCATTCAGTTTTATATAGAAGTCTAGCACGAGTATCCGTCTTCAGTGACAGGAAAGGTTTAAGTTAATCTATCAATTTAAATTATATTTCTTGGACAGTAAAGAGGTCAATTTTGTTGCACTCTTGGTTACACGCAGAGCCAAAGCTCTGAGCAACTTATACCGCCCACCGCAACATGGTGGTGTAACATAGGGTGGAGGAGGTCAGATTTCTCAAAAGAGTGCAAAATATCCTGGTGGTGAGACAAAATTCAGCATCAACATTGCTCATGCCTGTTCTCCCATAATTTCAAAAGTGAATATTGAGCTTTTCAATGCAGCATGGTAAGCGGCCGCTATAAACGGGAGACAGACGAACGCACAGAAAGACACCACGGTTCAAAATGTACAATAGATGACTTCCCTTCGAAGGAAATTCAACACAGAAAGCCACCATTCGGCCCATGAAGCCTGTACAATGGTTGCCAACCGTTGACTTTTTTGTATACAGAGGCAAGGCTCGTGTTTGAGCTAGAACATGGAATGGATCAGGACACAACAAGATAAAACGAACAGCAGTGAGAGTGGGGGGAGGGGGAGCCACCAACAGAGAGTGATGAAGGACAAAATAAAATGAAAATTGGACAACAATGGGTAGGTCGGAATGGGGTGGAACGGATGGATACAGAAGAAACTTCTTCCTCCCCCCCATGACCCCGATTTCACTAACCCTCCTCTCTCTCCCCCCTCTCCTCTACCCCTCCCACTCCCCAGTCTCTCCCAATCCATCCTCTCTCCCACATCCTCTGTACCCCCTCCTCTCTTCCCCTTCAATCATCTTCTCCTCCCATCTCCGCATTCTCCCCTCCAGTCTCCCTATTCCTCCACCTGCTCTCCCCAATCCACCTGTCACTTCTCCCCCAATCCTTCCTGCTCCCCTCCCCCTGCTCCCCGCCCCCTCTCTCTCTCGTCCCCCATTTCTCTCTCGTCCCCACTCCATGTCCCCTCCCTCCTCCCCACTATCTCTCCCCACTCTCTCTCTCTTCCCCATCCTCGTCGTGTCTGTCAACTCACGGCAGATTTAAGTGTATCGTATTTGAACTTCCTAAATGCATATTGCTGTTAGGGAACGAAAAAAGAACTATCCACTTCTTTTCAATTTTCATATACTGATTTCCATGCGACATTGGAGATTTGATCGGACTAGAAATGATTTTTCGCTTGAGTTGCAATCATCAAATATGAAATCAGATTTTGAATATCAGTTTTTTAATAAGACTACAATAATATTGCCAGGACCAATCACATTACATCTTGCCTCACACAAACAATCAGCGTAATAGCTAACGGATGAACGGACAGCCATCCTTGTCTTATATACAGTATATAGATATAGATAGATGTAGATATATAAATAAATATAGATTGTTACTTCCTTAACACATCTCAACTTAACTGTGTGGTTTTGTAATGCCACGAGGACAAATCCTTATTGCATCATCGAACAGTCTGCTTGATCCTGTGTCCCAGCGATGCTCAAAGTCCTGTCTTTGGTACTTTTGTGTCCAGTGGCCTCATGGATACGATAATGCAAGCATGATTTCCTGTGGCTGTATTCACTCACCTCTTCACCAGACATCGAATAGGTAAATATGCAATCATAGTGCACATTCTAATTGTTTTGTGAATATTTACAGGATGCAAATGTGGGTTTGTTTGGTTGGAGATATAACACAGGTATGGCTTGACAAATGACCATTTACTGTGTCAGGATTTCCTTACTTTCAAGCCATCTAATGCTGATTCTATTAGATAAAATAATAAATCGCTTTGTGAAGAGCAACGAGATGTCAAGCATTGAGAATGCAATGTACGAAGGAAAACAGAAAACCCATTCCTTGAGGGAACTCTGCAAAGGAGGCTGGGGGGTTTGAGTTAGCCGTCCACAATGCTGCAGGAGACGGAGGTTTGTGTGTGTACTTACGTCAGTGTGTGTTGGTTTCAGAAGGTGAAAGGGAGACCTCCAAGGTTTCAGAGTATCAAACTTCGTGTGTGTGTGTGTGTTGTGTGTGTTGTGTGTCGTGTGTGTGTGTGCGTGTGTTATGTTGTGTGTGTGTGTTGTATTCTATTTGGATGTGTGTGATGTGTGTATATATATATTAATATATATGTATATATATAATATTATATATATTATATCATTGAGACATACTCTGTCCAATGCATTGGTGCTGCCTCAGCAGTCTCCTTGGCTATTGAACACAATCCTGGATGAGTACCACTCGACACAGTATACCAGCATGCTGGCACTCATTTTTGCCGACCTCGGAAGGATGACAGGCAGAGTCAACCCACCAGGTTATTAATTTAACAGATGAGTGATTTGAAGTCAGGATCCTCGTCCAAGCCCACCACACTAACCATTAAGCCAACACCATATATATATAAGTCATATATATATATATATATATATATAAAATAACCTGTTTTCCAAATATATAAATGAATGATTTTTTACCCATTTTGGAAAATAAGATAAAATTTAACAACCATAAAAATCTTCCAAATTCATGAAGATGTCTCATCATTGGTTCAAGCGGATGTGGAAAACCTGCTTACTTTTAAAGATGCTCCTTACTCCCAACTTTTTAGATTATGATAATTAAATAATTTTCACAAAGTCAAGTTTTCAACCTGAGTATCAACTACTCTCACAAGGTTTTTAATGCTGGTCTTCAAAAAGAAGATATAATCGGTTTATTTAAACTTCAAAACAAACTGAATGATTACACATTGAAGATATAATACAACTATTTTGTGATACAACAGAGTTATAAAAAGAAATCAAAACCAATAACTTGTATTCTGAGTGATAATACGGATGACATACCTTCTCCAAAGATTTGGATAAATCAAAAAAGAACCTCGTTATCTGATGATTGTGTTAATGAGAGAAACCAAACGGTAATGGACAGCTACTACACAAGAGGGAGACATTCTTCTTGTAATTGTGTTTATCTTAATCAATCATACTTTCAACTCCCTCGTCGTCCTTCAGAAACAATGCATATACTTTTATTTTATTCAAGTTAAATTCAATAGATATAAACAATTTTGGAGAGATAATTGTTACTACATTATGTAGTAAAAAGGAATTTGGGGATTACATGAAGCACACGATCTGAAAAATATAAATATATTGTTGTGAAACAAGATGAGATATGAAGGATATATTTTCATATATAATGACAACTATTATTTAAATCTTGTGGGTAATCTGCTTCTGGAAAAAACTTTCATAAATCAAGGTTCTTGTATAGTACAATGAGAATATTGTAAATTTACTTAAAAAACACCCCGTGATACACATGTATCAACAACAACGAGAGCAATAAGACTGGAAAGTGGAAGGTAAAGATTATCACCATATTTCAGTAGAGGAACATATGCGATTGAGGAATGAAGGTAAAATATTGAGGGGTTTCTCTTGGTACAACAAAATATTCACATTGTAAGAGTGAGTTAAAGAACTAAAATCTGGTGGTCTTGGGATATTAGAAACGATATCAGAAGGATGAGACAAATTATTAAACATCTGAGCGGGGTTAAGATTTTATCATTCGGTTTTGATGTTGATGAAGAACTCAACGCAAACGTATGAAAGCAGAGATACAGTATTAGTGAAGAAGAAATTACAACTCGTATTAATGTTAATAAAGATTTGATGAAATATTTAAAGAAAAGGATTTATTTGAACACATCTACTTTAATGATGAAGAAAAGAAAAATTTCCTGTTGATCTTTACAATTCATCAAATGATATTTTCCAATAATAAATGGATGCAAAGAAAGAGCAAGAAGATTTAAGGAACATCAAGAGTTGGTTTCAAAAGTTGTAAAACAACAGGAAGACATAAAGAAGAAACACAGACAGAAGCTAACGGGTGAAGAAGCATTTCAAAGAAACAAGATAAATTTTTGAAACCATTTTAAAACTTCCCAAGGAAAATTATAGATGTTTCCACAGTTCCCACATTAGAATATACTCGAAAAAACTTCAAATGTTGAAAGATTTCAGTCAAATGACGGAGGAAGAATTAGGGCATATCGGAGCTTTTGATGATGAAGGATTATTTCAACAACTGGAAGAGATTAATCAACCCCTGATTATATTGTGAATGCTCTTCAAAACAATGAATATTCAGCGGATTCAAAACCAAAGCAGGACTCATTCCAACAGAACAACCAGCAATATTTCATCTTGTTCAAGAAAAGGTATTGATATTTAATGATGAATTAAGGTTCTTGAGGTCTGATCAACTCCTGTTAAACCAACTCCGAGATTAATGTTTTTCTCACAAAAGATGGAAGACAAGGTTCAACTGTGAGGATGAATCAAAGTATTTTGATCAACCATTGGACATGGAAAATATGATGATGGAGTATATATTGATCTGCTGGACTCTCTTAATTATAGGGTTAGTCATTCTGGTAAAAAATAGGAAGAATGAGAAGGAGAAACACATTATTCAGGCTTTAAGTATCCTTGGTTCAGGTGTTAGTTTTTCTTCAAATGACCCATCAAATTAGTTAATAGACTGTTATTGCTGTTAGGTAGTAAGAAGGCTGGAAATACAATTGTTTTAATGAAGCATCAGCCATTTAGACCAGTTGATGAACATGAAAATAATTAATAAATACCAATATAAGACATTTTATCTCATATTAAATAAGATGAGAAGCACAATCCTTAGTTTTAATTTCACAACAAGCGACCACACATCTTTATTCCCATACCCACTGCAACTTGACACACAAAAGAATATGAGGCGTTTTATTGTCCATGGAAACTTATAATACCTTATTTAATATAACCGAGAAAAATGACAGGTTTAGTTATAATCCGGGAAGTGGATACAAAACGATAACAGTTTCACCCAGAGCATATGAGATTTCTCAAATATTTTCCGAAATTGCTCGTTTTATGAAGAAACAGGGTGATGAACCAAAAAATATTGTTATAGATATTCAAAACATAGTTCAAAATCAACGATTAACTTAAAAATAACTACAGGGTTGATTTCACAATTGATAATTCATTTAGAGAGTTATTGGGTTTCTCCTCAAAAAAGATTTAAACTATGGGACGTTTTACAGTGATAATGTCATTCAAATATCCTCAGGAATAAATTTGGTATTAATTCACTGTGATTTGATTGATGGCGCTTATAATGATGGAATAAGAACAAATACAATATTTTCATTCAGTGCATACTCAACCCCAATTGGTTAGAAATTCAATATGGAACCAAAAATTTGGTTTATTTACCTGTGTCAGGAAATACCATATACATAGTAAATTTTAGGATAACCGACCAAGATAATCGTATGATTTCTTTTAATGGAGAAATTATATCCATCAGAATTACCAACGTGAAGTTTTCCAATAAATAAATACGATGGTTATTGTGAGGAAACACGAGTTGGGAAAATATAAATAATTACGGGGATGGGATGTTCCTTTCCCATACTACAAGGGTGAAGGTATGTATCTTGGTAGAGGATACTATAAACCTAAGAGACAAAGGGGTGTTTGTCATCATTTAGAGGAGATGGGATAATTGATACTCTAATGGGTATAGGTTCAACTATTCTTAAACATAAAGACCTAATTGGTTCAAGTGCTTCTGCTGTGGGAAATGTAGCGGTGCTTAAAGAGTATAAAGATGCCCAAAAGGAATCTCATAAATTACAAGCAATAAAAGAAATTAAGAAGGCAAAACTCAGTTGTCTCCCAAGAACGACAGCAAATAATTCAAATACTTGGGTCAGGGTTTCAAAAGTTTTAGCATCTTTTTCTAAATAAATACAAGTATGGAAGCATTGATAGTATCTATGATTTGGAGACTTGACCTGCAATGACCCCCATAGTCCTGCTATCAGTGATGGGAAAGCTGATGGAGAGGGCCCCACTATCCTGTTTAACCCCCACCTGGAGGCTTCCAACTGATGATCAGGGGGTTTTAGGTCTGTCACAGTACCGTGATCAGGTTTTTGCCTCTCTACCATCATCAAGGCTGGCTTCCAGAGAAAACAAAAGATGGCAACTGCCTTGGTGGGCTTGTCGTTGGCTATCAAGTCTGGCACCGAGGGCTCCTTCTCAAAGTCTCAAAAAATTTCCAATGCCAGAAGACAATCAGACTACTACCGTATAAGTATTCCT
Organism: Eptatretus atami; assembly: GCA_035128595.1. Classification (NCBI taxonomy): domain Eukaryota; kingdom Metazoa; phylum Chordata; class Myxini; order Myxiniformes; family Myxinidae; genus Eptatretus; species Eptatretus atami. Next base: position 78,971,530 of record CM068967.1, read on the forward strand.
TGGGGACTGAAATATCTGCGTTATCCTCAATGGCAAAAACAGCTGTGTTTGAACACTAAACGATGGCCTCCCTCAAGCAACTTAGCCCCCCGTCTTCTTTAAACTCCATGTCAATGACCTGCCAACGACGACCTCCTTCAAACTCGCTATGCTGATGACATTGCATTCGTAACTCAGAGCCCTGACCTCATATCTGTCAGGGACCAACTGACCCATTTAGGTTTCAGCTTTTTCACGTGCGGTATCAGCAGTGCGGCCATTTGAGGTAAGGGAGGGGATGGAGGGGGAACATACACCAGAAACAGATTTGATTAAACGCCACAGGATTTTGAGGAGGGAGAGAGGTTTGAGAGTTCAGACTTGAGATGAGAAAGATGTTTTTTTCTGGCTCTCCTGAGGGTAGATACCACATTGTTCCGAGCTTTATGGAAGGAACTGAGATTGCCTCAGTTGGGTTTGCTTTCCATGAGGCAAAGGCAAGTTGTTTCAGGACAACTGCCTCGCCACAAGCTTCAGTAAACAAGGGCGGGAGGAAGGGTAGGACAACTGAAGACGAGAGGGGATAAATCTGTGCATGAGGAGAGGCAAGTTTCTTTGAAAGAATTCCCAAGATTAATTAGTTGATGTTTGAGAAAGTAGCGATAGGAGACCAGTCTATAAGTTTGATGGCTGCTTGGAGACCCTGCCAGATGGCTTGAGTGAAATGCCAGACTCGACGGCGGTGAGGTGGTTCTCTGATAACAGCCAGAGAGATGTCCACTTTGACAAGGACGTGGCCAGAAGAACCGATTGGATCGGAGGAAGAGCAGCAGATATTGTCAGGGAAATTTGTCAAATAAGATCCAAAAGAGATGGAGTACCATTGGTTGAGATCCGGGTCGGGAAGTTGACCGATTGAGTCAGTCCCAATGAGTCGCAGAAAGCTTTTGCTGAAGTGCCATGACAGGTGAGAGAGGTACCCACACCTAGCCAACTGGCATGATGACAATTGAAGTCACCACATAAGAGGAAGAGAGAGTTTGGATGAGAAGATAGAAGATGGTCCATGTTTTCGGATAGTGAGGTGTAGATGGAGTCATCACTGTTAGGTGGACGGTACAGTACACATATAAACATGAGGTGGATGGAGGGGAAGCCGTAGCCAGAGGTATTCCTGGGGGTGTGGGGGAGTGAGGGCAGTGCATGGAGAGTGAGGAATAGAGTCTTTGATGAAGAGAGCAAACTCCACCAGGACGAGGCTCAGGTCTGTCATACGGAGGAGGGAGTAACCAGGGAGAGATACTTGGGAGTCAGACACATCTTGGGGGAGGAAAGTTTCTGTTAGGCAGATTATGTCTGGTTTGTCAGTGGCAACCTGTATGGAAAGATCTGAAAGGTTTGAGTGAAGGCCCCGGATATTTGATGTCCACACTTTTAATGAAGAGGTAGGGGGGGCTTTGGTGCAGGGGGTGGGGGGGAGGGGGAGGTAGGACAAGGGACGAGGGGGGGAGGTAAGGAGTGTTGTTGAAAGAGTGTGGGGGATTGCGCCGAATGAGGAGGAGAAAGGCTCTGTAGTGCTGGGGGAGAGGGGGACAAGAGAGGGGGAAGAAGGCAGTTGAGGATTTGAGGAGGTGGAGTGAAGAGATGGAGGGAGAGGACAGTGGAAGGAGGAAGCTTAGTGGATGAGAGGGGGGGCAACTTTGAGAAGGATGAGTGAGGGGGATGAAAGGTGGGAGAAAGGTGAGGGGGGAATTTTTGAGAGAGGTGAGAGGGAGGCTTGGAGGGAGAAGAGTGGGATGGTTGCTTTGAGAGTGAGAGTGAGGGGTGAGAGGGGTGAGTTGGCACTGAAGTTGGAAAAAAAAATGTTTGATGGAAAGCGAGCATTCATAGCAAACGGTTTTTTAAAGTTTTAGGTCAGAGATGCGATTTAACACATTTCTTGATGGATGCAATAAAGGCGAATTCAGAGAATGAAGAGAAGAAACGCTGTAACAGTTGGATTTTTTAGGCAAGGAATGAAGGAGAGGTCGAAATGAGAGCAGTCTGTTAAATAGCAGAAGAGTAGTGCATTATGAAACAGTAAAGAGTACACATGTGTGAGAGAGGAAGATGAAGCATGAAAGTTTTCATTGACCATGAAAACATAGGTCGAGACACCATGTTTGTGACATTACCATGCATAGTTGCAAAGATATTGCAGAAAATAGGTTTTGGGGTAATGGCGGCAATTACTTTACATACAGACAAAATAAATACATGTAATAATAACTTTTTGCATGCCTTTATCGTAATCCTTGACCATGAAAACATAGGTCTAGATAACATTTTTGTGCCATTATCATTCATAGTTGCAAAGATACTTAAAAAGAAAATAGGTTTTTGAAGAAATAACTGAAGAAAATAGGTTTTTTGGTAATGGTGGCCCTAATTTGCATATTTAAAAAATTGCCAAAGTTGGTCCGAGGACAACCAAGCTGAATTACTTCAGAGACCCAGTGGGATAGCAAATCCACTTTAAAACTTTGTACTATAGACGATTGCAAGGTCCGCTATTGAACTCATAAGGATGGCAAATGAACTACTAACATGTTACGCATGGAAACTCTTGCCCTTAAATACTCGACTTCAGAGTATTGTGCACCACACTGGTCGCCGAGTGCTCATATGAAGGCCATCGACGTTCAGTTGAACGCCACGACGAGAACAGTGTCTGGAACCCTAAAGTCCACAAAGACAGAGTGGCTCCTATCCTCTCTAAAGGCCCAGTCACACCTTGACGTTTTAGCCAGCAATGGCAACGTATAAAATGTATGTAAAACACTGGCTTACGTTGAACTTTTGATGTTTTTTTTAAAGATTCGACGTATTCATAACGACTTGGTCTTATGCATAACGTATTAGTAACGGACACAGAACGTTTGTTGTGTTATAGATAACTTATACCAACGAATGCTGACCTGTTGTCGGCCTTCACAACCTATGCCAAACGATAGTCTAACTTATGCATAGCGCACTGCACGCATCGCCGACGATGACGTGGCGTAGCCTATTAAAAGGCTGCCGCAAATGATTAAATCATACCCGCCGCAGAAATGGAAGTGTCAACATCGCAGTCACACCTTGGCGTCTTGCCAGCGTATGCCGACCTCTGAAAAATGCGCTAAACGCTGGCGCACGTCGAATACGGTATGGGTAAGTTTGGTATGCGTGAATAAAACGCTAAAGTAGCTATCATACGTCGTATCAAATGGAGTACGTCTTGTAATTTTAAACATGTTGAAAATTTTACGACGTACTTGCCGTATGACACACGCTCCGCATGCGATGGAATAAGTTGTACGCACGATATGCGATCGTTGAACACATCGACACACGTTACTTGAAAGGTACTCATAAGTCGAAACACATCAAGGTAATGGTTAGCGTCAGTGTTCCAGACTCCTGGTTTTTTTTTTTTCTTCGGTTATGACGGTGTTCAGTGTACAGTGCGGTTATGATTTAAATCGTTGAGCGGCAGTCTTAATTATATTATATTACAACCGCACTAGAAATCGAAGTGTCAACATCACCATCATACCGAAGAGGAAGAAAAAAAACAAAAAAAAAACAGGGAGTCTGGAACACTGACGCTCCATTACCTTGATGTGTTTCGACTTAGGAGCACCTTTCAAGTAACGTGTGTCGATGTGTGTCAACGATCGCGTAACGTGCCTACAACACGTTCTCATAGGTTAGAAATAAGTTTCGGGTAGCTAAGCATTACCTCGACGTGTTTCGACTTATGAGTAACTTACAAGTAACGTGTGTCGACGTGTGTCAACGATCGCGTGACGTGCCTACAACTTATGGCCAGTGTTATGCGGAACGTGTGAGTCATAGCTGGCATAAGTCTTACATTTTCAAGCATGGAAAATTTGAGGACAACCGAAAAGTACAACGTTTAAAGCCAGCGTACTACGACGTATGGCAGTGTTTTTCAGCGTGCTCTCAATGTTATCAAACTTACCCATACGTATTCGAGTGTAA
>CM068967.1:78975559-78997218 GCA_035128595.1 Eptatretus atami
AAAAGAGAGAGTTTTTTGCGACCTCGGAAGGATGACAGGCAGAGTCAACCCCACCAGGTATTAATTAACAGATGAGTGATTTGAAGTCAGGATCCTCGGATCCCAAGCCCACACACTAACCATTAAGCCCAACACCATATATATACAGTCATATATATATATATATATATATATAAATAACCTGTTTTCCAAATTATAAATGATGATTTTTTACCCATTTTGGAAAATAAGATAAAATTTAACACCATAAAATCTTCCAAATTCATGAAGATGTCTCATCATTGGTTCAAGCGGATGTGGAAAACCTGCTTACTTTTAAAGATGCTCCTTACTCCAACTTTTTAGATTATGATAATTAAATAATTTCACAAAGTCAAGTTTTCAACCTGAGTATCAACTACTTCCACAAGTTTTAATGCTGGTCTTCAAAAAGAAGATATAATCGGTTTATTTAAACTTCAAACAAACTGAATGATTACAACATTGAAGATATAATACAACTATTTTGTGATACACAGAGTTATAAAAAGAAATCAAAACCAATAACTTGTATTCTGAGTGATAATACGGATGACATACCTTCTCAAAGATTTGGATAAATCAAAAAAGAACCTCGTTATCTTGATGATTGTGTTAATGAGAGAAACCAAACGGTATGGACAGCTACTACACAAGAGGGAGACATTCTTCTTGTAATTGTGTTTATCTTAATCAATCATACTTTCAACCCCTCGTCGTTCCTTCAGAAACAATGCATATACTTTTATTTTATTCAAGTTAAATTCAATAGATATAAACAATTTTTGAGAGATAATTGTTCTATCATTATGTAGTAAAAGGAATTTGGGGATTACATGAAGCACACGACTGAAAATATATATATTGTTGTGAAACAAGATGAGATATGAGGGATATATTTTCATATATAAATGACAACTATTATTTAAATCTTGTGGGTAAATCTGCTTCTGGAAAAAACTTTCATAAATCAAGGTTCTTGTATAGTACAATGAGAAATTGTAAATTTACTTAAAAAACACCCCGTGATACACATTGTAACAACAACAACGAGAGCATAAGACTGGAGAAGTGGAAGGTAAAGATTATCACCATATTTCAGTAGAGGAACATATGCGATTGAGGAATGAAGTCAAATATTTGAGGAGGTTTCTCTTGGTACAACAAAATATTCACATTGTAAGAGTGAGTTAAAGAACTAAAATTTGGTGGTCTTGGATATTAGAAACGATCCAGAAGGAATGAGACAAATTATTAAACATCTGAGCGGGGTTAAGATTTTATCATTCGGTTTTGATGTTGATGAAGAAACTCAACGCAAACGTATGAAAGCAGAGATACAAGTATTAGTGAAGAAGAAATTACAACTCGTATTAATGTTAATAAAGATTTGATGAAATATTTAAAGAAAGGATTTATTTGAACACATCTACTTTAATGATGAAGAAAAGGAAAATTTCCCTGTTGATCTTTACATCATCAAATGATATTTTCAATAATAATGGATGCAAAAGAAAGAGCAAGAAGATTAAGGAACATCAAGAGTTGGTTTCAAAAGTTGTAAAACAACAGGAACATAAAGAAGAAACACAGACAGAAGCTAACGGGTGAAGAAGCATTTCAAAGAAAACAGATAAATTTTTGAAACCACTTTAAAACTTCCCAAGAAAAATATAGATGTTTCCACAGTTCCCCATTAGAAATACTCCGAAAAAACTTCAAATGTTGAAAGATTTCAGTCAAATGACGGAGGAAGAATTAGGGCATATCGGAGCTTTTGATGATGAAGGATTATTTCAACAACTGGAAGAGATTAATCAACCCCTGATTATATTGTGAATGCTCTTCAAACAATGAATATTCAGCGGATTCAAAAACCAAAGCAGGACTCATTCCAACAGAAAACCAGCAATATTTCATCTTGTTCAAGAAAAGGTATTGATATTTAATGATGAATTAAGGTTCTTGAGGTCTGATCAACTCCCTGTTAAACCAACTCCGAGATTAATGTCTTCTCACAAAGATGGAAGACAAGGTTCAACTGTGAGGGATGAATCAAAGTATTTTGATCAACCATTGGACATGGAAAATAATGATGATGGGTATATATTGATCTGCTGGACTCTCTTAATTATAGGGTTAGTCATTCTGGTAAAAAATAGGAAGAATGAGAAGGAGAAACACATTATTCAGGCTTTAAGTATCCTTGGTTCAGGTGTTAGTTTTTCTTCCAAATGACCCATCAAAATTAGTTAATAGACTGTTATTGCTGTTAGGTAGTAAGAAGGCTGGAAATAACAATTGTTTTAATGAAGCTCAGCCATTTTAGACCAGTTGATGAACATGAAAATAATTAATAAATACCAATATAAAGACATTTTATCTCATATTAATAAGATGAGAAGCACAATCCTTAGTTTTAATTTCACAACAAGCGACACACATCTTTATTCCATACCCACTGCAACTTGACACAAAAAAAGAATATGAGGCGTCTTTATTGTCATGGAAACTTATAATACCTTATTTAATATAACCGAGAAAATGACAGGTTTAGTTATAATCCGGGAAGTGGATACAAAACGATAACAGTTTCACCCAGAGCATATGAGATTCTCTAATATTTTCCGAAATTGCTCGTTTATGAAAGAACAGGGTGATGAACCAAAAAATATTGTTATAGATATTCAAAAACATAGTTCAAAATCAACGATTAACTTAAAAATAATACTACAGGGTTGATTTCACAATTGATAATTCATTTAGAGAGTTATTGGGTTTCTCCTCAAAAAAGATTTAAACTAATGGGACGTTTTACAGTGATAATGTCATTCAAATATCCTCAGAGAATAAATTTGGTATTAATTCACTGTGATTTGATTGATGGCGCTTATAATGATGGAATAAGAACAAATACAATATTTTCATTCAGTGCATACTCAACCCCAATTGGTTAGAATTCAATATGGAACCCAAAAATCTGGTTTATCTACCTGTGTCAGGAAATACCATATACATAGTAAATTTTAGGATAACCGACCAAGATAATCGTATGATTTCTTTTAATGGAGAAATTATATCCATCAGAATTCACCAACGTGAAGTTTTCCAATAAATAAATACGATGGTTATTGTGAGGAAACAGTTGGGAAATATAAAATAATTACGGGGATGGGATGTTCCTTTCCCCATACTACAAGGGTGAAGGTATGTATCTTGGTAGAGGATACTATAAACCTAAGAGACAAAGGGGTGTTTGTCATCAATTTAGAGGAGATGGGATAATTGATACTCTAATGGGTATAGGTTCAACTATTCTTAAACATAAAGACCTAATTGGTTCAAGTGCTTCTGCGTGGGAAATGTAGCGGTGGCTATAAAGAGTATAAAAGATGCCCAAAAGGAATCTCATAAATTACAAGCAATAAAGAATTAAGAAGGCAAAACTCAGTTGTCTCCCCAAGACGACAGCAATAATTCAAATACTTGGGTCAGGGTTTCAAAAGTTTTAGCACTTTTTTCTAATAATACAAGTATGGAAGCAATTGATAGTATCTATGATTTGGAGACTTGACCTGCAATGACCACCCCATAGTCCTGCTATCAGTGATGGAAAGCTGATGGAGAGGGCCCCACTATCCTGTTTAACCCCACCCTGGAGCCTTCCAACTGATGATCAGGGGGTTTTAGGTCTGTCACAGTACCTGTGATCAGGTTTTTGCCCTCTCTACCATCATCAAGGCTGGCTTCCAGAGAAAACAAAAGATGGCAACTGCCTTGGTGGGCTTGTCGTTGCCTATCACAGTCTGGCACCGAGGGCTCCTTCTCAAAGTCTCAAAAAATTTCCAATGCCAGAAGACAATCAGACTACTACCGTATAAGTATTCTTGGGGACTGAAATATCTGCGTTATCCTCAATGGCAAAAACAGCTGTGTTTGAAACACTAAACGATGGCCTCCCTCAAGCAACTTAGCCCCCCGTCTTCTTTAAACTCCATGTCAATGACCTGCCAACGACGACCTCCTTCAAACTCGCTATGCTGATGACATTGCATTCGTAACTCAGAGCCTGACCTCATATCTGTCAGGGACCAACTGACCCATTTAGGCATTCAGCTTTTTCACGTGCGGTATCAGCAGTGCGGCCATTTGAGGTAAGGGAGGGGATGGAGGGGAACATACACCAGAAACAGATTTGATTAAACGCCACCAGGATTTTGAGGAGGGAGAGAGGTTTGAGAGTTCAGACTTGAGATGAGAAAGATGTTTTTTTCTGGCTCTCCTGAGGGTAGATACACACTTGTTCCGAGCTTTATGGAAGGAACTGAGATTGCCCTCAGTTGGGTTTGCTTTCCATGAGGCAAAGGCAAGTTGTTTCAGGACAACTGCCTCGCCACAAGCTTCAGTAACCAAGGGCGGGAGGAAGGGTAGGACAACTGAAGACGAGAGGGGATAAATCTGTGCATGAGGGAGAGCAAGTTTCTTTGAAAGAATTCCCAAGATTAATTAGTTGATGTTTGAGAAAGTAGCGATAGGAGACCAGTCTATAAGTTTGATGGCTGCTTGGAGACCCTGCCAGATGGCTTGAGTGAAATGCCAGACTCGACGGCGTGGAGGTGGTTCTCTGATAACAGCCAGAGAGATGTCCACTTTGACAAGGACGTGGCCAGAAGAACCGATTGGATCGGAGGAAGAGCAGCAGATATTGTCAGGGAAATTTGTCAAAATAAGATCCAAAAGAGATGGAGTACCATTGGTTGAGATCCGGGTCGGGAAGTTGACCGATTGAGTCAGTCCCAATGAGTCGCAGAAAGCTTTTGCTGAAGTGCCATGACAGGTGAGAGAGGTACCCACACCTAGCCAACTGGCATGATGACAATTGAAGTCACCACATAAGAGGAAGAGAGAGTTTGGATGAGAAGATAGAAGATGGTCCATGTTTTCGGATAGTGAGGTGTAGATGGAGTCATCACTGTTAGGTGGACGGTACAGTACACATATAAACATGAGGTGGAATGGAGGGGAAGCCGTAGCCAGAGGTATTCCTGGGGGTGTGGGGGAGTGAGGGCAGTGCATGGAGAGTGAGGAATAGAGTCTTTGATGAAGAGAGCAAACCTCCACCAGGACGAGGCTCAGGTCTGTCATACCGGAGGAGGGAGTAACCAGGGAGAGATACTTGGGAGTCAGACACATCTTGGGGAGGAAAGTTTCTGTTAGGCAGATTATGTCTGGTTTGTCAGTGGCAACCTGTATGGAAAGATCTGAAAGGTTTGAGTGAAGGCCCCGGATATTTGATGTCCACACTTTTAATGAAGAGGTAGGGAGGAGGCTTTGGGTGCAGGGGTGGGGGGAGGGGGAGGGTAGGACAAGGGACGAGGGGGGAGGTAAGGAGTGTTGTTGAAAGAGTGTGGGGGATTGCGCCGAATGAGGAGGAGAAAAGGCTCTGTAGTGCTGGGGAGAGGGGGACAAGAGAGGGGAAGAAGGCAGTTGAGGATTTGAGGAGGTGGAGTGAAGAGATGGAGGTGAGAGGACAGTGGAAGGAGGAAGCTTAGTGGATGAGAGGGGGGGCAACTTTGAGAAGGATGAGTGAGGGGGATGAAAGGTGGGAGAAAGGTGAGGGGGAATTTTTGAGAGAGGTGAGAGGAGGCTTGGAGGGAGAAGAGTGGGATGGTTGCTTTGAGAGTGAGAGTGAGGGGTGAGAGGGGTGAGTTGGCACTGAAGTTGGAAAAAAAGAATGGTATGGAAAGCGAGCATTCATAGCAAACGGTTTTTTAAAGTTTTAGGTCAGAGATGCGATTTAACACATTTCTTGATGGATGCAATAAAGGCGAATTCAGAGAATGAAGAGAAGAAACGCTGTAACAGTTGGATTTTTTAGGCAAGGAATGAAGGAGAGGTCGAAATGAGAGCAGTCTGTTAAAATAGCAGAAGAGTAGTGCATTATGAAACAGTAAAGAGTACCACATGTGTGAGAGAGGAAGATGAAGCATGAAAGTTTTCATTGACCATGAAAACATAGGTCGAGACACCAGTTTTGTGACATTACCATGCATAGTTGCAAAGATATTGCAGAAAATAGGTTTGGGGTAATGGCGGCAATTACTTTACATACAGACAAAATAAATACATGTAATAATAATTTTTTTGCATGCCTTTATCGTAATCCTTGACCATGAAAACATAGGTCTAGATAACATTTTTGTGCATTATCATTCATAGTTGCAAGATACTTAAAAGAAAATAGGTTTTTGAAGAAATAACTGAAGAAAATAGGTTTTTTGGTAATGGTGGCCCTAATTTGCATATTAAAAAAATTGCCCAAAGTTGGTCCGAGGACAACCAAGCTGAATTACTTCAGAGACCAGTGGGATAGCAAATCCACTTTAAAACTTTGTACTATGACGATTGCAAGGTCCGCTATTGAACTCATAAGGATGGCAAATGAACTACTAACATGTTACGCATGGAAACTCTTGCCCTTAAATACTCGACTTCAGAGTATTGTGCACCACACTGGTCGCCGAGTGCTCATATGAAGGCCATCGACGTTCAGTTGAACGCCACGACGAGAACAGTGTCTGGAACCCTAAAGTCCACAAAGACAGAGTGGCTCCCTATCCTCTCTAAAGGCCCAGTCACACCTTGACGTTTTAGCCAGCAATGGCAACGTATAAAATGTATGTAAAACACTGGCTTACGTTGAACTTTTGATGTTTTTTTTAAAGATTCGGACGTTTCATAACGACTTGGTCTTATGCATAACGTATTAGTAACGGACACAGAACGTTTCGTTGTGTTATAGATAACTTATACCAACGAATGCTGAACCTGTTGTCGGCTTCACAACCTATGCCAAACGATAGTCTAACTTATGCATAGCGCACTGCACGCATCGCCGACGATGACGTGGCGTAGCCTATTAAAAGCTGCCGCACAATGATTCAAATCATAACCGCCGCAGAAATGGAAGTGTCAACATCGCAGTCACACCTTGGCGATCTTGCCAGCGTATGCCGACCTCTGAAAAATGCGTCTAAAACGCTGGCGCACGTCGAATACGGTATGGGTAAGTTTGGTATGCGTGAATAAAACGCTAAAGTACGCTATCATACGTCGTAATCAATGGAGTACGTCTTGTAATTTTAAACATGTTGAAAATTTTACGACGTACTTGCCGTATGACACACGCTCCGCATGCGATGGGAATAAGTTGTACGCACGATATGCGATCGTTGACACACATCGACACCGTTACTTGAAAGGTACTCATAAGTCGAAACACATCAAGGTAATGGTTAGCGTCAGTGTTCCAGACTCCTGGTTTTTTTTTTTCTTCGTTATGACGGTGTTCAGTGTACAGTGCGGTTATGATTTAAATCGTTGAGCGGCAGTCTATTAATTATATTATATTACAACCGCACTAGAAATCGAAGTGTCAACATCACCATCATACCGAAGGAAGGAAGAAAAAAACAAAAAAAAAAACAGGGAGTCTGGAACACTGACGCTAACCATTACCTTGATGTGTTTCGACTTAGGAGCACCTTTCAAGTAACGTGTGTCGATGTGTGTCAACGATCGCGTAACGTGCCTACAACACGTTACTCATAGGTTAGAAATAAGTTTCGGGTACGCTAAGCATTACCTCGACGTGTTTCGACTTATGAGTAACTTACAAGTAACGTGTGTCGACGTGTGTCAACGATCGCGTGACGTGCCTACAACTTATGGCCAGTGTTATGCGGAACGTGTGAGTCATACGCTGGCATAAGTCTTACAATTTCAAGCATGGAAAATTTGAGGACAACCGAAAAGTACAACGTTTAAAGCCAGCGTACTACGACGTATGGCAGTGTTTTTCAGCGTGCTCTCAATGTTATCAAAACTTACCCATAACGTATTCGACGTGTACCAGCGTTTTAGACAAATTTTTCCAAAAATCGGCATAAGCTGGCTAAAACGTCAAGGTGTGACTGGGCCTTAACATTTCTCTGCCAGCCATCCAAAGGGATATGCTGTCATCCCGATACTTTAGCCACATTTTGGCTACCGAAATTCCAGCCCAGCGCCTTCTCGTTGAACATCTGCGCTGCTGCCTCAAGTCCCCAAAACCACCATGGAACCATGCCGAGCTCCTTATCGGATTCCATCAAAGCAAAGTGGACTTGTGGCCCAGCCAACTGGGAGGCTGCCACAGCTCCTAATAAACATATTGCACGTGATCCAACTATTGATCCACATGGTTTCACACTCTCATGCAGGCAATGGACAGCCCTCAACATGCATTATGTTGCACTGTCTCTTGCAGCAGCTATCGGGAAGACTTCTAGCCCTCCACCAACTCACCCCTGAGGCACCCACATGGCTGCACAACCTATTCATTCAACTTTAGCGCATCCCATATTAGTCATACGCAAGAAGAAGATCGCCCATCTACCACGCTGTGCGAGACGGCCGGGTTTTGTAATCGCTTACATGTTCCTTTATTTATTATTTGAGTTTTTGTCATCAAATTTTCAACAAACCTTTATTATGAGAATATGGAGAACAGGAATGAATAATGATAACATTTTTAGCCTGCTTTACTCAAGTCTAGTTTGAGTATAAAGTGGATGCGGATGGGCTTTGCACGTTAAGATGCTTTCTGGTTTCCTTTTGAATCAAGTTTCCTTGAGGATCAACATTCAAACATAAAACTAAAGAGCAATCCTTCATGTAAAATTGTCAACCACATTTTCATAAAGAGGTCCAAAATGAACTTTTCATGTATTTCCTTGTTTAATGGCCCCCTTTGGTTCCAGCAATGCTTGTTTATGCCAAACAACGGAGAGAAGGAATGGTGATATTTGGAGAAATTACATGGAGAGAACACATTACTTGAATATTAGTTCAACTGCATGGAGAAAGTGCACATTTAGTGTAGAAAAAAACCCAGAGATGACATCACGTCAGTCATAGTTGACAACATTGCAATGGTAGATGCAGGGTAGTCGTGCAATGTGGTTTACCAGGCTCTGCCGTTGAGACATCCAGCGCTGCCAGTATGGCCGATAGCGCAGGTTCTTGGGATCCATGAACACAACACCGCAGCGAGAAACAGTGGCCGGCGAAGCATGTTGTAAGTCACCGACCTGCGATGAACAAAGTTGCTACACATCACATCCAATTGGTTAATTGAGCTTTAAATATAACTTATACAAATACTCCACATTAAAAGCAACTTAAGCTTAAATAACTTCTGAGACAAACATTGCATTTAGACACAAGATCCAGATAACATTCCCTGACCAAATGAACAACCCCCCCCCCGACTTCTCGCCGAATGAATGGACCTTTAAGGGAGGGATGTATGATAGATGCAGCTATTTGTCCCACCTCAAACAAAAGGGCACAATGTGTCTGGAGCTGGATACGTTCTCCATTCGGGAGGGTGAGCAGTTTATTGTCATCCATCACTGAATTCAAGTTCTCCACCCAGAGAGTATCAACGTCTCCATCAAACAGCACGTAACTGTGGGTGAATGATTTCACTTATCAGTATGTGTAGTATCCATAATTTTCACTTGTCTTTGGAAGTTTGTTGCTTAATGGATTAAGGATCCCTTTTCTGGTTTGTTGTTTTCTTTCTCGTGTACAAATCTCATCCGATAGTCTGTTGAGCTTTTCACATACTCTGCTAGTCTGACACATGATGTTCTGTGCATTTGGTTAATCTGCATCAGACCACCTCCTCCTTATCGTCTTTATAAATACAACCTCGGTATGCATTGTTTTTTGTGGAATATCTTGTGAATAGTGAGAAGTTTCCTCATTTTGGTGTCTAAATTGTTGATCTCCAATTGTGGCCAGTTTATAATTGCACAGCTATGTTGGAGTAGTGGCACTGCAAGTTGGTTTATAGCTTTGATTTTGTTTAATGAAGAGAGGGATAACTTCAGAATTAGTCTTATTCTGCATAAGTCTTCTTGTGTGTATTTTCCTCCATACATTCATATATAATGTTGTGAAAAGGTATGAATACCACCTCCGTCTCACTCCGCCGTCGCTGCCAAACTCCTTGAACTCGACAGGATTATTGATCTCTCGGAAGATGCGAGAAAAGATTCCATCAGTCCAGTCGCGAGTATCTGTATCCAGTACACCATAAAGCTCCTCAACACTCACTGCCTTAGGGTTCAGGAGGTGCAGCCTCGTGTCCATCCCGAGCCTGGTGGAGGCCATTATGGGTTGAGGAGAGATGGATGGTCATTAACTGATTCGTTCACCTTTACCAGGTTAAGCAAAGCATGTCAGTACTTGATTTGAGTTAGAGATGGGATCTGGAACATCAACTTTACACTTTTCTTCAGTAATTATGAGAGAGTAGTTGAATTGAACAAGTTGGAGCTCCAATAAGCATTGTGCAATACAAAGACATCTATAAGGAACAATATGAAAGTCTTGGCTGTGCTTACCTGTTCTGTGCCTGGCAAAGCATTTTTATGAGCACAGACTTGCCTCCACCTGTGGGTCCCACCACCATGGTTGCGTGGCGTATAGCCATTGTCTCGTTCAACTGCACAACCTTTTCCACCTACCATGAGATTATAAATGAATAACATGTTTTTGTTATAAATTAACAACACCAAGAGATAATAAACGAATGTTCTGAATCACAGTCCTTGAGTTAGTTCAAAATAATTTGATCGATAGAGGATGCCCAGTCTGCGGCTGTCTTTGGAGGAAAACTTTGCTTTGTGGTTGGCCAGTAAAGGTCATGCCTGATCGTGAGGCCGAGAAGTTCAAAGACTGAACCTCTTCCAATGGCTGACCATGGAAATAGAGAGGTGGATTAGTTTGAGGATCCTTCCAGAGCGACAGGGTGAGACAGTGAGATTTCCCAGAACTGAAGGACATACTCCATTTATGAGACCAACATCGAATCAATTTCAGGTTAGCAGAGAGTTATGCAGCCACAGTCTGCCACACAGTGAGATTGGGGTACTGTATGACACAATGTGGAGTCATCTGTAAAAAGGAGAAGAGGGTTAGAGGTATATCAAAACGTGGGGTTACAAGTATATATAAATAAGGGTATATTGAATGGGTTCTTCATAGCATCAGAACGGTCACTTATGTAGCTGATGAACAAGAATAGGCCCAATAAACTGCCTTGGGGGACTCCAGCTTCCACTGGGAGAGGTGAGGAGAGGGTTCCATTGATAACAACACATTGACTGAACGAGTGAAGGAAGTCTGAAGTCTCGGAACGAAGGTGGCCATTATGCCACAGGCAAGCTTGGCAAGCAAACCAGGATGCCAGACTGTGTGGAATGTGCAAGATACGGTATGTTCAAGGAGATTGCTCTGTCCTATTGATTGAGAGTTCGGGCCTCAACCAATTGCTCTAACAGCATGTGCAGCGATGAGTGCTGAAGATGAAATCCAAAGTGATGGTCAGAGATGAGGCCGTTTCAAAATACGAAGGACTTGACATCAGCAAAAATAATGGATTCCATGCTTATAATTGGAAGTACACTCCCTGGTTTGGAATTGATACAATCTGTTCTGCACCCTTCCTGTAGACGGGAGTGATGTTTGCTCACTTCCGGGCTGATGGGAGGTGGCCAAAGGAGGACAGACTGAATAGACAAATGACAGGCAAGGGAGAATGGCAGAGCAAGACAAGAACATGGGCACTGATGCCATCTGGGCCCATCGCCAAAACACTGTCAGGGCTGGGACAGAACTGTCTCCATCTTCTCGGGTGAGAAGGATGCAAAGTTCAATAGACAGTGGGTATGTCGGGGTAAGATGGAGACCAAGCAGGATAGGTTGAGTACACAAGATTTGGTGGCAATCACAGTTTAGACAATCTGCCTGATCTCGGGCAGAGTCTTCAGTAATGCCAGTTGAAGTGAG
Organism: Eptatretus atami; assembly: GCA_035128595.1. NCBI lineage: Eukaryota > Metazoa > Chordata > Myxini > Myxiniformes > Myxinidae > Eptatretus > Eptatretus atami. The sequence continues at coordinate 78,987,479 of CM068967.1, forward strand.
AGAGGGGATGGAAGGCAAGTATACATACACCAAAGATGGATTTTACCAAGCACCACCATGACTTCAAGGAACGATAATGGTTAGAGAGTTCAGCCTTCAGATTTTCAAGATGGTGTCTTCTATCCTATCTCAGGAAGGACAAACACTTCTTGTGAGCCTGACGGAATGAACTAAAGTTCCCCTTAGTCAGTTGGGTTTTCCATTTTGAGAAAACAATGTGCTTGACCGTAACCACCTCTCCACAGGATTCAGTGTACTATGGCCTGGAGGATGGATCGGGATGGGATAAACAAATAGCATGAGAAAAAGTAGACTTTCATGATAGCACGACCAGGCAGAATCAATATCAAGTACTGAGGAGATGAGAGCCCAATCCATTTATGAGTGGGAAGATTGCAATCCCTAACAATTGGCCTGTATGAGCAGTCATTGAGGTTGCTCCCTTACAATAGCCAGAGAGATATGGGCCTTGATGAGAAAGTGGTCAAAAAAGTCAAGAGGGGCAGAAGAGGAACAAGAGACATTGGATGGAAAATAAGTTATTATTTGGTCCAAGAGAGAGGACATACCAGTTACCGAAATCCAGATTAGGAAGTTTCCAGATCAAGTTGGATACACAGGTCACCTTTGCTGCAATGCCATGGCTAGTTGCTGCAGAGCTAACACCAAGAATGATATGGCTATGGTGCCATGGTGACGGTTGAAATTACCGCAGATGAGAACAGAGTTGGGATGGAGGATTATGAGTTGATCCATATTAGAAGAAATATAGGTATATTGAAAGTCATCATCATTGGGTGGAGAATACACCGCACAAACATGAGGTGGTTACAGAGATGTATACACAGACAAAGTGCTTGAAGCAGTTAGTGTGGGTAAATAACAATGAGCAATGGAGTTTTTGACATAAGAGACACATGGTGGGGGTGGTGGGACATGTGGTGGGTGCAGCAGGGGACACATGATAGGGGAGGCAGGATGTTTGGTAGGGAAGGCGGGATTCACCGTAGGGGAGGGGGGGACACATGGTAGCAAAGGAGGCGGGACGCACAGCAGGGGAAGGGGCAAACATGATGAGGTCAGTGGGATGCAGGTGGGGTGGTGGGTTAGATGTTGGATAAGACCAGGAAGAGCTAATGGTCATGAGCTGGCATTCTTTGCAGACTTTATCTTGTAGATTTCCAATTCTATCAGACAATAAAACACATCGTGACATGGATGAAGAAAAGGGTCATTAAAAGCACAAACTAAAGCTGAGCTATAAGATTTGGGTGACAGCACAGAGAGTGCAGACTTATGTACTTAGTTTTGAAAACATTTTCACAAGAATGACTGGGGTGGTTATGTTGACTAATCAAAGGAGCAACAAGAGATATATTTCTGTGACTGTCTAGAAGCTGGATCAGAAGGTTCAAAAGGCACAAATGTAACTATAAAATGTACTTTGTGTCATGGAACCCGGATGTAGCTATGTGAGGATTAATATCTGCGTTTGCAGCAGAGACCGGAGAGAGCCGCCCTATTACTATGATGATCATAAACCTGACATACAATCTGAGTTTCTGCTTCATGATTTTTTCATTTCTTGAATTGAGCATTAATACCTGCAGGTTTTGTGAATATATTGAAATATTTGATCAGGTTCTGTAGTTAGCTGAGAGAAGTTCCTGCAAAACAATTCCCGTAAAGGATTTTTCTTGCATTCCTGTCGGTTTTGAATTTTAAAGATAACGATTGGAATCATCTAAGATACAGAAAATCTTCTGATGGATTAAATTAAATCATTAGATACTTTTTATTTGTAAAGCAAGGAAGCTGTGAAAATTCGACAAAGATCGTGTTACAAAATAATCTTCCCTTATATAAACACAGTTTGTATTTGTGTATTTGTTTGTCGATTTAAGTAGGGGTTCAAAGGCCAATCTTTTAACATGACTGTGTTCACGACTGTCTATTTTTCAGGACAAAAACCTCGAAAAATATTTTTCGTAAAAGAGAAATTATGTCTCTTCTTATTGGAATTGTAGATGGTGACGTGCAAACTCAGCCTCAAGGGCGGTATACAGAAACATTAAAAAAACCAGAAAGAACAATAAATACAAGACGTAGGGAGGTGAAATTCACTGCATGTCATGTGTAACACACGCATAGTAAAACGAGTGTTCATTTTCGTCCGTCTGGTGTCTAATAAATAAAGAAGATATAAGCACACTTGACGCTAGGCCGAGGCTTCAGACTTTAGCACGCTCACGAGCCTGCACCTTCAAAACAAAATGTCTCAGACGATAAAGAAAATAGGGTCACATTTGTGCATGGAGTTTTTTAAAATAACGCTTTTTCTTGCTCTGAAACATCATATCTGCCATTTTAATATAACTAGTACGTGGCCGTACGTGCAAAAAAAAAATCAAAAATAACTTTCAAACCGCGAGCCAGAAACAACCACACAGGCCGTTCTTTCGCTCTCGCGTGCCCGTACATGCATGGCCGTACATGCGTGCCCGTACAAACTTTCAAGCCACGAGCCAGAAACAACCACACAGGCCGTTCCTTCGCTCTCGCGTGCCCGTACGTGCAACCCCCCCCCCCCAAAAAAAAAACAACAAAAACTTTCAAACAACCACACAGGCCGTTCCTTTGCTCTCGTAAACGGCGACTGGATTGGGGCATTGTGTTTATCTATAAATGCGCATAAGAAATCGAGAAATTATTAGAATACATTGTCATCACTATCCGGAAGTGCTGCGTGCCCGTACGGAATGTTCACATGCATTCCACGAATTATCGCTTGCATTGAAGTAACAACTGTTGTGATACTTACACACACAGAGTTAATTAAAATCCAAATTAAAATCAAGTTTACCTCCCTGTCTTTGCTTGCTATGACATTCGCTGCCATTGACCATTTCCACTCCTACGCCACGGTAACTAAGGCACCGATCTCCATCGTAACCGGCACGGCACGTGACGTCATCGTTGGCCGGCCGCGCACTGGCCTACGCAGCCACGCCTACGCAGCCACACCTACGCAGCAACGGGTCTTGTCCGATTAATATCAAACCTCGAAAAGGCACATCCACAGGGCCCCAGCAATATACCTGGCAAGTTTCAATTAGATCGGACCAGTGGTTGGCGAGAAACAGCGGTCACAGACACACAGACACAGACACAGACACACACACAGAGATTGCTGGAATTATAGATAGATAACTCCAACCCGTCATTTTTGACAGGCTTTTATACAAGTTGTATGTATAAAACTGAATTCAAAACTTTGGTTTGATTGCTGTTTATACCACTTAGTTGTTGCACTGAGGTGAGTCCGTACATACCTGGAAAGATAATGGCACATAGCCATTAAGTGTAAAGGCCTCCTCTGCAGCTCTTTGTAAGGCAGGCTGAGGAACTGGATGAGACTTTAATCCAGGGAAGAGGTCCGAGACGAGACCCAGGAAAAGATGCCGATCCTCGAACACCAGCTTGGGCAGGTTTGTGTTGCGTAATGCTCGGACTAACAACACATCCTGCCACCCAGCCGTACGAAGACCAGTCAGTAATATGAAGGGTAATCAAAGTCTTTTTAACTTTTCAAAAGGTTTCAGAGCTAAATCCACAATTTATATTTCAATAGCAACAGGAAATCCAGTAATCGATGGAGGAAAAATGTCATTTTGACTGGAAACAATACCTTCCTCAGGGATTTGCTGGCAAATGTAAAACTGAATTATTCAAATGAGATTTTATCTATCTTTGACAAACTATCTTTGACAACTACATTGTCACTCTCACCTCTGAGAGCTCTGGACAATGTCGCTTCAGTTCACCAGACATAAGGAGAACGGCCTTGATGGCCCGAAGACCAAAGTCATAATGGTGCTGTTGACTGAGTTGCTTCCGTGCAAGACGATACAGAACTGTCATTTTCTGAGCCAAAGGCTATGAAATGGGTCAAAGGTGAAACAGGAAAACAAAACGATGAACGAAAATACCATAACCACTGAAACTTTATGACTACAGGTTAACTTTATGATTGCTTATTTCCCGGTCTTCTAAACTGTATGTTGGGATTATCTCAATGTTGAAACATTCATTATTGGAGGCTTTGGAAGGACACAAAGACTTGCCTTGGCCCTCATGAAGCCTTGAGAGAATAGCATGATCTGACAAATCTGTTGAACATCAGGAATCATCACGACTACAGGTCGAAAGAGGGACTTCAATGACTCCGGCAGCTCAGTACGACCCGCATAACTCGGGTTCATGGTGATGAAAATTCCCACTCGTTTGTCCAGTGCTATGTCACATCCCTCAAACTAAAAGAGAAAGGTAAAATGTGAGTAACATGTCTATCTTTGGATGATTGTTCATGCAAGTAAACTTAATCACTAGACGACCTCAATTTCCTCTTTTCATACGTTTTCTGATTGGTACAACGACATCATAATCAGACTTGAAAGGCTATCCGTGCAATTCTTCCTCCAGCAAATGAAAGAACTACAAATTAGAAGAGAGCAGGAGCAGCAAATACAGGAAATGTAGTCACAATACGAAGCTAAATTGGTCTGAAGTCATATTTGAAACAACATAGCATGAGCAAACAGAGACAAACAACCAAGGGGAACTCACCTGGAAGTGTGCAAGCTGCATTTGGAGCGCACTGTGGATTCTCTGTATCTGAGCAGTTATGACAGATAGAACTGATGCGTCAATGCGGTTGAACTCGTCAAAACAGCCCCAAGCTCCACTCTGTGCCAGGCCAGATAATACCTTTCCTATGGCCTGTGGTATAGCAGGTAATGCAGGATTTATATGTGCGGTCATACATCCCTGTTTAAAATAATGATCATGTTAAATTAATGGATTGGTAAGAAGGTAAAATAGGAGTGCCTGGGTGAGGGGGTGAGGTTGATATAGTCGTGAGATTTTGATTTACCATAAAATCCATGCCTTCGCTGCAGTTGGTTACCACACACAGTCGACCCAAAGCCTTGGACAGGTCTTTCACAGTCTCAGTCTTCCCAGTCCCAGCAGGGCCTGAAGGAGCACCTCCTAAGTGCATTGAAAGTGCCTGCAGGAAGACATGGCCTGTCTTTATCCTGCAGTTATGCATAATGAGCTCAATCATCCACAAATATTGAGGAAAGGCACAAGGACTGCGAGAACCAATCTGTTCAATTTATTATTGGGTCTTGTTTCAAAGTTAACAACTATTCAAACTTTTAACTTGATAATATAACCTTATGTATTGCGAGCATAACAGTAGATAACAACTACTGGTGTCAGTATACTGGAATCGCAGATAGGAAATAGACACCTGTGTTAGTGTCAGGAAGATGCGGTCTGTTAGCGGAGTGATGACCAGCCGTCCATTGAGGCCCATGTACTCGTGACCGTAAGTGAAGATCCCAGTGCATTGATGGATCTTGAGTAAATTCTGCTCACGCTCCCAGTAAAACCGTAATTGGCTTTCCCAGGCAAACTGCCGTCCATCCGTTACACTGTGTAGTGAAAGTGCATTCATGATATGCACCAAACAAAATAATAACGATAAATCCCACTTACTGGCCAGTGCAGGTTCGAGCAAATAGTATGACAGATAATGTTGTATTACTAGGTACTGAGATAGTGAGATGTACCTGTCTCGTACAAAGCCATCCACAATGTCCCGTGCGTGTACGTCTATGATAAGCACCATGTTTAACTTGCTGTAGTCATTTGGTGAAAGCGAACCACCAACACGTCCCACAAGTGCATCTATCTGCACATGAATCTGCTTAATGACATCTTTCATAGCAGTCTTGTCTCCAGTCTGGAGCTGGCGAAATGCATCCTCCACTTCCCATGTCCACCAGACCTGGCAAGCTGCAAGTATCACTGTAGCCTGGTAGAGCAAGATCCAATCCACCCTGTTTAAAAATGAGCACACGTAAATTATCAACACTGAATTCCGAGACATTATACGAATGCATCCAAACATGCTGCATGTCACCATACCCATGTGGTATCCTAGTTGAATTGTGTGTACAGAGGACTGACATGAGGTTGTGGATTCATACCCATCTAAAGGCAACATGATTAGCTGTTTGGATCCAAGCTACCGGAGAACGAGAATTGCCATGTCGTGGCCGGAATGTCGCTGCAAACCCATCAGGCTCACTGATGACCAGAGAGGGCGCAATTTGTCTTCCACATCTGATTGTTCTTCAATAATGTGATGCCAGTCCATACTTTCTGGTTGACTCTTATTGCCCTCAAGGTAACTTGCACTCAAATAACGCCTTGAAAAAGAGGTTGCTGTCCAAAATCCCCCAAATGGTAAAAAGGTAAATATATTAGAATAGTTTCTCAAGTGGATTGATTAACACCAATGGGGATCGTAATCTGCATCACTTGTCACTTTCTGGGATTGTGAAGCCTAGAATCACATAGTGAAAGGTGGAGGTGGAGGAATTGTCCTATTACTGTAAGTATATCCATATACTGTTGGCCCCTTGGCCTTCTCCTATCTTTCATCTGGCCATGCACCAACAGCACTTCCTCTGCAGCTCAGGTACGTTGAATGTGTTCATCCACTGACCCACTCAGTTATGTAGAATCTTTCTGCTCACCTACGGCTGCATTTATTTATTCCGTTCCTTATTCATGCAGGTGCTGCAGGTGAAATTCCACGAGTTTACATGTTTGTCAATAATGAACTATAAATTCCAGAAATATAAAACTGGTACCAGTGTACAGAGGAAAACCTCATTTAGTTTCATGTAAGGATATGTTCACTCCGCCCACCGTTCCGATTCGGCACAGCACACATCAGCATGCACATTTCCATAAGTTTTCCCAAAGCTTCTTGGCTAATCCTCGATCGCATGCTATTTTCAGGTCAACAGTGATTGGGGCAATCTTATAAGGAATCCCAGAAGAAGAAGTCACACGGATTAAGATCCGGGGTTGTCAGTGGCCAAGGGAAGCCTTCATCAAAGCATGCAGGGAAAATGAGTTGATCCTTCCACCGATTGCACTGATGATCCTCACCCAATCTTCCCATCTGAACTGCGGTCGACCTCTTTTTCTCCTGCCTTGCTCCCTCAACCTGTCCACTCTCTTTGCCATTCTCTCTTCCTCCATCCGCACCGAGTGTCCAGCCCATTTCGCCTATTTTTTTTTTTTTTACTCATCTGCACACCAATCTCCTTCCTCCTCATTCTATCCAGCCTCTTCACTCCTGTAATCCTCCTGACCCAGTTGTTCTCACAGCCTCTCTTGTCTCTCTCTGTCAGAGCAACCGTTTTGAGACCGTAAAGATAGGCCGGCATCACAGATGAAAGCTATCACGTGATAAACTCATGATCTCATTAGAAGACCTTAACTTTGGAACAGTCTTGTGTCTACATCAGTTTCGTGGTAGTAGTTTTATGTTTGTGTCAACAATATTTTGTCAATAATAAATATGTAAAATCATGCACTTCATCTCGAACACCCTGTACATTGGGAAGGCATGCTTGAACCTGGACATAAATCACATGCACAGCAAAGACCTTAGTCGACATCAGTGTACTTTTACGTGAAGTATAAAGAAATTTGTTGACAGGGAAAAAATTAGCAATATACATGGGATTTAAACCTGGGATCTTAGAAACATAAACCTTGTGCTGAGACAGGAATGCCAAACAAGTCAATATCTTCATCCTTCATGACAATATGTCTGTGATGTGACCTTCGTGTGTCAATTCATTCCTGCTCTTTCAAGATACTGGGTCGTTGCCATCTCACGTTACGGATCATATCTACTGAAGACCTTTTCAGCTCTCTTTGAACATTGCATCTCAAATTGACCTGTTATTATCAGGGGTGTGATCGAGCCGGAGCACACCGGAGCGGAGCTCTGGAAATTCAATCCATCTGAGGTGGAACTTAGCTCCGCAACAGCTGAAAAATAAAACTCCCAAGTTCACGATCGGTTGAGTTATCATGCTTTTTGTGTGCTTTCATCAGTTTCCTGGCCAAATAATTGGGGTCAAAGCTTGTCCCGAAGGTTGGACATGTCAATATACTGGAAACTTTGTCTAGGGAGCGATATTATAATAATACAGGTCATAGGCAGACAAAGACCCCAATTAATTCTCGACTACAGCATGGTCCAGAAGTGGGATAAACATTCAACCATTTAATAACCAGATTTGGTAAATTATCTTATGTTTACAAAAAGTATTTACACCCTTGAGGAAGCGAAGGCATAGAAAACCATGGATGCTCCCAACCAGCTTAAGTCTGCGGCAGGGTGGACTGAGCAGTCGGGCATTGGGGCACTGACAGAAGACCCGGACCATCAAAATAAATAAATAAATAAATAATAAGGTTTACATTTTCATAAATAGTTGAGGAAGGTAATTTTAGAAGGTACATTTAAACATGGTATATTCATTGTTGAGGATTGAAAGTAGATTTTGATCGATTCCCCCCAAAATGCACTTTAGTCATTTATTTCTGTTAAACTTAACATTTTACTTGCTGTAAATAAACAATATTTACCGCTGTTAAAGGTACAATTTCAAACTTAACACAAAATGGTTATTAGCCACAAAAGCGTTACAAAAAAACGGGGTTTGTTCCCTCTTTGTCCAAAAACATTATTAACCATCTTAACAGGTATGTTTCATTCATCTTTTCGAGAAATACCGTCATGCGTGTTCAACAGCCGAAGATGCGAATTGGCTCGGTCGGTCCGAACGTCCGCTCTCTCCTTCATTTTACATCATTCGGCTAAAGTGATTTCACCCTAAGTGTCATTCAAGAATGCTATCTCGGGGGCCCAAAGACCCTTTTTGCCTGAGGGCCCAGAATACCGTGAGTCCACCCCTGGTCTGGGTGGATCAGTGATGTGGCTGCAGTTGTTGTGAAGAATCTGAATGGTTATCACGTTGTATGAGCAAGAGTAGGCCTATAATACATCAATGACACGGGCTCATGTTAGCAGAGCAGGCAAGCATGATGTTATCTATGTTAACATCATGCCTATCTACTCTGCATCTCCTTCAACACTCTCAGATGTTTATCCGACCCCAAAGCTTTATCTTCTTTCATCAACTCCAAGAAAGACACCAATTAATGTGAAAAACAACAAAATAACCAATATCAGCAGATGGGACACCCAGTTCAATGTCCATCCAAGAGACGGCACACACATTTGATGAATCTCCCTACCTGGAAAACAATGGGATGACAGTTTATAGCTGTGTCGGGATTCGAACTGTCGATGCAAATTTCTCCAAAAATTAGCATAGTGGGTTTGAGGGTGACAAAAATAAAATAAAATAAAAATAAAAATGTTGCCAATTAAACATGATTGATAATTATTATTCAGTATAATAGAATTACCTATTATTTGATTTTATTCTGCTTCATAAGGGATTCTCATATGTAAACAGTCTGAAAGTCTGGTTGGAGACACCATTCTAGTTTCAATGAAATGTTGGCTTAAGGTGTTATGCAGATATTTTCTTACACTCTTGTCAGCTTTAGATTATAATTTTTTCCCTAGCCTTTTCAATGTGGGCTGACCTTCTGACCTCTAGACCAAGGAGCCATGTGTGATCCATTCTGGCACCAAAAGGACTTAATTCTGTCTCGAGGATGATCAAAACATCGTTGGATGATCTCACCCCCTCTGATTAATGAATATTATATAAAAACTCCTATCAACCTTTCGGTCATAGATATTCCTTATCCCTTCAAAATTAAGCTGA
>CM068967.1:79004252-79015359 GCA_035128595.1 Eptatretus atami
TTTTTTTTTTTTTAGGAGATCAAGTCAAGGCTGATGTTAGAGCTAAAATATCTGAAAGATACACAATGACAGATTATAATCATTTCAAGAGAGTAAAAATCATTGAATCAATTTATAACAGCTATATTATGACCTCCCATCAGAAATAGGCAATCCCCAATAGTTGCAGCATATGTCATTGTGGCTGCTCTCATGGTGGCTGTGGTTGTTGTTTGTGTATTCCTTGCATGTATTTTTTATATATTGTTCTCTTGCTTCGAGAAGTATTACTATATATAATTTGGTGTGCGACTTTATTGACCTTGAAAAGGGTTCCTGTTGTCGTAGAATAATAAATGTTACTGTTGGAACTGTTGCATTCAGCTGGAACCATTGGAACTGTTGCACGAGACATATCACGTGCTTTTGACATGGTCTGGCACCCTACCCTGCTCACCAAACTCTCTTCTTATGGTATCCAAGGCCATCATCTCCACTCATGGCTCGCAGACTTACTCTCCTGTCACAGCCAACATGCCCTAAATGGAGTTCTCTCATCCCCTCTTCCTGTCCAGGCTGGAGTTCCTCAAGGTAGCGTTCTGGACCCTGTTCTTTTTCTGATTTTCATCAATGATCTCTCGACTCTCTGGAAAATCCTCTTTATCTCTTTGCTGATGACCCACCCTCTGTCGTTGCCATCTGTCATCCCTCAGACTGACAACAGCAGCTTCTTCGCTCACTGCAGATCTGGGTAAAATCACAAACTGGTCCAACACGTGGAACCCGGTCCAACACGTGTCTTTCAATCCGGAACAAATCTCACACTCTCACTATGTCTCTACGAAAATACCGTTGAACCCCCCTCCCCAACTACTTTCTCAACAACCTTCTGGAAGAAGTCCTTTCATTCAAGCTTCTGGTCTCACTATCTGCCATGATCTTTCCTGGGAAAGTCACATTTCCAACCTGCCTCCAAAGCCAGTCGCCGACTGGGAATCTCCGTCGTGCAAAGTCCTTCCTTGGCCCACCTGAGCTCCTGACCACATACAAAGCTTTCGTCCACAGCCTGATGAGTACTGCTCTCCCCTCTGGGGTTGCTCCTGTCTCTCACCTTTCTCGGTTTCATGCTGTGGAAACCAAGGCATTTAAGATATTGTATCTCCCGCGATGAGGCTGAGTCTTTGGGCCTCCCACTCTCTCACGCAGGCAGGTCGGTGGTCTTTCTGTCTTCTTCTGTCTCCTGTCTGGTCTCACCCCCCTGCTCTGTCTGAGATATGTCCCCACCATATTTCGCAGGTGCTCAAGGTCTGCCAACAACCCCTTTCTGGTAAAAACTACCAACATCACGAATCACTTCACCTTCACTCTTTCATTCCTCTTTTTCCGCCTTTGGAATAAACTCCCACACTCTCTTCAACCCCATTCTTCCCTCCAGGCCTTCAAAACAGCTGTTCACCAACCACCTCTTATCTCCCCCATCCAAATCCTCGTCTTTTCTACCTCCATTAATCCACCCCAAACCCACCTCCTTCAAATTCCCTGCTTTCCTTCCTGAAACTGTAATGTCCATTTGTATACCCCGTGTTCCCAGTCCCATCCCTCTCCCTTCCACAGATCTCCTAATGTCTCTGTTCCCCACTGTTTGTCCTTCCCACTCCCACCTCTCTTGTCTCATGCCCCCCCCCTTGCTGTCTGTGTTAGCTCTCATACGAGCCTCGACAAGGTATACAAAAAAAAAATCTCTCATTTCGCTTCTCCTTCAATTATGGAAATAAGGGCTTTGTCAAACAGATATCTTGATAATTAAACAGACAAATTTTTGTTCCAGGTAAATCGATTATTACCTTTCCATGTTACCATTTATATTATTCTACCACTACCACTACCCTTTACAATCACAACATGTCTACATAAAAGCTCGAGGTCCTACTACTTCTTCCTCAGTCCCGAAACAGGCTTTTTGAAACCGGCATCTTTAATATAAAGGGACATTAATATTGTTCGAATAAATCGATTATAGCTTTCTCAACCAAGTAAATTGATTTTCATTTCCAAAGGTACCATTTTTATTATTCTATGACGGGAGGAAACCCTTTGGAGCGTGACACCTGCACGCCAGAAACTTCTCCTCTTCGCAATAGATTACAATTCAGATTAACAGAGCACTGTAGAATTTGAATCTGGAATACCGCATCATGAGTGAAGTGCTCAGATGGATGACCAAAAAGTCTAACCGGGACAAATTAGTAAAGATAACTATGTCTGATTGATCGTTACTGTGACTTATGTTTACCTTCTCAATGCTGAACTCTTTGGCCGCACTGTCCACGACCTCCCCGATATATCTGAGTACTTGTGTAGCTCCATGGAAAAAATGTCCTCCATGTGAAGGTTCAGGGTTTATCTTGAAACTTTGCCCGCTCTTTTCCATCAGCTCTTGCCAAGACTGAATAAAGGATCATGATTATTCCCGAAATAATTCACTCCATCTTGTTTTCAAAATTACTACAAAATAACATATTTTAATCTCTGAGATAATTGATTGAAGGAGCATGCACAAAGGATGGCATCAAACCGTTCACGTAGACATTCTTGTTTCAGGTCCCGCAGTGGTGGATGATTTACGGAAAGCCTTTAGCTTCCTCTCCAGGTGTGGGACAGTAGGCAAGGTGTGTGCCGACACTGTAATGCATTACATCACAGAGATGCTTCTCCAGAGCATCTCAAGGTCTGCACCATGAGGTCTCGCCATCGCATTCGAGACCACTCAGCCACTTCGTTTCTGTGCAATAGCGCGCTTGTGAGCTTGCAGAACGCAATGAGAAAATAAACAGGTAAATTAAAAATAAAACAAATATTTAATTTTGCACGGTTTGTTCACATCTGAGCAATTCATCCATGATGTTGAGATTCCAGGATTAAATCTAATGTACTGTCAGTTACCGTGTTTGCTAATATCCTTGTCATTCATGTAAAACCATACTGATGTTTCTAATGTCCTTATCTGCATGTGATTTATGTACCAGCTCCTTCATGAGCTTAAAGCACTGTTTAAAGTGAATGGCACTGGTAGAAGCCCATACCCTCCGCCAGCTGAAAGGTTTACGTTTTGTATCCTACCGATAGGCAGGATCTGGATCGTGACCTTAAACAAAATGGAATTCGCTTGGTCTGTCATCTACCCAACTCATCACCACATAGTTTTGTCAAAATCCATCCATAACCTTTTGAGATATGGGCGATATATCATTTTTGGTCCTTTCTCTCAATGGTGAAGAATCGCCTTAAAAAAATTGTCGTATTCAGATCCGGATCTTCACCAAAATCTAACCGATTCATCCTTGTCACACACCCAACCTGTCAAAAAAATTTTTGTCCACATCCGTCCACAACGTTTTGAAATATCGCACGATATATCATTTTTGGCCCTACCTATCACTCATCATGAAAGAATGACTTTAAAAATTTAAAATCTAGTTTCCAGATCCGGATCGGATCTTCATTAAATCTAATCAATTTGTCCTTGTCATAACACCCGATCTGTGCACTAAATTCGTTTGAATCCGTCCATAACTTTTTGAGATATCCTGCTCACAGAACAAACAGACAGACAAACACCTGTGAAAACATAACAACTCCGTCCACCTTTAGTGGTGGAGGTAAAGATGGCTGCACCAGATAATTTTACTTAAGGTTTGAATTGTGTACACCATTTGTATTGCTACGGATCTGGAAACCATAAGCATTCATTCAACATGAACCTGCGTGGAAGAGTGACTGGGGTTCCCGGCAGGGCCAAGGCCCCGCCCCGGAAAGGTATGCCATAGGACCCTGTCCAATCAAAGGCGGACAGCGAGGTGTGTTCACCAAGGCCCCTCCCCGCTGAGGGAGGTCCATAAATTCCCGAGCACTCTCTGAGGCAGGGGCTCTTTTGGGGTCTTGGGGAGTTTTGCTGTCATGAAGAGTTTTGGTGGTTTACTGTCACGAAAGGGTTTTGCTGTTTACGAAGGGTGTGTCGAGCGGTGAACATGTCTTCTGCTGGCCCTCTACAAGCTCCCCGACGCCCCCTCCGTGGACCCCGGCCATTCACCACCCGAGCTCCGCCACGAACTCGAGTCCCACATGTGCGACCTGGACCAAACCAGCGACCATTGTCAGGTGCCGCAGCACGGAGTACCCCTTCTCGACGCGGCCAGGTACCCAACTGAATTCTGACCCCCAGCTTGTCTCTCTCCTCGCTGCGGAGGTCCAATAAAGAACTCTGGGTTTCTTTTCATTTGTGTGTGGTCTGCGTGTGGCCCGTCTTTTAAGTAGAACTGAATAAGTGTTTTTGGATCAATGTAAAATACTCTTGCATACATGTATTTGCGTTAAGTCTTGCTTTGTGTCTTCATTTACTGTAAATAAAACTGTTTAGAAATGTTCCCATACGTTTTCGTCCCTTCTTGAATTGGTCCAGCATGGTTCGGAATCCGAGTTTAGGCGGGGTTTAATCCCGATAATAGGTTAACTCCAGCCGGCACGGCTTTGCAGTTTCCGCTCGGCTGCACCCGAACCGGAGTGTAGTTGGAACTCTACCGCATCGTAGAGTTGACCCAGTTTCGAGCAGACGTGCCGAGGGCGTAGTTTCCTCGGTAGTCGAAATCGCGTCGTTAATTAGGTAAATGTTTTATGGACAAATAGACCCTACGCTACGCGGTTGAGATATTGGCACCACGGTCGGTTAACCGACCCACCGGCCGCGGAGTTATCCAGCGACAGCCTACAGTTCCGGGGAGTTTGATGGAGACGACGCAAACCTCCCGCACCTCGTGGTCGCTTCTCGCACCGACCCCCAGCCACAACAAGTATTATGTAGTACTGCTGCCAAGGAAACATGCTGCGTAAAGCGTCATCACATAAAGTAGTACCGGAAACCATTACAACGTTATTATATTGGAAACATAAAGCAATATACGAGGAGAAACTACCCACAAGGTTTTGACCTTTAATATCAGCCATTTGATACTTTTGGAGCCTCATGACTTACCTTATGAGAGGAGTATATGTCGTAAACTGTCGGTAGTCATGCAGATCAGCTGCAGCTTCTGCTGCCGGTGGAAGCTCGTGGAAGGCCGAGAAGCCTCTCAGTGTTTGCAAAACCTCTTTCAACTTCTCCTCCTGCATTTTCACTGCTTCTTCGAACTCTACAAGCAACTCTAAGCCTGAAAAAGAAAATGTTTAAATCCCAGTGTAATAAACCACAAGGACGTTCGTATCGGTTATTTATTGCCCATTAACTCTCAATGGAAGCAAAATAAAACGTTGAGCCAAACTGTTGCCTTTTACAGTTTGGAACATAAAGATTGAGAATCCCACACTTCATGATTTGTTTGTTGCTGTACTGATATCTCTCTTCAGTCTTTGCTTTGTTCAGTCACTTTCAAGCTCCTTTTTTTTCTTTTTCTTTTTGTATACCTTGTTCGAGCTTCATATTTTGCGATAGACACTGCAAAATAACAAGTTCAAAATCTTCTTGATTGTTCCATTTCATTCACTCGAGATGTAGGCCCGCGTTTTTTGATAGGAGTCAATTTATGGTCAATTCCAAGCTCCCTAAAGAAACTGGTGAGCGTGGGCCTGTTTGCATGGCAACGACGATGTTAGGCAGCCACTTTGTGAAATCTGCACTATTTACCCCTAACTTGTCGTCTTCTGTTGTTGTAAAAAAGAGAGAAAAAAAATTAAAACAAGTACTAAAACAAGTAGATTCCTCTCTCCCTTTGGCAGTCATTCTACATTTGTGTGCAGCAACCCCATCCCATGGACAGTAGACAACAGCTGTTTATAATCGATTCGATGATCTGCAATTGATTAGATGTTCTCTGACAAATGCGAAACACTTTCATTCCTAGCAAATCTCGCCTCACCCTGTGTTTCAGAAGGGCTCAACGATCCCAACGATCTATTTCCCTTGTATAGTTGCTGCGAAGAGTGCATGTTATGAACCTTTTAGACCTCAACATCAGCCATACGATCCTGACTGACGATATATCGCAAAGTTGCTTCCAAAGCGAGCTGCAGACGGCATGCTCCAAATCATTACAAATCTTTCCTTGAAATATCAGGAGCAAACTCACAAGCCTCATGCTTACGTCTGTAGCTCAATGGAGATACTTTGCACTACCCTTCAGGGCTAGATTGCCCCAGCCATTACAACATCAGTCTCTTTCAGACTTCTGCAAAAATACTACAAGCTCTCAACATTTGAAATCTCCCTCATGTTGTCAAAGACAAGATCGATTACGTCTAACATCACAGGTTTGTCCTGGGAATGTTTTTGACCACTTCTTCTCTGATCTTGCTCCCTCTCTTCTTACTCCTTGACCTTCCCTGATGACTCCAAAATCTAACCACATTGTTCCAGTAATCCCTGGTTAAACTTCCAAAATCCAGGCTGAATACCATGTGAACCCTGCCTGACTAAGCTACTTTCTACTTCTTGAGCATCCTTCCAGCAACAAGTATATTCCCAGTATCACCCCCCAAAAATTTCAATACCCGTAGATCAAAAATTGTCTGTTGTTAATAGACCACCCATTTGACATTTCTAATTAAAGTTGTGAATTTTTTCCCACAAGCTTTAATAATCCAAAGAAAAATTCCACAAAATGTATTATGCTTCAGCATTCCTCACCTTTATCAGATCCTCACCACACAAGCAGGACGTAGCAGAACAGTTCTTGCTAAATCCTCTATACTAGCACTTACATTCCTTCAGTCTCTTTCACCATTTTGCTTCGGAAAACGTGAGGAAAGAAAGATAGATATTCTCATACAGATCACAATGTAAAACTTGCATGTAAGAATCAAAACGCTTTTGAAAAACAATCCACATATATGAAAAGGTAACTAATAAGGCCTATTATTGGCCTCTTTACGGATTCACCAGAGGGCCGACAGGTTTGCTATCTTCTGTCCCGTCCATCCTGTTAGTTTTTCAGACTTTTTTTTTTACCATCTCTAACAATTTAACTGAACTTGTGTACATGGTCTTTTTATTATAAGTTACAGAATAAGTTGAGTTTCAGAGCGTTTATCAATTTTCACAGAGTTATGTCCTTTTAGACTTTAGATAATATACTATTATATTGGGTCAGCTGTTTTACACCTGCCACTGACTCCACCCACTGCTATTACACCCATTGGCTGGACAGCTGTCCTGACTCCACCCATAAACTCAGCGCCGCCATTGCATGAAGCAGCACAGATCGGCAGCCTCAGGCCTTAGTCCTGGGTTTGTTAGTCATGGACCCAGATTACAATGGAATGATCCCAGGTATATAACCACGATGTTGTAACATAACACATAAGCGTACGGATGTTTTCTGCTTCATCTATTACATTGGGTTTTATAATCTGAAATAGACAAAGCCTAGAACGAACAAACATGTGGGTTAGGAAAGGTCTTCTTATCAATTTTGTGGTTCCAGTTTCGCTCGAGCGTTGTTAAGCAAACTAATTATCATCTCCGTTTGTTATCCTGTTGTCTTTGTTGGTTTGTAGTCTACCAAAATACCAGTTAAATGAAAATGCTTTCCTTTAATTTTGCCAATAGACCCAAACACGGCATGGTACAGGTTTCTTTTTCTTCATTGGGACCGGTAAGGACGTGTTTTGGAAAGCACTTCTCGCTCTTGTATATTATTTATCATTACTTTATTTTGTGTCATTTAGCAACATGAGAAATTAAGTTGCTGTGAAAGCACATTCACTTTCCTGTTTGTACTCCGAAGTTAATCATGTGCTCATGTTCTACTTTAATGTGTGACGTGGAGAGAAAATTGGAAGGGAAAGGTTGGCGCGGAAGGAGAGAGGAGGGGGGGGGGGAGTTTGCTGCTCATCTTTTTCTCAGAGATGATGATCAGAGACATAATTATATGTGGGTATTTGTCAGAATCAAAAAACATCTGAATCAACTTCAGTCCAAAACACCTGTCATAATACGGACTTTTTAAAATGACGTAATTCACCCCAGAATGCTTGCGTGCTTGCCGCATAACCTCCCTCGCAATCAATGTTGCGTTGGGGCATGTTCCATATTTGTATCACAAGATAAGCATCTGGAATCTAAAATGGCTTACAAAAGGCTTCTAAAATGAGCAAAAATACTTGAAAAGCATCTCAGAGAAAGGGTTGCCAAAACACAATTGAAAAACTTGGAAGATTTACTCAGTTCACCAAAGACCGCAGTTCTGACAGCTTTTTTGCACTGCAAAAACTCCCGATATGTGGGCCGGCAAGGCCAATTGATCATAGACAGGAGATATACCCAACCTCGAACTATCACCACATGAATGACTTGAGTTTTGCAGGGAGTGTCTTGTGTGATCATGCAGGTGGGTGATTTATTTCATGGACATCTCCGTTTGAGAAATATATTCCTTTGCATCATTAGCATCATCACCAGGGGTGGTGGGCTTGGGATCCTAAGATCCTAGTTCAAATCCCACCACTTTGAATTAATAATCAGTGGTTGATCTGGCTGTCAACCTTCTGAGTCGGCAAAATGAGTCCAAACATGCCGGTATCTTGTGTTGGAGTGGCAACCCATCCAGGACTTTCCAATAGCCAGAGACTCGCTTAGGCAGCACCATGCTTCTAGCCCACCCACACAGAATTGTGTTGCATCATAACACATCACGGTAAGAGTTGTCTTCATCTTATTTATAACCAGGAAGATTATTTGTTATTTGTTTAGCATATCTCTTGAAACAACTTGAGATATTCCTCCTCTTTAGCCTTCTCAATTCATAAAAGCATAGCTATATCACTGATTAATTCCAATCTTTGTCATTTAACACAGCCACACCAAGCAAAGCCGGGCGGCCTGTTATAGTGAGCAGGGTCTAATCCATAAGAATTTTTATTTATGACAGACTGTTCGAAAAGTTTCAAACACATACAGCCAATAAGCAATACATCAGTTTTTAAATACAAATCATGATTTCTCCAAGATTTTTGATCATTAAACTTCTCCCAAACCTTTTTAGCTTGTGTATTAACTCTATTCGAAATAGAGTTTTATTCAACTCATAGAAATTTTCCCGAAGAAGTTGTGTTTCTATAAACTTCTTCCAATGATCCATATAGTCATACAGATATTTTCTCTTATGTTGATGAGAATCAATCTCTTCTTATTTGAGAAATGTGATTTAAGATTTCGGTAAGTTTTAATATTTGATGCTAAGTTGATAATTAATGGACTTGCCATAAAACTTGTTAGGGTAAGAAATCTGATATGGTTATGGGGAGTACGAATTGTTTTTGTGAATGACATGTATTTATTTTTGATCTGTGTTAGGAATGGCAGAAATATCTCCAGATGTCTTGAAATCATTTTATAAATAGATGTGTGTCATAGTGAGCGTTGTTGTGAAGAAAGACAGGAATAAAGTTTGGGGACTTGTAATTAAATTACAACGGGAATGAGCTGGACCTCAATATTTCCAGTAGAATGACAGCGATCCCTAACCGTGCCTCTCCTCCAATTTCCCATTCAAAAATGGACAGATATGTTCTCTAAATTCCTTTTTCTTCTTCCCTTTGTTAATGACATTGTTTTGAAGGTTTAAACCATTATTTCTCTGAAGTCTTGCTGCAGTCTTTTTTCCAATCGTCTTACAAACTCCTCTGAGGCATCTTCTCTATAAAGTTACTAACTTGTTGCATCATCACCAACAGATGATTTGATATAATAACAGAAACCACAAGGAGTATGTTTTTGATATTATTTGTTGCATGATTTATTTGGATTTGGAGGCAAACAGTATCTGTATCTTTTCAAGGATACTTCAAAATCCAGATTACAAATCACAAAAGGATGTTTTATAGATTTGTTAAAATCTTGAATGAATAGTATTGGACACTAGCTATATATAAGAATTGAATTACGGTTGATTTATGATTACTACAATATTTTTGAATGTTGATTTAATCGTTCTTTGGTTGAAAGGAGTCGAGGACATCTCTTTACAAGGATACGTTATTACATTTTCTCTTATATAGTTGTGATTTGTTCACCTGATAACATTTTTGATTGAAAGCATAATCTGATTTTTTCCTTTGAAGAAAGTACGAGGAAGCGTACAATGTGTGTTTCCAGGCATTTTTATAGTTTGTTTGAAATTTTAATATCTGAACTTGTTGTATCCGTTATCCATATACATTAACAGAAGATAGATTATCATTTCTTCAAATTTATGAATATCTCTCAATGACATTTGGAAAACTTTAAATTTATAAACATTTTAATTGTATTCTCATATTTCTTATATGTTCAACCCTTTCAGGATCCATTGTGAGGATGTAAGTGAGCAAGACAGACCATAGCAGAAAACATTTATATCTCTTTGTTTTGAATATAACAACTGCTTTCCTTTAGTTTTATCTCTTTTGGGAAGTCAATTATAGACGAAGCTTGAAGAGGATCTGATTTTATAGATGTGTACTCTAAAAAGATTATTTTTTGTAATAGCAAATCCACTACGACTAGAGTGTTATCAAAATCTTGTTCTTGTCTCTGGAGTTCATCGTAAATATCAACATCTTAAAAATCTTGAAATTGATGAGATAAAGTGATGGGTTTGTCCTCAATAGGGAGTAGTTTCATCGCCTTGTCTTACCCATATTCAATTTACTCCCATATAAACTTAAAGTTTTTCATTTCACTTTAATTATAGTTTCATACTTTTGTTTTAACATCATTGAACAGCTTCCATGATTGAAGATGCGTCCAGGGTCTTGAAAGCGAAACAATCTTATTTTTATTGCCCTTGAAAATGCCATCAGTGTTTTCAATGAGAATTTAGTGGCAACCTTCCCTTTCTTCATTTTCTTGTGTTTGCGTGATTTGAAGGTGTTTAATATAATTTTTTAAAAGAATATTCATCTATCACATCTATCACAATGTTCTGTTCTGGTCACAGTGGAGAATATCTTCGTCTGAATAAAAGAACATGCAAATGACCAAACAAACACGCCAACCAAACGACCCCAAATCACCATGTGTTGTGTGGTCCTTGAAGGACTGTTTCTTTTTTATAAAATTCTAAAATTCCCATGCCGTAGTGGGCGCGTATGTGCCGTA
>CM068967.1:79024457-79047755 GCA_035128595.1 Eptatretus atami
AACCAAAGAACGATTAAATCAACATTCAAAAATATTGTAGTAATCATAAATCAACCGTAATTCAATTCTTATATATAGCTAGTGTCCAATACTATTCATTCAAGATTTTAACAAATCTATAAAACATCCTTTTGTGATTTGTAATCTGGATTTTGAAGTATCCTTGAAAAGATACAGATACTGTTTGCCTCCAAATCCAAATAAATCATGCAACAAATAATATCAAAAACATACTCCTTGTGGTTTCTGTTATTATATCAAATCATCTGTTGGTGATGATGCAACAAGTTAGTAACTTTATAGAGAAGATGCCTCAGAGGAGTTTGTAAGACGATTGGAAAAAAGACTGCAGCAAGACTTCAGAGAAATAATGGTTTAAACCTTCAAAACAATGTCATTAACAAAGGGAAGAAGAAAAAGGAATTTAGAGAACATATCTGTCCATTTTTGAATGGGAAATTGGAGGAGAGGCACGGTTAGGGATCGCTGTCATTCTACTGGAAATATTGAGGTCCAGCTCATTCCCGTTGTAATTTAATTACAAGTCCCCAAACTTTATTCCTGTCTTTCTTCACAACAACGCTCACTATGACACACATCTATTTATAAAATGATTTCAAGACATCTGGAGATATTTCTGCCATTCCTAACACAGATCAAAAAAATACATGCTCATTCACAAAAACAATTCGTACATCCCCCATAAACCCTATCAGATTTCTTGACACCTAACAAGTTTATGGCAAGTCCCATTAATTATCAAACTTAGCATCAAATATTAAAAACTTACCGAATCTTAAATCAACATTTCTCAAATAAGAAGAGATTGATCTCTCATCAACAAAAGAGAAAATATCTGTATGACTATATGGATTCATTGGAGAAGTTTTATGAAACACAACTTCCTTCAAGGGAAAAGTTTCTATGAAGTTGAATAAAACTCATATTTCCGAATAGAGATTAATACACAAGCTAAAAAAGGTTTGGGAGAAGTTTAATGATAAAAATCTTGGAGATATCATGATTTGTATCTTAAAAACTGATGTATTGTTATTGGCTGATGTTGTTTGAAACTTTTCGAACAGTCTGTCATAATAAAAATTCTTATGGATTAGACCCTGCTCACTATAACACGGCCCCCGGCTTTGGCTTGGTGTGCTGTGTTAAAAATGACAAACAGAATTTGGAATTAATCAGTGATATAGCTATGCTTTTAATGATAGAGAAGGCTAAAAGAGGAGGAATATCTCAATATGCTTCCCAAGAGATATGCTAAAGCAAAATAACAAATAATCTTCCTGGATTATAATAAGATGAAGACAACTCTTACCGTGATGTGTTATGAAAATGCAACACAATTTTGTGTGGGTGGGCTATGAAAGCAATGGTGCTGCCTAAGCGGTCTCCTGGGCTATTGGCACAAGTCCTGGATGGGTTGCCACTCCAACACAAGATACCCCGCATGTTTGGCACTCATTTTGCCGACGCTCAGAAGGTTGACAGGCCAGATCAACCATCTGATTTTAATTCAACAGCTGAGTGGGATTTGAAACTCAGGATCTTAGGACCCAAGCCCACCACCCCTGGTGATGGAATGCTAATGATGCAACGGCAAATCATATTTCCAAACCGGCAGATGTCCATGAAATAAATCACCCACCCTGCCATGATCACACAAGACCACTCCCGCAAAACTCAAAGTCCATTCATGTGGTGATAGTTCCAGAGGTTGGGTATATCTCCCCTGTCTATGATCAATTGGCCTTGCACGGGCCCACATATCGGGAGTTTTTGCAGTGGCCAAAAAAGCTGTCAGAACTCGGTCTTTGGTGAACTGAAGTAAATCTTCCAAAGTTTTTTTCAATTGTGTTTTGGAAATCCCTTTCTCTGAGATGCTTTTCCAAGTATTTGTTGGCTCATTTTAGAAGCCTTTTGTAAGCCATTTTATGATTCCAGTATGCTTATCTTTTGATACAAATATGGAACATGCCCCACGCAACATTGAATGGCGAGGGAGGTTATGCGGAATGCACGCCAAGCATTCTGGGGTGAATTAGCGTCATTTTATAAAAAAGTCCCGTATTATGACAGGTGTTTTGGACTGAAGTTGATTCAGATGTTTTTTGATTCCTGACCAAATACCCACATATAAATTATGTCTCTGATCAATCATCTCTGAGAACAAAAGATGAGCCAGCGAACACTCCCCCCCCCCCCTCCTCTCTCCTTCCGCCCAACCGCTTTCCCTTCCATTTTCCTCTCCACGTCACACATCAAAGTAGAACATGAGCACAATGAATTAAACTTCGGAGTACAAACAGTGAACAGTGAATGTGCTTTCAACAGCAACTTAATTTCCATTTGCTAATGACACAAAATAAAGTAACTGATAAAATAAAATATGACAAGAGCGAGAAGTGGCTTTCCAAAACACGTCCTGTACCGGTCCCAATGAAGAAAAAGAAACCCTGTAACCACCGTGTTTGGGTCTATTGGCAAAATTAAAGGAAAAGCGCATTTTCATTTACTGGTATCTTTTGTAGACTACAAACCAACAAAGACAACAAGGATAACAAACGGAGATAATATTAGTTTGCTTTAACACACGCTCGAGGCCGAAACTGGAACCAAAAATTGATCAAGAAGAGACCCTTTCCTAACCCACCCATGTTTCGTTCGTTCTAGGCTTTGTCTATTTTCAGAATTAATAATAACGCCAATGTACATAGATGAAGCAAAAACATCCGTACAGCTTATGTGTGTATGTTACACAGTGGTTATATACCTGGGATCATTCCAATTGTAACTGGGTCCATTGACTATACAAACCCAGGACTAAGGCCTGAGGCCTGCCGATCTGTGCTGCTTCATGCAATGGCGGCGCATGAAGTTTATGGGGTGGGAGTCAGGATCAGCTGTCCAGCCAATGGGTGTAATAAGCAGTGGGTGGAGTCAGTGGCAGGTGTAAAACACTGACCCAATATCAATAGTATATTATCTAAAGTTAAAAGGACATAACTCTGTGAAAATTGATAAAACGCTGCTGAAACTCAAACTTATTCTGTAACTTATAATAACAAAGCCATGTACCAAAGTTTCAGTTAAATATGTAGAGTATGGTAAAAAAAAAAGTCTGAAAACTGACAGGAGGACGGACAGAAGATAGCAAACCTGTCGCCCCTCTGGTGAATCAGTAAAGAGGCCAATAATAGGCCTTATAGTTACCTTTTCAATATATGTGGATTGATTTTTTCAAAAGCGTCTTTGATTCTTACATGCAAGTTTTTAATTGTGATCTGTATGAGAATACTCATATCCTTTCTTTTCCTCACGTTTTCCTGAAGCAAAATGGTGAAAGAGACTGAAGAATGTAAGTGCAGCTATAGAGGATTTAGCAAGAACAATGTTCTGCTCACGTCCTGCTTGTGTGGGTGAGGATCTCGATAAAGGTGAGGATGCTGAAGCATAATACATCTTTTTGTGTGGACATTTTTCTTCTGGATTATTAAAGCTTGTGGGGAAAAAATTCACAACTTTAATTAGAAAGTCAAAATGGGTGGTACCTATAACAACAGACAAATTTTTGACAATCCACGGGTATTGAAATTTTTTGGGGGTGGATATGGGAATAATACTTGTTTGCTGGAAGGATGGCTCAGAAGTAGAAAGTACTTAGTCAGGAGGGTTCACATTGGTAATTCAGCCTGGATTTTGGAAGTTTACCAGGGATTACTGGAACAATGTGTAGATTTTGGAGTCATCAGGAAAGGTCAGAGGAGTAAGAAGAAGAGGGAGCAAGATCAGAGAAAGAAGTGGTCAAAAACATTCCCAGCGACCAAACCCTGTGATGTTAGAGTAATCGATCTTGTCCTTTGGACACATTGAGGGAGAATTTCAAATGTTGAGAGCTTGTAGTATTTTTGCAGAAGTCTGAAAGAGACTGATGTTGTTAATGGCTGGGGGGCAATCTTTAGCCCTGAAGGGTAGTTTGGCAGTATCTTCCATTGAGCTACAGACGTAAGCCATGCAGGCTTGTGAGTTTGCTCCTGATTATTTCAAGGAAAGTTTGTAATGATTTGGAGCATGCCCGTCTGCAGCTCGGCTTTGGAAGCAACTTTGCGATATATGTCAGTCCAGGATCGGTATGGCTGATGTTGAGGTCTAAAAGGTTCATAACTGCACCTCTTCGCAGCAACTATACAAGGGAAATAGATCGTTGGGATCCGTTGACAGCCCTTCTGAAAACAACAGGGTGAGGCTGAGATTTGCTAGGAATTGAAAGTTGTTTCCATTTGTCAGAGCAACATCTAATCAATTGCAGATCATCGAATCGATTAAAACAGCTGTGTCTAAACCTGTCCACTGGGATGGGGTACTGCTGCAGCACAAATGTAGAATGAACTGCCAAAGGGAAGAGAGGAATCTACTTGTTTTAGTACTTGTTTTATTTTTTTTCTCTCTTTTTTTAACAACAAACAGAAAGACACAAAGTTAAGGGTAAATAGATGCAGATTTCACAAAAGTGCTGCCTAACATCGTCGTTGCCATGCAAACAGGCCCACGCTCACCAGTTTCCTTTAGGGAGACTTGGAATTGACCCATAAATTGACTCCTATCAAAACACGCTGGCCTACATCCTCGAGGTGAATGAAATGGAACAATCAAGACAGATTTGAACCTTGGTATTTTGCAGTGTCTATCGCAAAAATATGAAGCTCGAACAAGGTATACAAAAAAGAAAAAAGAAAAAAAAGGAGGCTTGAAAAGTGCACTGAACAAAGCAAAGACCTGAAGAGAAATATCAGTACATGCAAACAAACAAATCAATGAAGTGTGGGATTCTCAATCTTTATGTTGCACAAACTGTAAAAGGCAAACAGTTTGCTCACGTTTTATTTTGCTTCCATTGAGAGTTAATGGCAATAAATAACGATACGTGAACGTCCGTTGCTGGTTTATTACACGGGATTTAACAATTTTCTTTTCAGGCTTAGAGTTGCTTGTAGAGTATGAAGAACAGTGAAAATGCAGGAGGAAAGTTGAAAAAGGTTTTGCAAACACTGAGAGGCTTCTCGCCTTCCACGAGCTTTCCACCGGCAGCAGAAGCTGCAGCTGATCTGCATGACTAACCGACAAGTTTACGACATATACTCCTCTCATAAGGTAAGTGCAGAGGCTCCAAAAAAGTATCAAAATGCTGATATTAAAGTGTCAAAACCTTGTGGGTAGTTTCTCCTCGTATATTGCTTTATGTTTCAATATAATAACGTTGTAATGGTTTCCGGTACTACTTTAAAATGTGGATGACGCTTTACGCAGCATGTTTCCTTGGCAGCAGTAAAACTACATAATACTTGTTTGTGGCTGGGGGTCGGTGCGAGAAGCGACCACGAGGTGCGGGAATGGTTTTGCGTCGTCTCCCATCAAACTCCCCGGAACTGTAGGCGTCGCTGATAACTCCGCGAGCCGGTGGGTCGGTAACCGACCGTGGTAGCCAATATCTCAACCGCAGTAGCGTAGGGTCTATTTGTCCATAAAACCATTTACCTAATTAACGGACGGCGAATTTTCGACTACCGAGGAAACTACGCCCTCGGCAACGTCTGCTCGAAACTGGTCAACTCTACCGACTGCGGTAGAGTTCCAAAACTACAACTCCGGTTCGGGTGCAAGCCGAGCGGAAACTGCAAAGCCGTGCCGGCTGGAGTTTTAACCTATGTATCGGGATTAAACCCCAGCCTAAACTCGGATCCAGAACCAATGCGTGGACCAATTCAAGAGGGACGAAAACGTAAATGGGAAACATTTCTAAACAAGTTTTTATTTACAGTAAAGAAGACACAAAGCAAAGTACTTAAAACGCAAATTACATTATGCAAGAGTATTTTACATATGATCCAAAAAACACTTATCAGTTCTACTTGAAAAAATAAAAGACGGGCCCACACGGCAGACCACACACAAATGAAAAGAAACCCAGAAGTTCTTTATTGGACCCTCCGCAAGCCGAAGGAGAGAGACAAGCTTGGGGGTCAGAATTCAGTTGGGTACCTGGCCGCGTCGAGAAGGGGGTACTGCCGTGCTGCGGCACCTGACAATGGTGCGCTGGTTTGGTCCCCAGGTCGCACATGTGGGACTCGAAGTTCGTGGCGGAGCCTCGGTGGTGAATGGCCGGGGTCCAGGGGGGGGGGCGGAGGGGGCGTCGGGGAGCTTGTAGAGGGCCAGCAGAAGACCATGTTCACCCTCGACACAACCCTTCGAAACAGCAAAAACCCTTTCCGTGACAGATAAAACCACCAAAACTCTTATGACAGCCAATAACCTCCCCAAGACCCCAAAAGAGCCCCTAGCCTCAGAGAGTGGCTCGGGAATTTATGGACCTCCCCTCAGCGGGGAGGGGCCTTGTGAACACACCTCGCTGTCGCGCCTTTGATTGGACAGGGTCCTATGGCAATACCTTTCCGGGGCGGGGCCTTGGCCCCTGCCGGTGAAACCGCCAGTCACTCTTCCACGCAGGTTCACATGTTGAAGTGAATGCTATGGGTTTCCAGATCCGTAGCAATACAAATGGTGTACACAATTCAAACCTTAAGTACAAAATTATCTGGTGCGCCCATCTTTTACCTCCAACCACTAAAGGTGGACGGAGTTGTTATGTTTTCCACAGGTTGTTTGTCTGTCTGTTTGTTCTGTGAAGCAGGATATCTCAAAAAGTTATGGACGGATTCAAACGAATTTAGTGCACAGATCGGGTTGTTATGACAAGGAAACAAATTGAATTAGATTTAATGAAGAATCCGATCCGGATCTGGAAACTAGATTTTAAATTTTTAAAGTCATTCTTTCATGATGAGTGATAGGTAGGGCCAAAAATGATATAAATCGTTGCGATATTTCAAAAACGTTGTGGACGGATGTGGATCAAAAATTTTTTTGACAGGTTGGGTGGTGTGACAAGGATGAATCGGTTAGATTTTGGTGAAGATCCGGATCTGAATACGACAATTTTTTTAAGGCGATTCTTCAACCAATTGAGAGAAAAGGACCAAAAAATGATATATCGCCCAATATCTCAAAAGGTTATGGAATGGATTTTTGACAAAACATGTGGGATGAGTTGGGTAGATGACAAGACCAAGCCGAATTCCATTTTGTTTCAAGGTCACTGATCCAGATCCTGCTAATCGGTAGGATACAAAACGTAAACCTTTCAGCCTGGCGGAGGGTATGGGCTTCTGACCCAGTGCGCATTCCACTTTAACAGTGCTTTAAAGCTCATGAAGGAGCTGGTACATAAATCACATGCAGATAAGGACTTAGAACACATCAAGTAATGTTTTAGCATGAAATGACAAGGAATATTACAAACACGGTAACTTGACAGTACATTAGATTAATCCTGGAATTCTCAACATCATGGATGAAATTGCTCAGATGTGAACAAACCGTGCAAAATTAAATATTTGTTTTATTTTTAATTTACCTGTTTATTTTCGTCATTGCGGTTCTGCAAAGCTCACAAGGCGCCGGCTATTGGCAACAGAAACGAAGTGGCTGAGTGGTCTCAGAATGCGATGGCAGAGACCTCATGGGTGCAGACCCTTGAGACTGCTCTGGAGAAGCATCTCTGTGATGTACATGCATTACAGTGTCGGCACACAACCTTGCCTACTGGTCCCACACGCTTGGAGAGGAAGCTAAAGGCTTTTTCCGTAAATCCCATCCACCACTGCGGGCTGAAACAAGAATGTCTACGTGAACGGTTGATGCATCCCTTTGTGCATGCTCCTTCAATCAATTATCTCAAGAGAATTAAAATAATGTTATTTTTGTAGTAATTTTGAAAAACAAGATGGAGTGAATTATTTTCGGGAAATAATCATGATTCCATTTTTCACAAGTCATTGGGCAAGAGCTGATGGAAAAGAAGCGGGCAAAGTTTCAGATAAACCCTGAAAAACCTTGCACATTGAGGACATTTTTTCCATGGAGCTACACAAGTACTCAAGATATCATCGGGGAGGTCGTGGGACATGCGGCCAAAGAGTTCAGCATTGAGAAGGTAAAAGCATAAG
This sequence comes from Eptatretus atami, assembly GCA_035128595.1. NCBI lineage: Eukaryota > Metazoa > Chordata > Myxini > Myxiniformes > Myxinidae > Eptatretus > Eptatretus atami. Next base: position 79,032,533 of record CM068967.1, read on the forward strand.
TACAGTAAACGATCAATCGACATAGTTATCTTTAACATAATTTTGTCCCGGTTAGACTTTTTGGGTCATTCCCATCTGAGCACTTCATCATGATGCCGGTATTCCAGATTCAAATCTACAGTGCTCTGTTAATCTGAATTGTAATCACTATTGCGAAGAGGAGAAGTTTTCTGGCGTGCAGGTGTCACGCTGCCCAAAGGGTTTCCTCCCGTCATAAGAATAATAAAAAATGGTACCTTTGGAAATGAAAAATCATTTACTTGGTTGAAAAGCTATAATGCGATTTATTCGAACAATATTAAATGTCCCTTTATATTAAAGATGCCCGGTTTCAAAAAGCCCTGTTTTCCGGGACTGGAGGAAGAAGTAGTAGGACCTCGAGCTTTATGTAGACATGTTGTGATTGTAAAAGGGTAGTGGTAGTGGTAGAATAATATAGAATGGTAACCATGGAAAGGTAAATGAATCGATTACCTGGAAGCAAAAATTTGTCTGTTTAATTATCAAGATATCTGTTTGACAAAGCCCTTATTTCCATAATTGAAGGAGAAGGCGAAATGAGAGATTTTTTTTTGTATACTTGTCGAGGCTCGTATGAGAGCTAACAACAGACAGCAAGGGGGGGGGCATGAGACAAGATGAGGTGGGGAGTGGGAAGGACAAACAGTGGGGAACAGAGACGATTAGGAGATCTGTGGAAGGGAGAGGGATGGGACTGGGAACACGGGGTATACAAATGGACATTACAGTTTCAGGAAGGAAGCAGGGAATTTTGAAGGAGGTGGGTTTGGGGGTGGATTAAATGGAGGGTAGAAAAGAACGAGGATTTGGATGGGGGGAGATAAGAGGTGGTTGGTGAAACAGCTTGTTTTGAAGGCCCTGGAGGGAAGAAGGGGTTGAAGTATGAGTGTGGGAGTTTATTCGCAAAAGGCGGAAAAAGAAGGAATGAAAGAGATGAAGGTGACAGTGATTCGTGATGTTGGTAGTTTTTACCCAGAAAGGGTTGTTGGCAGACCTGAGCACCCTGCGAAATATGGTGGGGACATATCTCAGACAGACAGGGGGGTGAGACAGACAGGAGACAGAAGAAGACAGAAAGACCACCGACCTGCCCCTGCGTGAGAGAGTGGAGGCCCAAAGACTCAGCCCATCGCGGAGATACCAAATAATCCTTAAATGCCTTGGTTTCCACAGCATGAAACCGAGAAAGGTGAGAGACAGGACAAACCCCAAAGAGGGGAGAGCAGTAACTTCAATCAGGCTGTGGACGAAAGCTTTGTTAAATGTGGTCAGGAGCTCAGGTGGGGGCCAAGGAAGGACTTTGCAGACGGAGATTCCCATTCGGCGACTGCTTTGGAGGCCAGGTTGGAAATGTGACTTTTCCCCCAGGAAAAGATCATGGCAGATAGTGAGACCAGAAGCTTGAAATGAAAGGGACTTCTTTCCAGAAGGTTGTTGAAAAAGTTAGTTGGGAGTGGGGGTTCCCAAACGGTATTTTCGTAGAGACATAGTGAGAGTGGTGAGATTTGTTCCGGATTGAAAGACACGTGTGGACCGGGTTCCACGTGGTTTGGACCAGTTTTGTGATTTTAACCCAGATCTGCAGTGAGCGAAGAACAGCTGCTGTTGTCAGTCCCTGAGGGATGACAAGATGGCAAGCGACAGAGGGTGGGGGTCATCAGCAAAGAGATAAAGAGGATTTTTCCCCAGAGAGTCGGAGAGATCATTGATGAAAATCAGAAAAAGAACAGGGTCCAGAACGCTCCTTGAGGAACTCCAGCCTGGACAGGAAGAAGGGATGAGAGAACTCCATTTAGGGCATGTTGGCTGTGACTAGGAGAGTAAGTCTGCGAGCCATGAGTTGGAGATGAATGGCCTTGGATACCATAAGAGAGAGTTTGGTGAGCAGGGTAGGGTGCCAGACATGTCATAAAGCACGTGAATGTCTTCGTGCAACAGTTCCAATGGTTCCCAGCCCTGAATGCAACAGTTCCAACCAGTAACAAGGTTATTATTCTACGACAAGGAACCCTTTTTCAAGGTAATAAAGTCGCACACCAAATTATAATATAGTAATACTTTCTCGAAGCAAGAGAAACAATATATAAAAAAATACATGCAAGGAATACACAAACAACAACCCACAACCACCATGAGAGCAGCCACAAATGACTATGCTGCAACTATTGGGGATTGCCTATTTCTGATGGAGGTCATAAATATAAGCTGTTTATAATTGATTCAATGATTTTATACTCTCTTGAAATGAATTTAATCTTCATTGTGTATCTTTCAGATATTTTAGCTCTGAACATGCAAAGCGGCTTGACTTGAATCTCCCTAAAAAAAAAAAAAATTCTGGTTAGCTTATCGTTTTTCATTTGATTTACCTACCTTTCTCAGGGCAAAAACTCCTCGTTAATAAATAGTTACGATTCCCCTCCAGTCGATTTAATTCTGAACTTTCCTCTTTCTGATGAATTCATTGGAAATCCATTTCTACCTTTTTACAAACTAGAAAAGGGTAACTCAAGAGAGCGCATACCTCCGCCCCACAAATGCTGAATTCCACAAGAACATATAACGGCACAATACAAATTTTAAAAATCATGCTATTACAGTACTATATTCGTTTTTGCCCTATCTCTCATGTGAAGAATCAACTTTAAAAATAAATATATTCTCCTATCCAGATCAGGTCCGGATCTTCAAGCCAAAATCTATCAGATCGACCTTGTCACAGCACCAAAACCTGTCCGCAAAATTTCAACCCAGATCCGTCCACAACGTTTTTGAGATATTTCTGCACGCAAACAAACAAACCAATACAAACAGACGAGAGAAAAGGGATGAAAACATAACCTCATTCACCTTCGTGGTGGGAGGTAAAAAAGTAGACATTTTGGAACAGGACAAAAGTTAATTTAATTAATTCTCCATAATTAAGCATTTTGATGTACCGACTTTCTGGGTTACTAAAAGGTGGGTGTGGTGGCTTTAGTGGGCTCTGTAAATGCTGAGCTTCCAATGGGAGACCCAAAAGTATAACTCGCATTTTACTTTACTGTTTTTTTTGCCTCAACATTTCCAGGGTACCAATGAGGTGGTGGACACCTGGGAAGGCATGGAGTTCAGCGCGTTTTGCAGTTTTGAATGGCAAGCGTGACTGTGGCTTCATCCTGGGAGGAACAGACGAGCATATTCGCAGAACCTTGATGACAGTCAGTATGCTCCTGCAAAGTATGATGGGAAGCCAGCACGTGGGGGCCAGTTCCTTCATTACTGTGCAGGCTGGGAGAAGACTCTGTCCCCTCATCATTGAAGTCATCGAGGTAGCATTTCTGCATTAAGCCCTTAATGCTCTTCATAATCGATATTGGTAATTGTATGCAAGAATTTCAATGGACTTTCATTTTCAGAAGTGAACCTCAAGGAAATTGTCTCCTCTTTCTATGCACGTTACGTGCCTCCTTGTTTGCGTCAAAGAGGGGTAATATAACGGGTATTAATTTGGTAGAAGTGGGAAAGGGTAAGATCATACATGAGAGGATGAGTCGCGCAGCAAGAGGAGAGTAGTGTAAGTAGAATTGGAAGAGCTATGTCTCGCGAACACATGTGTTATCTGGTCAAATATATGTGAACAAATAAGGGGAAGGGTTCTCAACAGCACACTGTGTTGTATGTTTTATATCATCTGTTGCCCTGCAAAACTATTACCTCCCCCCCCCCCCTTATCTAAGTTTGACATTTTGATGTCACTTGATATGTTTATTCAGTATTCTCTCAAATTCAATCTTAAAATATGTAGAGTCTTCAACAAAACTAACTCCATATGTAATAAGCAAAAAAATGCAGATAAAATGTGAATACGTGATTAACAGGAGAAAATCAGATGGTTCTCAGTTGTATTAAGTATTCAAACCCTGTTCACTAAGGAAAGCAGATCGACTTTCAGTTATATACAGCTAAATTATTTGTTTAAAGGGTTTATCAAAATATATTGTAATGGCTTTCACCTGTAATAATAGTGTTTAAATTACAAAATTAAAGCTCCGCCCACTATAACTAAGGAGTTTTAAGGTGCAACTCACTTGGTTCAACCAACAAGGTTATCCAAAGGGAGCTTTCCCAAAGAAGTCATGTACATGAGTGGGGAGATCATGTTCCAGGAGAGGGTTAAAGAAGATTTCAAAGATCACTCATTAACTCTGAGTTCAATGAAATCCATCATTAAGAAGTGGAAGACATATCATACGCACCCAGACTCCTACTCGCTGATCAGTCGCTCCAGACCAAACTCACACCTGGCATAGCAGGAAACTTGGTTCGGGATGGTCACTGCAAAAATGGCCATCAGTGACTGAAAGATCTACAGACTCTATGTCTGGAGATGGGGGGTCAAGGGTATCATCAATCAACAATATCCCGTTCCCTTCACAAAGCTGGCATCTCTGAACCAGGTGCAAGAAAGAACCATTTCTGAAAAATTGACACATCTGAAAGCTAGTATTGAAGATTTATGAAAAAGTACTTTAATGATACTGCAGGCATGTGGAGAAAAGTTTTGTGGTCAGGATGAGACAAAATGATTACTTGTTTGTTCTAAATTTAAAGTGCTTACGTTCTTGGAGCAAACTCTAACATGAGCACTCACACAGTCAACACCATCCTTACTGTCAGCATGGTGTTGGCCGTGGCAGCATTCATGTTTATGGCACTGATATTTTCATCAGCGGGAGTGTGGGAAAGATTGTCAGGATAGAAGGGCATGGACGGAGCTAGTACGGAGAGATCCTTAGATGAAAACCTGCTTGAGTCAGCATTGATTGAACGGGTTCAGGGATTTCATATTTGAGGAGGACATGATCTGAACACAAAGCTAAGGCTAACACTGGAGTTCTGAATAAGAAGAGAATTATGTTCTTGGAGTGGCCCAGTTCCAAAGTCCTGACTTGAACCCAATTAACTATTTTGAGGGACTTGAAGAATCTGTCAATATGTTGCCATCGATCGATCTCCATAAAATAACTTGGCAAGACGAGAGCTATTTTCACGTGAAGAATGGGCAAGAGATTTCATCCAGCCTTCACTGTACAAAGATTGGGTAGAGACTTACCCAATAAAATACTCATAGCAGTCTATTGCTGCAAAAAGGTGCTTACACCAATGTGCACCTAGGGGCTGAAAGTTTTACAACCGGTTAATTTTGATTTGTACATATGTTTTTTGCAGGCATCCCTGTTGTTTTCTTTGTTGTTTGTTTCTACCTAATTTGTAATCATCTAAATTAGCATTTCTAGGGAGTGAATAAGTTTTGCAGCTCATTGCAGATGTCTCATTTCTTAAAAGAATTGAGTTGAGTTATTTACTGAGTTGTAATGTCGATTGGTTCGAAGAATTATTTTCTACAAGCATTATAGGTAAAAAGCAATGAAGAATTTATCCTCTGATGTCGGGATTTTCAAAGTTATTTAAAAATCGAACTATTAGACTTTTGTTGCACTTGGAATGAACTCCATCTTTCTGAGAGTGACTGAAAATCAATGATGGTCGACTTTAAAGATATTGAATAAACCATGAAATTTTACAGGTAATGGACTGCTGGTGCATATTTGCGAAATAATGGATGATCCTGTGAAATGTCTTCACTGGGGAGAACTTCGCGTGCGCAAGCTTCCGGTGAGGCTGGTCGGTTTGAATGACATTGATGGATGCTTTCAAGAAGGTAGGCCATTGATCTCGTTGGCACTTTTTGAGTGGTATTTTGAGGAAAACTGTGCATGATGTCATTGCGAATTAATTATTTTGCATCGTTATTAACGTGATAGCCATTGGAAGTGCAGTAAATGGCCAATTAGCAATCAACAATGACTTGAGAAGGTTTATGTTTATCTGGTGTTTGTGTTCTCTAGATCATGGTGGAATACCATGAGAACCCCTTATCAAAGAGCCATTGCAAAGAACAAGGCAGGCTCTGAGCTAGCGTGCCTTAAACCAAGGTCTTGAGAATCATGCCAGAAGAGACTGAGTACCTACTTAGTACTCAAAACGGCTAACGTCTTTTCCCCGCTTCTTCTTCCTCTCGGGATGATGATCTTCTGATATTCTTTGCAAGAAGGGATCCTTGAAGGACTTCAGGAAGCATATTAGTGGAAGGTTATCTGATCATTATTGCCTGGAAACTCCAATCTGATTTATAAATATTTTGCTTTTGATTTATTCACAAGTCAGGTGACACCTGCATCAAACACATTATCATTTCCTTTTCAAACAAACGATGAACAAACCTGTCCTTGTGTCCGGGTTAATTCCCACAAGGATTTTTGCGTTTTAACTACTTGTAATACCGACTTCGACCTGAGAGTGGCGTTATACGAATACACATTTAACTTAGAAAGAATTGGGGTGCGCCTCCCCCACCTTGAATCCCCAGGAATATTAATATTTAGCGCACCTGAAACCTCGTGTGTACACCGCCAAAGTAAACCAGCAGTCTCACTCATTCCCGTCCAGCGGTTCAGGAGTGCATGGCAGTCAAACACACAAATAGAACAGACATTCTTTAATGATTGTATGATGGTGAAATGCTTAGTTGGTACTTTATTTGATCCTGAAGTGTGGGTGGGGTGGGGGCAGAGTTGGGGATATAAATTGTAACAAAATATGGTTAGAGCTCTTGCATGTCATCACTATTCATTTCATTTCAATAAGATCTGCAAAAAAAAGGATTTCTCTGAATGTGTGAACTTTTGCATTTGTCAGATTTTGACAATGTGGCATCGCTTCGGCTCATTGAGAAACCCTGGCATTTTGAGGTATGGTGGTGACGGCATGGTATCTACTGAAGGTGAAGAGATGGCTTTCATTAAAAGGTGGTTCCAACAGATGGCCCTGTCGAGAATGGATGACAGCAGTATCACAGAGATGTACCGATCAACCATCAGCTCATCAAGCAGGCTGTGTAACACACTACTGCCAGGAGACTAGCAGGTTGGATTGCTTTCCTACCACCATTGTCCGTTATTAGTGAAATAAGTTTTGAGGATGCATGGAGGCTAAAACCGGGCCCCAAAAATGGGGGGGTTAAGGTTAATGGAGTTGGTAAATAATCACTTGTCCAGTTGCAAATTTAATCAGGTACTGAGCTCTGCAAAATGGTTGGCTCTGATGTCATCGCAGATCTACCGTCACATCAAAAGTTTAAAAGTCAGAATCAGTTTGTCCTCTGCTCTCTACCAACTATGTAGTGAAATTAAGAAAAGTGTTTTTTTGTTTAGTACCATGTGGTTAAGGGATGACACTAACAGCTTGGTACACACACTTGCCAAGGACTGTCTAGCCATGGTTTCTGTTGAAGAAAATTCTCAATTCCTTTTGTACATTTGATTGATTTAATTTAAAACGAACAAAAAACATATGCAAATGGATGAATTTCTTGATGAAGTTCAGCGAACCACAATCCTCCTCAAAAATTCTTGATTCCATATTTGAAACTTTAAATTCTTATATAGTATTCAGTGAGACTAGGTCTGTTCATTCTCCAGAAACATGCTGACTCCAAGCCTAACATGTTGAGGTTCAGGGAAGAGATCACTCATCAGCTTCGTTGCAGCAGCATCTGGAGGTCAGCTTAATTTTGAAGGGATAAGGAATATCTATGACCGAAAGTGTTGATAGGAGTTTTTAATATAATATTCATTATTCAGAGGGGGTGGAGATCATCCAACGAATGTTTTGATCATCCTGAGACAGATTAAAGTCCTTTTGGTGCCCAGAATGGATCACAACAATGGCTCCTTGGGTCCTAGAGGTCAAGAAGGTCAGGCCCACATTGAAAAGGCTAGGAAAAAATTATAATCTAAAGCTGACAAGAGTGTAAGAAAATATCTGCATAACACCTTAAGCAACCATTTCATTGAACTAGAATGGTGTCTCCAACAACTTCAGAACCTGTTTACATATGAAGAATCCCTTAGAAGCAGAAAAAACAAATAATAGGTTAATTCTATTATACTACTGAATAATAATTATCAATCATGTTTTAATTGGCAACATTTTTATTTTTTATTTATTTTTATTTTTGTCACCTCAAAACCCAACTATGCTAATTTGTTGGAGAAATTTGCATCGACAGTCGAATCCCCGACAGCAGCTATAACTGTCATCCCATTGTTTTCCAGGTAGGGAGATTCATCAAATGTGTGTGCCGTCTCTTGGATGGACATTGAACTGGGTGTCCCATCTTGCTGATAATTGGTTATTTTGTTGTTTTTTCACATTAATTGGTGTCTTTTCTTGGAGTTGATGAAAGAAGATAACGCTTTGGGGTCGGATAAACATCTGAGAGTGTTGAAGGAGATGCAGAGTAGATAGGCATGATGTTAAACCATAAGATACATCATTGCCTTGCCTGCTCTGCTAACATGAGCCGTGTCATTGATGTATTATATGGCCTACCTTGCTCAACAACGTGATAACCATTCAGATTCTTCACACAACTGCAGCCACATCACTGATCCAACCCAGACGGGCCAGGGGTGGACTCACGGTATTTCTGGGCCCTCAGGCAAAAAGGGTCTTTGGCCCCGAAGATAGCATTCTTGAATGACACTTAGGGTGAAATCACTTTAGCCGAATGAATGTAAAATGAAGGAGAGAGCGGACGTTCGGAACCGACTTTCGAGCCAATTCGATCTTCGGCTGTTGAACACGCATGACGGTATTTCTCGAAAAGATGAATGAAACATAACCTGTTAAGATGGTTTAATAAATGTTTTTGGACAAAGAGGGAACAAACCCGTTTTTTTGTAACGCTTTTGTGGCTAATAACCATTTGTGTTAAGTTTGAAAGTTGTACCTAAGCAGCGGTAATATTTGTTTATTTAACAGCAAGTAAAATGTTTAAGTTTAACAGAAATAAATGACTAAAGTGCATTTTGGGGGGAATCGATCAAAAATCTACTTTCATCGCTCACATGAATATACCATGTTTAATGTACACCTTCTAAAATTACCTTCCTGCAACTATTTATGAAAATGTAAACCTTATTATTTATTTATTTATTTATTTGATGGTCCGGGTCTTCTGTCAGTGCCCCATGACGATGCTGCTCAAGTCACCCTGCCGCAGACTTAAGCTGGTTGGGAGCATCATGTTTTCTATGGCCTGTCGCTCCTCAAAGGTGTAAATCTTTTGTAAAACATAAGATAATTTACCAAATCGTGGTTTATTAAATGGTTGAAATGTTTATCCCACTTCTGGACCAATGCTGTATGTCGAGAATTAATTGGGGTCTTTGTCTGCCTATGACTGTATTATTAATAATATCGCTGCCTAGACAAAGTTTCCAGTATATTGACATGTCCACCTTCGGACAAGATTTGACCCAATTATTGGCCAGGAAACTGATGAAAGCACACAAAAAGCAGAAATAATCAACCGATCGTGAAACTTGGGAGTTTTATTTTTCAAGCTGTTGGGAGCCTAAGTTTCCACCTCGATTGGATGAAAATTTCCAGACTCCGGCTCCGGTGTGCTCCGGCTCGATCCACACCCCTGATAATAACAGGTCAATTTGAGATGGCCAATGTTCAAGAGAGCTGAAAGGTCTTCAGTAGGATATGATCCGTAACGTGAGATGGAACGACCCAGTATCTTTGAAAGAGAGGAATGAATTGACTACACGAAGGTCACATCACAGACATATTGTCCATGAAGGATGAAGATATTGACTTGTTTGGCATTCCTGTCGCTCAGACAAGGTTTATGTTTCTAAGATCCGCAGGTTTTAAATCCCATGGTATTATCTGCTAATTTTTTCGCCTGTCAACAATTTCTTTATACTTCACGTAAAAGTAACTGATTGTTCGACTAAGGTCTTTGCTGTGCATGTGATTTATGTCCAGGTTCAAGCATGCCTTCCCAATGTACAGGGTGTTCGAGATGAAAGTGCATGATTTTACATATTTATATATTGACAAAATTATTGTTGACACAAACATAAAACTACTACACGAAACGTATGTAGACACAAGACTGTTCCAAAGTTTAAGGTCTTCTAATGAGATCATGAGTTTTATCACGTGATAGCTTTCAATCTGTGATGCCGGCCTAATCTTTAAGGTCTCAAACGGTTCTCTGACAGAGAGAGACAAGAGAGGCTGTGAGAACACTGTAGGAGGATTACAGGAGTGAAGAGGCTGGATAGAAATGAAGGAGGAAGGAGATTGGTGTGCAGATGAGTAAAAAAAAAAAAATAGGCGAAATGGGCTGGACACTCGGTGCGGATGGAGGAAGAGAGAATGGCAAGAGAGTGGACAGGTTGAGGGAGCAAAGGCAGGAGAAAAAGAGGTCGACCTGCAGTTCAGATGGGAAAAGATTGTGGTGAGGATCATCAGTGGCAATCGGTGGAAGGATCAACTCATTTTCCGCTGCATGCTTTAATGAAGGCTTCCTTGGCCACGACAACCCCGGATATAATCACGTGTGCTTTCTCTTCGGGTTCGCTTATAAGATTGCCCCAATCACTGTTGACCTGAAAAATAGCATGGCGATCGAGATTAGCCAAGAAGCTTTGGGAAAACTTAATGGAAATGTGCATGCTGATGTGTGCTGTGCCGATCGGAACGGTGGGCGGAGTGAACATATCTTACATGAAACTAAATGAGGTTTTCCTCTTGTACACTGGTAACCAGTTTTATATTCTGGAATTTTATAGTTCATTATTGACAAACATGTAAACTCCGTGAATTTCACTGCAGCACTGCATGAAATTAAGGAACGGAATAAATAAATGCAGGCCGTCAGGTGAGCAAAAAGATTCTACATAACTTGAGTGGGTCAGTGGATGAACACATTCCAACGTACCTGAGCTGCAAGAGGAAGTGCTGTTTGGTGCATGGCCAGATTAAAGATAAGGAGAAGGCCAAAGGGGCCAACAGTATATGGATATTACTTACAGTAAATAGGACAATTCCTCCACCTCCACTTTCACTATGTGATTCTAGGCTTGGCAACAATCCCCAGAAAAGTGGACAAGTGATGCAGATTACGATCGCCCATTGGTGTTAATTCAATCACTGAGAAACTATTCTAATATATTTAACCTTTTTACCATTTGGGGGATTTTGGAAGCAACCTCTTTTCAAGGCGTTATTTTGAGTGCAGTTACCTTTGAGGGCAATAAGAGTCAACCAGAAAGTAATGGACTGGCATTCAACCTTATTGAAGAACAATCAGATGTGGAAAGATCAAATTGCGCCCTCTCTGGTCATCAGTGAGCCTGATGGGTTTTGCAGGCGACATTCCGGCCAACGACATGGCAATTTCTCGTTCCTCCGGTAGCTTGGATCCAAACAGCTAATCATGTTGCCTTTAGATGGGTATGAAATCCACAACCTCAAGTCAGGTGCTCTGTATCACACAATTCAAACTAGGATAGCCAGCATGGGTTAATGGGTGACTGCAGCATGTTTTGGATGCATTCGTAATAATGTCCTCGGAAATTCAGTGTTGATAATTTACGTGTGGGCTCATTTTTAACCAGGGTGATTGGATCTTGCTCTAACAGGCTACAGTGATAACTTGCAGCTTTGCCAGGTCTGGGTGGACTGGGAAGGTGGAGGGATGGCATTTCGGCTACCAGCCTCCAGACTGGAGACAAGACTGCAGAAAGATGTCATTAAGCGATTCATGTGCAGATAGATGGCACTTGGGGACGTGTTGGTGGTTCGCTTCAACAATGACTAACAGCAGTTAAACATGGTGCTTATCATAGACGTACACGCACGGGACATTGTGGATGGCTTTGTACGAGGACAGGTACATCTCAGCTATCTCAGTACCTAGTAATACAACATTATCTGTCATACTATTTGCTCGAACCTGCAACTGGCCAGTGAAGTGGGATTTATCGTTATTATTTTGTTTGGTGGGCTATCATGAATGCACTTTTCAACTAACACAGTGTAACGGATGGACGGTGAAAGTTTGCCTGGGAAAGCCGAATTACGGTTTTTAACTGGGAGCGTGAGCAGAATTTACTCAAGATCCTCAATGCACTGGGTTATATCACTTACGGTTCACGAGTCATGGGCCTCAATGGGACGGCTGGTCATTCACTCCCGCTAACAGACCGCATCCTTCCTGACACTAACGACAGGTGGTTCCTATTTCCTATGCTGCGATTCCAGTATACTGACACCAGTAGTTGTTTCTACTGTTATGATCGGGCAATACAGTAGAGGTTATATTATCAAGTTAAAAAGTTTGAATATTGTTAACTTTGAAACAAGACCCAATAATAAATTGAACAGATTTGGTTCTCGCAGTCCTTGTGCCCTTTCGCCTACAATATTTGTGGATGATTTGAGCTCATTATGCATAACTGCAGGATAAAGACAGGCCTGTCTTCCCGCAGGCAAACTTTCAATGCACTTAGGAGGTGCCTCCTTCAGGCCCTGCTGGGACTGGGAAGACTGAGACTGTGAAAGACCTGTCGCAGGCCTTTGGGTCGACTGTGTGTGGTACCAACTGCAGGCGAAGGCATGGATTTTTGGTAAATCAAATCTCACGACTATATCAAAACCTCACCCCCTCACCCCAGGCACTTCCTATTTTTACCTTCTTAGCCAATCCATTAATTTAACATGATCATTATTTTAACAGGGATGTATGACCGCACATATGAAATCCTGCATTACCTGCTAAATACCATCAGGCCATAGGAAAGGTATTATCTGGCCTGGCAACAGAGTGGAGCATTGGGGCTGTTTTTGACGAGGTTCAACGCATTGGACCATCAGTTCTGAATCTGTCAACCTGGCTCGATACAGAGAATCCACGAGTGGCGCTCCAAATGCAGTTCGCACACTTCCAGGTGAGTTCCCCTTGGTTGTTGTCTCCCCCTTGTTTTTTTTTGGCCCCCTTTCCCCCCCAGTATTGCCTAAGTGATTTGGGGTTATTTTTTTTTTCAAATTGACTTCAGACGCAATTTAGCTTCGTATTTGTGAGCTACATTTCCTGTATTTGCTGCTTCCTGCTCTCTTCTAAATTTGTAGTTCTTTCATTTGGCTGGAGGAAGGATTGGCACGGATAGCCTTTCAAGTCTGATTATGATGTCGGTTGTTACCAATTTCAGAAAACGTATGAAAAGAGGATTGAGGTCGTCTAGTGATTAAGTTTACTTGCATGAACAATCATCCAAAGATAGACATTTACTCACATTTTACCTTTCTCTTTTAGTTTTGAGGGATTGACAGTACAAGCGGACAAACGAAGTGGGTTTTTTCATTAAGCAACCATGAAACCCGAGTTAGTGCGGGTCGTACTGAGCTGCCGGAGTCAATTGGAAGTCCCTCTTTCGACGCTGTAGTCGTGATGGATTCCTGATGTGTCAACAGATGGTGTCAGATCATGCTATTCTCTCAAGGCTCATATGAGGGCCAAGGCAAGTCTTTGTGTCCTTCCAAAGCCTCCAATATGAATGTTTCAACATTGAGATAATCCCATACATACAGTTTTTAGAAGACCGGGAAAATAATGCACTGTCATAAAGTTAACACTGTAGTCATAAAGTTTCAAGTGGTTATGGTATTTTCGTTCATCGTTTTTGTTTTCCTGTTTCACCTTTTGACCCATTTCATAAGCGCTTTGGCTCAGAAAATGACAGTTCTGTATCGCTTGCACGAAGCAACTAGTCAACAGCACCATTATGACTTTGGCTTTCGGGCCCATCAAGGCCGTTCTCCTTAATGGTCTGGTGAACTGGAAGCGACATGTCCAGAGCTCTCAAGAGGTGAGAGTGACAATGTTAGTTGTCAAAAGATAGTTTTCTAAAGATAGATAAAATCTCAATTTGAAATAATTCAGTTTTACAATTTGCCAGCAAATCCCTAGGAGGTATTGTTTCCCAGTCAAATGACATTTTTCCTCCATCGATTACTTGGGTATTTCCTGTTGTATTGAAATATAAATTGTGATTTTAGGCTCTGAAACCTTTTGAAAAGTTGAAAAAGACTTTGATTACCCTTCATAATACTGACTGGTCTTCGTACGGCTGGGTGGGCCAGGATTGTGTTGTTAGTCCGACAATTAGCGCAACACAAACCTGCCCAGCTGGTGTTCGAGGATCGGCATCTTTTCTGGGTTTCTCGTCTCGGACCTCTTTCCCTGGATTAAAGTCTCAAATCCAGTTCCCTCAGCCTGCCTTACAAAGAGCTGCAGAGGAGGCCTTTACACTTAAATGGCTATGTGCATTTATCTTTCCAGGTATGTACGGACTCTACACTCAAGTGCAACAACCTAAGTGGTATAAACAGCAATCAACCAAAGTTTTGAAAATTCAAGTTTATACATACAGACTTGTAATAAAAGCCTGTCAAAAAATGACGGGTTGGAGTTATCTATCTATAATTCCAGCAATTCTCTGTGTGTTGTGTCTGTGTCTGTGTCTGTGTGTCTGTGACCGCTGTTTCTCGCCAACCACTGTCGATCTAATTGAAACTTGCCAGGTATATTGCTGGGGCCGCTGTGGATGTGCCTTTTCGAGGTTTGGATATTAATCGGACAAGACTCCGTTGCTGCGTAGGTGTGGGCTGCGTAGGCGTGCGCGTAGCAGTGCGCGGGGCCAACGATGACGCACGTGCCGTTGCCCGGTTACGAGGAGATCGGTGCCTTAGTTACCGGGCGTAGGAGTGAGGAATGGTCAATGGAGGAATGTCATAGCAAGCAAAGACAGGGAGGTAAACTTGATTAGTAATTTGGATTTTAATTAACTCTTTGTGTGTATAAGTATCACAACAGTTTGTTACTTCAATGCAAAGCGATAAATTCGTGTTAAGCATGTGAACATCCGTACGGGCCAGCAGCCAACTTCGGCGGATGAGTGATGACAAATTGTATTCTAATATTTCTCGATTTCTTATGCGCATTTATAGATAAACACAATGCCCCAATCCAGTCGCCGTTTTACGAGAGCAAAAGGAACGGCCTGTGTGTTGTTTTGAAAGTTTTTGTTGTTTTTTTTTTTGGGGGGGGTTGACGTACGGGCAACGCGAGAGCGATGGAACGGCCTGTGGGAAAGGAGTCGAGACATCTCTTACAAGGATACGTTTTACATTTTCTCTTATATAGTTGTGATTTGGTTCACCTTGATAAATTTTTGATGAAAGCATAATCTGATTTTTCCTTTGAAGTAAAGTAGAGAAGGTCAATGTGTGTTTC
>CM068967.1:79051462-79071066 GCA_035128595.1 Eptatretus atami
TTCAACAACTGGAAGAGATTAATCAACCCCCTAATTATATTGTGAATGCTTTTCAAAACAATGAATATTCAGCGGATTCAAAAACGATAGCAAGTCTCATTCCAACAGAACAACCAGCAATATTTCATCTTGTTCAAGAAAAGGTATTGATATTTAATGCATAGAATTCAAGGTTCTTGAGTTCTGCTCAACCCCTGTTAACATTAACCCCCAGATTAATGTTTCTTCTCACAAAAGATGGAAGACAAGGTTCAACTATTGAGGGATGAATCAAAGTATTTTGATAAACATTGGATATGAAAAATAATGTGACAGAGTATATATTGATCTGCTGACTCTCTTAATTATAGGGTTAGTCTAGATCTGGTAAAAGTAGGAAGAATGAGAAGCAGAAACACATTATTCAGGCTTTTAGTATCCTTGGTTCAGGTGCTAGTTTTCTTCCAATGACCCATCACAATTAGTTAATAGACTGTTATTGCTGTTAGGTAGTAAGAACGCTGGAAATAACAATTGTTTTAATGAAGCATCAGCCTTTTAGACCAGTTGCATGAACATGAAAATAATTAATAAATGTCATACAAGACATTTTATCTCATATTAAATAAGATGAGAAGCACAATCCTTAGTTTTAATTTCACAACAAGCGACCACACATCTTCTATCCCATACCACTACAACTTGACGCAATAAAAGAATATGAGGAGTCTTTATGTCCATGGAAACTTATAATACCTTATTTAATATAAACGAGAAAAATGACAAGTTTAATTATAATCCGGGAAGTGGATACAAAACGATAACAGTTTCACCGAGCATATGAGATTCTTCAAATATCTTCCGAAATTGCTCATCTTATGAAAAGAACAGAGGGTAATGAACCAAAAAATATTGTTATAGATATTCAAAAACATACTTCAAAATCAACGATTAAACTGAAAAATAAATTAATAACAAGGTTGATTTCACAATTGATAATTAATTCATTTAGAGAGTTATTGGGTTTCTCCTCAAAAAAGATTGAAACTAATGGGACGTTTTACCGTGATAATGTCATTCAAATATCCTCAGGCATAAAATCGGTATTAATTCACTGTGATTTGATTGATGGCGCTTATAATGATGGAATAAGAACAAATACAAAATTCTCATTCAGCACCAAAGACTTTTAAAATGGTATGTTCTGCTTGTTTGCTAAACACTCAATATTTTATAAATGTTAAGAGCACGGACAATCCCCATCGGTTGGCATCTATGGGGAGGAGGAAATGTCCCCACTGAGTGAGGTGAGAAAAGTTGCACCATTGTGGCATCGCTGATACCCAGAGCATCCTCGGAAGTGATGGCACAACCCCCAAAGCTCAGTGGCTGTTTGAAGTGTTTGTTTCATCAATATGTCGGTGTGTGTGTATGTGTATGTGTGTGTGTGTGTGTGTGTGTGTGTGTGTGTGTGTGTGTGTGCTCCATTCCCCAGCCTGAGACGTTTAAAAAAATGCCGAAAATTATGTTAAAAAGACGATTTGAATCATACATTTCATCTTGGTAAAGACACCTGAAAAGTATGCGTCTTGCGGAAGTGAGTCAGTGTAAACACAAACACACAGCAGATGCACAAAAGACCTTGTTAGCACCGATACGATACGTCATTTCAAAAGACCCGTGTTATTTAACTACTTTTTTGCCTCTCCTAAGATTCCTTACTATCCACATATTTTTAGTTATGACACGAGGGTCACCTTAAAAGGAATCTCCCATTTTAATTTTATCTTTATTCTGTTTGTTTTAACAATCATTTTTTATGGAGGCCTCCAGATTATTTAAGGAACATACTCAAGGTTTTGCATTTCATATGTGCACCTGCACTTGTGTGAAAAAAATGGATGAATACACAAAACATCACAAGACTGTTAGACGAGACAAACACAGCCACTGAGCTTGGGGGGGGGGAGTGTCGTCACTTCCTGGGGTACTATGGGTACCAGTGACGTCACGACAAAGGTGCCACTTTTCTAACCGCACACAGCATCGCTCTTCACCTATTAAATGCTCAACGTTAAGCAAGGAAGCAGTACACATACCATTTTTAAAGTCTTTGGTATTATGCAAAGGAAAAAAATGAAAGGAAACAATGAATTTTCTTGCACAATCCACAATCAAAATGAACATTTTGATACTCAATGTATCACTCAACAAGACTGAACCGCGGAGTCATTACCTGCTTGAACTGTTTCTTTGCCGAGTGAAGGTTTAAATCCACATCCCTCGCCTCTTGCACTACTTCCTTCCATGATGTCATGAGGGTTTCCACACAGTTTGTGTCTTCCAAAGTGGCCTGTATGAAATGAAAATGAATTACAACTGTGATAATTTCTCGATGGAACCTGGGCCACTCACCGGTTGGGTCTTGTCGGATAGTTATTAGACTGTTATATTCATTCTGTAAGTCTCTATAACCAGTAACCGGAACAAACCCAGTCACCTGCAGGCCGTGCATGGCGAGGATACGGTATCGCTCCTGTATGTCCAAAATGCGAGATTCCACACATATCGACAGGCTCCTAATCTCTGCTATGGTCACCAGCAAAAAGCGCAACCTTTCCAAGCTGTCTGGACTCTGCTTGATGTTTTCCGAAAGAGTCTGCAACAGAAAAACGTGTTCTTCGGGATATAAAGAGCATCAAGTATAAAACTAACTGACAGTTTTGAGGAATCATCAGATACAGTACTCGTGATGTTGAATACGTGACAGAGTTGTAATATTTGAAGTACTTTAGTCAAAATGTCAAGCAAAATCATTTAACGTTATTCATTTATCGAGGTTTTGGGTGGCACCTTTTCACGCCATCCAAAGATTACCTGAGGGTATAATAATCAACCAGAAAGTATGGATTAGGATCATATGTAGACCAGGCCATGAAGAGCAGGTAGATTACTCCAACCCTTACAGTCATTCATAAGCTCATTAGGTCTTTGCTTACAGTAAAACAGTGACATGGTCGTTCTCCTGAGGCTAACTTGCCTTTCAGAAGATTAGAATCCAAATGCTTAATAAAAGTGCCTTCAGTTGGATTTGAACACTCAATCTCTGGAATACCAGTCCAGGGCCCTTATCACTAGTCACTCGGCCCCCAAACTCTCAATAAAATACTGTGACGATACATTTCGATCAACTCAATGTGCATACAAATCTATCTTTATCTGACAATGATTTACAAACATCACCAAACAAAATGAAGATTTTCTTTTTCATCCCTTGAAGATACTCGATACTTGGATTGCTATGCAAGCACAGAGTTACAATGATTACATCAGCTTTGATTATACCTGGATCTGTGTGACAATGCTGGACAGCTGTTGTTTTGCTGACGTCTCCAGGAGCTGGCTAAGGGAGCTGATCCAGGCTCGAGCATGTCGAGAGACAGATGCAATCAATGGAGACAGTCGGAGCCTCAGACCATGCTCATCGATCTGCACAGGTTGTGCGGATATCTCTTTTAGCATGTGGCCGTAGACCTGAAGCTTCTCATCGTAGGCCCCACAGGATGGCTGACGTGTCGCAAATTTATTTGTCACTATGTCCTGAGAAGAAACGAGGAACACGGGTATAATAAAATAATTCTGGGATTATTGCCTGGGAATTTCTGCCAATATCAATGTTCCTCTTTAACCCAAAGCTTTTAAGTACATTTACTCTCTAATTTCAGTTTGAACCTATCTACTGTTTGTTCATTTAGTACACCTTGTTCATTCTCCAGAGAAGTCGATAGCGCTTCCATTGTGCCAAGTTCTGGCAGGCACTGGAGGTGATTCGCTGCATTTCCGGTAACACAGCCTGCAGCAGGCCCAGAACTGTGGAATCACGTGACACATCAGAAAAAAAACTGAAGACGGTGGGTTCTTCCTCCATGGTCACTGGTTGAGCTGGGGTCTCCAAGCAAGTCTCATGCATCCAGCGCACAAAGCGCTGCATGTACAGGTAAAAAACAGTCTGGTATCAATGGATTGAGGAAGATAATTTAAAGATGGAGATAAGGGATTAAAAATGAAAAGTATCACAAAGATGGAAAGCAAGAAAAAGGAAGTCATTCGTAAAACATGAGAAACGATGCAGGAAACCCAAATTATTTTACAGGAAACCCAAAGGAGTAGATCCAAAAATAGAAGCATGACACAGTCGGTATTGTGGAGGTGGAGATGTGGATCACCTCAACACCTGAACCCCCCATTTGAGGAGATTTGGATCACCCCAACACCTCCTCACCACCCCTCCCTCTCACACAACCCACACACATGAGATTTGATGGAACAAATGAAAATGACCCAGGAATGGAGGGTGCTCACCTTAGTGGTTGCGATACAATCTCGGGCAGAGGCAAAGGCAAGACGACAGATCTTGTCTCTCTTGGGAAAAAGAGTGATGTCCGGTTCTGAGAGCACCACGTCAGCCTGGAAAATCGGTCGATTTCCAGTAATGGCTGCAATAAATTCCCTGAGATTTCTGTCAGATCATTGTAACAGGGAAAAGGGGGGAAAGGCTGGAACATTCTGATTTCAGAGAAGATCTAATTCATTGTGAGTGTCATAACATGCATCTAGACAATCACAAAAAGCACCAAACAGGTAGTCCTACTGGTTGTCGAGCCAAAGATAATATTTGTCCATTATCCCCGTTGTTGTTAAAAATAACAAACACTAGAAGATTGTCCTCAACGTGAAGACATTAACCTACAAACCTCCGTAGTTAGTTATATGCAAGGATGACAACATACCGACAAAGCATTATAATTATAGTACTATATATATATATATATATATATATATGTTAAAGGTTGGAATCGTATAATAATACACCAAAAGCATTTTTTTCACCATTTAGTGGAGAAGCCTCAGGAAAAAAACCCAAAAAACCGATAAACCCTCACATATGTCAGTGGCATCGAAAAATGACTGAATTGCCCTTACAAATAATATATATTCCTCATGAAATCTGAAGGCCGCCACACACTAGCCGACGCAGCACAACAAGGCCACCGGCGACAGCTTAGTCTGTGAAAGCCTGATAATCGTGTAATGTGCGGCGGTTGACGACGGTAGTCAACAAGATTTTCAGGCACATCAGTGATCGTTGTAAAAGTTGAACATGTTCAATTTTAACAACGCGTTATGGGCAACAGTCGTGCATCATTGTCTAGCGCGCGGCGGTCGAAGTTGATCGCAGTGCGATGTATTGACCTTCAAAACTTCAGCTTTCAATAGTTTCTGGCCGTAGTGTCATATCAATTGCAGCATTTTTACAATAGTTGCAGCTTATGTGAACTTTGAAGTCTATAATAGTCGCTTCAACCATTTCGTTGGAGTTCTTCCTTGAGTGCTTAAACCACTTGGTGAGCACTATACAAGTTGCTTGGTTGTTCGTTTCCAAGCCATGGCTATACACGGCAAACGTATTCGCACCGTCACTGAATATATCGATCGACTTGAACAAAGTTCTTGCCCGACTCACCTGTGTTTGGCCCCGCATTGTCATGCGATCCCTTTGGGGTGGATCGCTCGCTGAAAATGTGCAATTTTATTTTGACCTTTCCCCTTTTTGTCCAATCTTCTTTCATTATACGACCCATGACTTCGACATAGATATATGCAGTGCCTTCAGAAAGTATTCACACCCCTTGACGTTTGTCACATCTTGTTGTGTTACAGCCTGAATTTAAAAAGGATTAAATTTTAACTTTTTTGTCACTGCTCCACACAAAATACCCCATAATGACAAAGTGAAAACGTGTTTTTAGAATTTTTTTACAAATTAATTTCAAATTAAAAGCTGAAATGTCTTGCGTCAGTAAGAATTCAACCTCTTTGCTACGACACTCCACATTGAGCTCAGGTTCATTCGATTTTCTTTGATCATCCTTGAGATGCCTCCACAACTTGATTGGAGTCCACCTGTGGCCAATTCAAATGATTGGACATGATTTAGAAAGAAACACAACTTTCTATATGAGGTTCCACAGTTGAGAGTGCATGTCAGAGCAGAAACTCTAACATGGAGTCCAAGAAAATGTCCGTATAACTCCGAGAGAATTGTGAGGCGGCATAGACTTGGGGAAGGGTATAAAGCAGTTTCTAGAGTGTTGAGAGTTCTTAAGAGCACAGTGAGCTCCATCAGTAGGAAATGGAAAGAATATAGAACTACCCAGACTCTTCCTTGAGCTGTTCGTTCGACCAAACTGAGCACCCAGGCAAGAAGGACCTTGGTCAGGGAGGTATCTAAGAACCCAATGACCCCTATGGTGGAACTACAGAGTTCCTTGCCTGAGATGGGAGAATTTACCAGAAAGACAACAATCTCTGCAGCACTTCACAAGTCTCTGCTTTATGGTAGAGTGGCCAGACGGAATCCACTCCTGAGAAAAAGGCACAAGACAGCATGCCTGGAGTTTGCAAAAGGGCACGTAAAAGACCTTTGAGAGCATGAGGCAAAAGATTATGTGGTCTGATGAGATAAAAAGTGAACTCTTTGGCCTGAATGCAAAGCACACCATCTGGTGGAAACTGAACACAGCTCATCACCCATCTGACACCATCCCTACTGTGAAGCATGGTGGTGGCAGCATCATGCAATGTGGATGCTTTTCAGAGGCAAGGACTGTGAGACTTGTCAGGACCGAAGGAACAATGAATGGAGCCAAATACAGGCAAATCCTTGAGAAGAACCTGCATCAGAGTGCAAAAGACTTAAGACTGCGGCATACATTTACATTCCAACAGGACAATGACCCCAAGCATATAGCCAAAGCAACACAAAGCAAAAGCATATAGCCAAAGCAAGAAAGTGAAAGTACTTGAGTGGCCCAACCAAAGCCCACATTTGAATCTCACTGAGAATCTGTGGAAAGACTTGAAGATTGTTGTTCACCGACGCTACCTATCCAACTTGACAGAGCTTGAGCAAATCTGCAAGGAAGAATGGGAGAAAATCCCCAAATCCAGATGTGCAAAGCTGATACAGACATACCCAAGAAGCTGTAATCGCTGCCAAAGGCGCTTCTACAAAGTATTGACTCAGAGGGCTGAATACTGACACAAGACACAAGACATTTCAGCATTTCGTTTTTATTTAATTTGTTAAAATTTCGAAAAACATGTTTTCACTTTGTTGTTATGGGATATTTTGTGTAGATCAGTGACAATTTTTTTTTAAGTTTAATCAATTTTAAATTCAGGCTGTAACACAACAAAATGTGACAAAAGTCAAGGGGTGTGAATACTTTCAACTGTATGTATATGAAATAAATTAAACATTTAATTTTTAAAAGTTTCTTCAAGAGAGAATTGTTTAAAAGTTGTTGTTGGTCAAGAGAGAGTTTAAAGGTTATTGGAGTGCTTGCTTGGAGCGCTCTTCAAGCTTTGATCTCTACAAGCTTTGATGGCGATACTGCGGCACGGTTCTCCATGGACACCTCTCTTGAGTTAGAAAGGCAAAATAAATTAGATTACAATGAGTAAAAAAATGTTTCATGTGGTTACAAAGGAATTAATCGCTATATCACAGCAGGAGAGCCGAGAGGTACACATGCTCGCTTGAAGCTGGCGAGCCTGGGTTGAATCCTGACCCAGCTCTAAATGTCATCCCGGTTGTTTACAGGCAGGGTGATTTATCAATATGTGTGCCATCTCTCAGATGGCATTAAACTGGATGCCTTATCTGCCGGAATCTCCCTCTCTCTCACCCCTTCCTCTCTCAACCCTCTTCCTCTCCTACCCCTCTTCGCTTACCACCTCTCTCTCTCTCGCTCTTCGTACCCTCTCCCGCTCTCTCTCCTCTCCAACCTCTCCCTCTCTCTCGCATCCCTCTTCCTCTCTCTCACACCTCTCTCCCTTTCTCTTCAACCCCATCTCCCACTCTCCACTCTCCAACCCTCTCCCACTCTCCAACCCCCTCTCCACTCTCCACCCCTCTTCCACTCTCCACTCTCCAACCCTCTCCTACTCTCCAACCCTCTCCCACTGTCTCTTTCTCCCCACCAATCTACCACCCATCCACCACCTCTCCCTTCTCCCACCCCTTTCCTCTCTCACCCACTCCACCCATTCTCTCCCACTCCTCGTCACCATACCCCATCCCTTCCTCTCCTGTTAAGGGACTGTTAAGTTTTGAATTTAAAATGGCTTCCCCAGAGTGTAGCATGCAGGATCAGATTCAGAGTAAGCCGACTGGAGGGGTGCAAATGTCGCTGCATGTGCAAGCATGTATGCAGGCGGCCTTTGACAGGTAGTTAGCGTGGATTTTAAATGTTTCCATCCAGTTTTAATATAGAACTCAGCAGTTAAAAATGTAATGTTGCTGTTTGGGCACGTTTTATCATCCTTCCCTTTCCCTCCTCTTACACTGCTTTCCCTTCCCTCATGCCACCTTCCTTCCCCTCAACTGCCTTCCTTCCCTCACCACTGCCTTCCCTTCCCCCTCCTGCTTTCCCTTTTCTCACACTGCCTTCCCTTCCCCTCATGCTGCCTTTCCCTCACACTGCATTCCCTTTCCTCATACTTACATCCTCCCAAACCCCCGCCTCTCCACCCTATGGACATCTCTGAGCAGTCTCCACATGCTGTATTAATGTGCTCTTTTAATGTACCCCATTTTATTCAATCCTGTACTACCCTCCCTCCTTCTGCATAAGTCCCACAACCAATGTAAGTTGAGAACATTACCCCTTCTCTCCTCATGTCCCCCTCAGACACATCCCAGAACCCCCTCTCCTGATGCTTGCCTCCTCCAAAACCTTTCCCTCCCACTTCCAACTCCTCTCTCCCCACCTTCTTCGCTCCACCCCTCTATCGGAGTGTAGAGTGACACTTGGTGAGGCATCGCTCTCTCCCCCACTCTTGCTCCCACCCGATCGTAGTCCTCCACTGCTCCTCACTCCCCACCCTCTTCCTCCTCTCTCTCCCTCTGCTCCTCCTCTCTCTCTCCTCTTCTCCATCCTTCTCTCCCTCTGCTCCTCCTCTCTCCCTCTGCTCTCTCCTCCTCTCTCTCCTCTGCTCCATTCTCTCTCTCCTCCTCTGCTCCATTCTCTCTCTCCTCTGCTACATTCTCTCTCTCCCTCCTCTTGCTACATTATCTCCTCCCTTCTGCTCCCTCTTCTCTCTCCCTTCCTCTCCCCCACCCCCTTTAATTACCCCATCAGCAAAGCGACGAGTTGCATTTGCTGGCAGAGTAATAAAAATGGTCTCGTTGGAAAGCTGATAACCGATTTACTTGATTGGAAAGCTGTGAATCTATTTACTTGGAATAAAAATTTGTGTCCGTATAATCGTAAAAATGCCTCTTATAAAAACCTGTATTTACAGGATTGAAGAAGAATAAGTGGGAACGTGAGCTTAATGCATCAGCACATTCCTTCGAGGGAATGAGTATTCACTCGTAAATAATAACATCAGTTCCCTGATCTTATACAGCAAGTTCCATGATGAAGTTATTCAACGCTACCTAAACCGGCCGTCTCTCTACCCAAGGCTTCACCCATAACCACTCCTTTCTTTTGGCAGGTGTCGGCGACATACCAGCGCTAGTGCCAAAGCAGTAGTGCTCAGAGCTTTCACCTTTCCCTTCCTCTCCCTGCAATTCTTCTTCATTGCCATAGTGTCATCGACAGTCGTGTAGTTTGCAACGGTCGAGGACAAAATTAAATTTTACTTTAAAAGATTCGTCACCGACGGTCTTGTCGCGTCACGTCAGCGAACATCGGCTAGTGTGCGCCGGGTAAAACAGTAATCTGATGATACTTTTTCATCATATATCATGAGAACGTTTTAGTGTAAAACAATTGAAATTCTCAATGAAAGTTATGGCTTGTATCTTATTTCCAAATCCATTTTGAACATTGCGTAACAATTCCAAATTCACCTGAACACCATGGTGACAAGACTTTTGTAAGCCTGCTTCTCCCAATGGCTGTAGTAGTCAGCCAGTGCCGGTGAACAACCAGTACTACTGCCAACCACTAAACTTTCAATCTTCATGAGAAGGGGACTCACTTCCCACCAAGCACACACAAGCTGGTCCACATCAGCCTCTCGTTGCTGCGCCGTCATCTTGAAGAACTCATTCACCTCTGCACAGAAAAGTTGGCAAGACATCCTCCACCCTTATTGTGCTTGTCCATCCAACTGTAACGGTGTCATTTTGAAGGAATACGTTGGTAAAGAGGATAACATTCTTCAGCAAGACATGCAAATAAATGTGACTTCCATGAGAAAACAACAATTCAAACAGTGAGTTATTAAAAATACTTCCCTGGAAGGTCATTTTCCCCAGAAGATGTTTGAAATTTAAACAAGTTTGCAGACTCGATGAGATGCAGATTAGACAGAATGTTCTCAGCACTCCGCTGGACCTGGTTCAACAACAGCTCGAAGTTGCTTAAGGCATTGTGGCAGCAGGTGAGGTAGTCTGGAATGGCTGTGAATAAGGATAAGACAAAGCAAAAAGTTCCTTTAAAGTTTTGTCTTGTTAGCATTCAACATATTAGACTTGCTTTTTAATAAACTTGATCGTACTTTGCAAACTTTGAAGGGAATTTGATGCACATATCATGGCATAAGCCAGGATGGGAAGATAAAGCAGAATTATAATGTAGAATAAGGTACATTGTAAAACAGGATGAAAGTTTATATTCGAATTACAAAATCAACTAGAACAACACTCATTAGAGTGCAAACCTCCGCCAGGCTGAACACTTTACATTTCCTATCCCACTGATAGGCCGGATCTGGATTCGGAGCTGAACCAAAATCTAATCGGGTTGTTCTTGTGCCCTAACTAACTCATCCACCAAGTTTTGTCAAAACTCGTCCACAAGTTTTTGAAATATCATGCTTTTCATCATTTTTGGTCGGATCTCGCAACGGTTAAACAATTTAAAGATTTTTAAATTCTTCTATCCGGATCCAGATTCAGATCTTCACCAAAACCGAATAAATTCTTCCGTGCCACAAACCCAAACTGTCCACCAGGTTTCGTCCGAATCCGTCCACAACTTTTTGAGATATGCTATATATATTATTGTTGGCCCTATCTCTCAATGGTGAAGAATCACCCCAAAATTTATAACATCCAGATCTGGGTCCGGATGTTCACCAAGATGTAATAATTTCGGCCTTATCACACATGCAGCCTCTCCACCAAATTTCGTCCGAATCCATCGACAACTTTTTGAGATAACCTGCTCACAGACAGATCAGCAAACAGATAGACAGGGGTGAAAACGTAACCTCTGTCCACCATTGGTGGTGGAGGTAATAATTAAATAAAATAATAACATGACATCCGCACCAAGTGAACTCCAGTTAAGGCGGAAGAGTCCAGGTCGCAGTTTGCGACGAAGTTCGGAAACATGATGATGCAGCAACTTGTTCTCAGGGTCAGACAACCGGTTGAACACCTGATTGTACCGTTTCACAATTTCCTGAAGTTCCTGGATGGCCCTAAAAGAATGAGAATGCGAAATGAAAGTGAAGAGCAGTTGCTTTTTGTGTTAAAAGGTCATTTTGATCACTGTTAAGGTACCTGTGGTATTTGTCCTCCTGCAATGCCACGTTACGTGCCAGCTCAGGTAAGTCGAAACCCAATTGCTCCAACTGTTTGACTTCTGTTATGACTTCTTGGAGTTGTGCAGCAAAGTTGAGAGCTAACCCTTCGGGCCAGCCATTCTCTTCCCACTGTAATAACCACTGGATCTGCAGAGAGGTTTCATTTTTAAATTTTGCAACTGACATTTTATGGAAGTTTTTGGATGAAAGTATTCCATAATAAATCGAGTGTCATTGCAAAAGGCCATTAATCACAATTATCATCAATTACCCTTCCCATGAGATCTTTTTAAAATTAGGACACATGGCCTGAAATTACCCGATACTTTCCACAAACATGACAGGAAATATGGACAGATATAAACACTGCATACCTTTTCTGAGCCTTCTGTGATGACATAACCTTGGTTCATTATGACAGCATTTGCAGGGCACAACAGAGGTCTGTGAATATAGGTCGGCAGTAGATGTTCGGTCTCCTTCAACCAGCGCTCGAACAATGACACCTCAAAGGCTCTTAGACGCCTTGCCAGCTCCACATAGCGACAAACGGCCTAAGAGATTCCATTAACAAGGTTTTCATCCACAAATTCCCACAACATGAACATATTCAAACTGGCTTTGAACTTGCAGAACTCATAACCAATCATGACATATTATTGTCATAATCTTACATTATATACACTCAGTGAACAAAAACATTGGGGACACCTGCTCTTTCCATGAAATAGACTGATCAGGTGAATCCAGGTGAATGCTACGATCCCTTATTGATTGAACCTGTTAAATCCACTTCAATCAGTGTCGATGAAGGGGAAGAGACAAGTTAAAGAAGGATTTTAAAGCCTTGAGATGATTGAGACACGGATTGTGTATATGTGACATTTTGAGGGTGAATGGGCAAGACAAAAGATTTGTGTCTTTGAACGGGGTACGGTAGTAGGTGCCAGGCACAGGTTTGAGTTTGTCAAGATCTGCAATGCTGCTGGGTTTTTCATGCTCAACAGTTTCCCGTGTGTATCAAGAATGGTCCACCACCCAAAAGGACATCCAGCCAACGGCAGGCCAGTGGTCGAAAATGGCTCATTAACGAAAGAGGCCAAAGGAGGCTGACACGAATTGTGCAGAGTAACAGACGTGTTACAGTTAGGCAATTGACAGTCCAGTCCAACATTGGTGCCGAAAGACCCATAAAAGAATGCACAACTCGTCATACCTTGACACGAATGGGGCATGGCAGCCGATGACTAGACAGAGTTCCACTTCTTTTAGCAAAATACAAGAACCTGTGGTTGCAGTGGGCAAAGGAACAAAACACTGGACATTGGAGGATTGAAAAAACATTGCCTGGTCTGATGAATCCAGGTTCCTGCTGTTTCACACTGATGGAAGGACGAGGGTGTGGAGAAAACCACATGAGTACTTGTATCCATCATGCCGTGTGTCAACAATGCAGGCTGGTGGTGGTGGTGTGATGGTGTGGGGTGGATTTTCCTGGCACACTTTGGGCCCCTTGATAAAAGGTGGAGCAACATTTCATTGCCACAGGATATGTGAACATCATTGCCAATCAGGTGCATCCCTTCATGGCAGCAGTGTATGCATTTAGTAATGGATTTCTTCAGCAGGATAATGCCATACCAGAAGGATAGGTTGTCCTGGAATGGTTCCCGAACATGATGGTGAATTCAGCTTACTGCAGTGACCTGCCAGTCACCAGATCTCAATCCAATCGAGCATTTGTGGGATGAGATGGAACGAGCTATTCGGAGTAGAGATTCACTTCTAGCCAACTTGACAACTGTGGGAAGCATTGGAGTCAACATGGGACAGGATACCTGTGGAATGCTTTCGATAACTTGTAGAGTCCATGCCCCGACAAATTGAGGCTGTTCTAGGGCAAAAGGGGGTAAACTCAATATTAGGAAAGGTTTCATTATTTTTGTACACTGAGTGATATATATATATATATATACATATCTAAAAGCTCTTCAAAAATGATGGTTGGAATTATTTTGTTCGAAATATTCAGAGACGAGAAGATATGATGTTTTGTAGCAAGAAGTGTTATTTTAAAACACTACATGCCCAAATGTGTCTAATTTCCTTTCTCTTCTGGACTTTCATTTTGAGGGTACAGCTCATAAGCATGCCAAAGCCTGAAGCCTAACCCAGCATCAGGTGCGTACCTACCAACTCTACGATTCGCGCGGTAGCCTACCGATTTTGAATAGCTCCAACGCATAACGTTTTTATTAGTCAGAATAAATTTGTAGTCCGCATTTGGAAATTGTTATTGGAAAAAATAAATAGTTGTGTTTTTTCAGTTTTGCGTTCGTTTTCACTGCCAAGATCGTATACACGCGGCTGCTTCTACATTTTACAAAAACTCGTGCCTGACCTTGATTTCTTATCTCGTCAGTGATTGGTTATTGCTTCCAAACTAAGCATGACAATGGATGACAGGAAACAGCGGGCATTCATTTCAAGACAGCGTGCCATTTTCCATTCATGATCAAAGACTGCAGTTAACAGAGAGGACTCATTGCTTCAGTGCATGACAACAATGCAAACAGCAGAAAAGAAAAAACCACCCCCACTGGGTCAACGAGTTAAGCAGTTGGACAACAGAGTTCAAGTGTATCAAGGTTTCGCGTAAGGGGACGGACATGCTTCTGCGATATGTGTCGATCAGACTTCTCCATCAGTCATGGGGAAAACAACGACTTGAGTCGCCACATCAGCAAGGGGGAAACACATGAGCAACTCCGCGCGGTGGCACACATCAAAAATAGCCTTCAGCCAGTGCGAGAGATGCCGACGTCAATCAACGCCCGAGGTTTTATTTCAGGACTGTTGATGGAGCACAATTTGCCTCCGGCGCTAAACGACCATTTTCCAAGCTGGTCCCGCGGATGTTTCCCGACAGCGAGATCGCGCGTCAGTACGCATGTGGTCGTACCAAGCGACTCATATTACGTGCACCATCGCGGGTCAGTCCACATATTATGTCGACTGCTCGCGCCAGCACCGCTTTTCCTTCAAAAAGGGTTGCAGGTATGCAGGTGTGCTTATAACTTATTTATTTATTAGACATCACACGTATGTAAATGAAATCGTTTTACTCTGGTTCGTGACACATCACGTGCAACGAATTTCACCTCCCTGCGCCATGTATTTATTGTTATTTTTAAACGCTTCTGTACACCGCATTAAGCTGGTTGTAAGTACCAGCTACATCTCCAAAAGAAGAGAGCGTAATTACTCTTTAATGGAAACGTTTTTCGAGTCTTTTTTATCCTGAAAAATACGTAGCGAACACACATTCGAGTTAAAAGATTGGCCTTTAAACCCTTTTAAAATCGACCTTTGAAGGGGACAGACATCACACAAGCAAATACACAAACACTCGTGTTTCATATGGTTTCAACTTTGTGCAGGAATATATATATAATAGTATATATATATATTATATATAATATATAGTATATATATATATTATATGTGTCTGTGTGTGTCTGAGTGTCTGTATCTCTCTCCTCTCTCTCCTCTCTCTCTCTCTCTCTCCTCTCTCTCCTCTCTCTCCTCTCTCTCCTCTCTCTCCTCTCTCTCCCTCTCTCCTCTCTCTCCTCTCTCTCTCTCTCTCTCTTCTCTCTCTTCCTCTCCCTCTCTCTCTCTCCTCCTTCTCTCTTCTCTCTCTCACACACACTGTGGGTCTGTCCTCATGCACAGTCACATCTTTAAGGTACAAACTCAGTACTCGGAGTACAGATACAACTTCATGCAGGAACTACATCAGCTATGTGCCTCAACCGCGTCTTGAGGCCGCAAACTGAGTCAAAGTAATAAAATAGCAATTTCACGACGCAATTAGTCACAATTATATTTGTGGATTTTTGAGTGCAACACAATAACCTTTGAAGTCCATGAAATAATTTGAATGAGATCAACTTCTCAACCAGTCAGGTCGGCCCAATTCAAACCATGATCTTTTCTACCTCGTTATTCCCACCAAATCCTCCTAATTTCAGTTAATCTCCTTGGAGTTCCTTGTCCATTGCGTGAGTGTTTTGCATGCTGTTTTTGTCTGTTCGTCTGATCGTTCAGTGTGCTTCCACGAGCCTCGCACGAGCATCCAAAAAATACATATAAAAAACTTAACTTTCTCTCACGGGGACGGATACTTTTACTAATTCTGAAATAAGACTATAGCAAAGGCCATCGTCTTGAAAGGAAAACCCCTCCCCCCCATGATGAAGACGGTTTTAGAGTATCTATAAATCGAAGCGTATATGTATAGCAAAGAAAATATTAAAACAAAGTGTTTTAACATTCTTTTGGCTTGAGGTTTTTAATCAGGTTTTCAGGGAATAAAAGTAAAGGGTGCAGAGACGGCGGAATTATACAAAACTCTTTATTATTTATTTATGATTTCGTGTTTTTAACATGGATGCTTTACATTATGAGGGACTTAAACAACAAGAGAGACTTGACATTTACACATTACGAAATGAAATTGCAATGACAAAAGTAAGTATGTATAATTGTCAGAGGATTCTGTAGTTGTGAGAGCCAAGTTGCAGAGAAAAAGAGCACCATTAGCAACTCGTACATGCACGCACCTCTTTAACCAGCGGTGATAGAAGATTCCCTCAGTCTGATGAACCGAGCATCGGTTGTTTTAGCTTGTCCCAGCAGTGACCTACCCAGTGCATGGCTCCTGCAATCCTTGGCTGGCCTTGCCACTGGAGGATCTTTTTTCCTTTGCCTCGAATAGGCTTTTCAGCTGCTGTTAGCTGGGGTCATCAGAGATAGGTGAAACAAACAATGCATAATCACACGTTACTCCGCCTCGACGAAAGATTAATTCGAAGTAATGGAGACCATTCATCTCCTTCTTCAATCATTTGTCATTCTCTTTTCTAGCATGTGGAACCACCTTACTGATCTGTTGTCTCAGCTCTTCCATCCAGGCTTTCATGTTTGCTAGTGGTCCTCTCCATTTCTACTCTTGAGCTTTCTACTCCTGACTTTACATATACAAGAATAAAAGCTCTTTCATGAGAAACTCTGTCGTGCAGCGGTGTCTTGCAGGGAGAGCACTCTGGTGCAATATATTTCTCATGTTTCTTTTCTAAACCACTTTCTGTTTGCTCTCCTTGTCTTCAGTTGTTCTGTCTCTTCCATGAACCTCACCACCTGCAATTTCAAAAAGTTAAAATCTTCATTTATGAGAGGAATCATGGCTAAAAGCTAATGTACATTAATATGACTATACAATTCTAATGAGTAAGGGCTACGTTGAAGCTGGTGCCCCTGCATCATATCTTGCTCAGCTTGATGCATGGAAACCAAGGTTTCAAGATCATTGGAATCGTCCATGATGAAGCTCAGCTATGGGGCTATCTATTGCCTATCGCAGCCAGGTGATGTATCTTTGTCTTCTTTCACCTCCTTTCTAGTCTTGCACCCTCTTACCTGCTCCGTGCTTTATCCCACCCCCCCCTCCCCAGGTTCTGCAGGGTCACACGGTCCACCAGCAACCATTTCTCGTGAAACTCTCCAAATCCAGACCATTGATCACCTCTACTCATTTGGTTCCTACTTTTGCAACACTATCTACAATCTCTTCAATCTTTATTCGAACCTTCAGGTTTTCAGATAGCTTTTCACCACAATCTCAGATCTCCGATCAAGCCATGCTCTTTCCTACACTTCTAAACCAAATCCTCCCCCCCAAATTTGCTTTATGTATCCATTCCCGATCACCCCTTCCGTTCTCACCATACCTCAACCTTACCCATTACTCTTTTTTCTCATCTCCAATCTTAAAATTTTTCTCCTTTATCCTGCGTTGCCATTTCCCCCTTCTCTTCCTGCTGTTCCTTTTGTGTTTGTTGCATCTTTGATCTTTTCGTGTTCCCGCGTTCACTTTGTTTCCAAAAAAAAAATAATATAAGATTAATAGTAGGAATATATGAAAAGACATGATAAATTCAAAGAAGAATTAACCAGAAAAAACCTTGTAGTTTGTATTTTTAATGCCAAAACATCAGACAGGTTTTGTCCAACCAGCTTCTCTTTCCTGTGCATAACATCCACTCATACACGAGCACATACTCATTACTATTGAAGCAAAATGTCCAAATTTTCTCTCAAACTGCTTCTTAGCACCTTGCGTGAGCCAAGTGCAGGAATCGCAATGAATACAATCGCAAAGCTACCTCCGCTGAGTGCAGAGAGCAGAATGACTTGTCGATGAAATTACAGCATCAGCATCAATGGTCTGCAAAGGAAGATATGACAGCAGTGTTGGAATAAAGGTCGAATCTTTGTTATACTGAGCACGTAAACCTTTGATCTGTTCTGATTTATAACATAACATATGTCGAAGGGATGAAACTGAAGAATAAAATTAAAAAAAAATTCATAGAACACGATTCCCGTGCAGTGTTCACGTATATTAGTACTGTACTTCAACTCCAATAAATAATGATTTTAACGATCGTTAAAAAAAAAAAAATCCAGAAGTTTAGTGTTATTGAAGCAATCCAGAAGCAGTCTTGAACAGACTCTTATATACCTCCCTGTTGAGCCTCATGTAAATGAAGTACTGCAAAACTGGAGCTTCTTCGAAGTATTATGAGGCGATTTGTGTTCCACAGTGTTCAAGTTTCTAATTCAATTTAAGTAAAATAATATTGTAAAATTCGAATAACTAAATTAATTGGAAAGTCAGGTTTTATCACCGTTTTCCACAGTGCCTATTCATCCACCATTGGGGCCATACTCTGTGCAGAGCATTGGTGCTGCCTAAGCAATCTCTTGGCTATTGGCACAATCCTGGACAGTTCATCACTCCGACACAGATACCAGCAGATAGCACTCATTTTGCCAACTTCAAAAGGATGACAGGCAGAGTCACCCACCTGGTATTAATTCAACAGAAATTGGGATTTCAACTCAGATCCGAGGATCCAAGCCACCACCCTAACCATTAAGCAACACCCGGCGTAGTGCCTATTACACCACCTTATTCACCACGTTACATCAGTTCTTCATGCCTGTTGTTGTGTCCTTTTCTACGTCATTAAAACAGTATTTCCTGTTTGGAATGGTTTAAATTTTGTTTGACTGCCAGACAGGAGACAGAGTAAAAAAAATATATCACATTCCTCTCTGTGCATGTACAGCGTGCCAAATTCAAGGCCAGAGTACGTTCAAAATAGACCGTCTTCCTTTTCATGTTCAATTCAGGTTCGAAATGCAATACAACATTCAATTTAAATAAGTGTGTTCCTCAATCATAAACTGACAATATGACGGACGGACATGATCAATTGTTTGTCCCTGCTTTCGCTTCGTGTGTGCAGGGTAATTATTGACTGGGTAAGGTGATTCAATGCAATCATTTCCACAACTTGATTCTTCATCTTTAGCACATGGTTGAGGGTAGCACTATTTACTGGGGAGCAGCTGCGACACTCATAATGTCGTGCCCCTTGTAGGTTTTGAGCAGGAATTTGGAATTTGTTCAAGGTGGTGGCTATATCTCGCCCACTCTGCGAAGGACACTGTGGACCTTTAACGTCACCAATTAATGTCGGTAGACCATGATTCTAGTCTAACATCCATACATCCACCTGAAGGATGGCACACATGCTGATGCCTTGCTCTGCCTGCAAAGCACCAGAATCCAGTTTATAGCTGGGTGCAATTCACTTGCTGGTTCAATACTGTAGGTAGGCCTAATTGAATTAAAAAAGGGTGTGCAGCATCTCTTTTAATTGACGTCTCTAGAATAAATTTTGATACAATTAAAACAAAAGAAAATTGATCCAGTGGTTGATCAAACGTTTCTGTGATTAGTTGAAGATATTCTCCAGTCGAGGACTTCATTTGGAGTCTCCAGTGTAATACAAGGTGTCCATAAATTATTGCTACAAATTCGAAGCATCGTAAAAAATAATGAAATCGGATACAATGATGTGGTTCCTGCAGGTGATCTCTCTCTT
>CM068967.1:79071363-79088352 GCA_035128595.1 Eptatretus atami
ATAAGTTTATAAGCACACCTGCATACCGCCAACCCCATTTTTGAAGGAAAAAGCGCGTGCTGGCGTGCGACGCAGTCGACAGTAATATGTGGACTGACCCGCGATGGTGCACGTAATATGAGTCGCTTGGTACGACCACATGCGTACTGACGCGCGATCTCGCTGTCGGAAACATCCGCGGGACCAGCTTGGAGAAATGGTCGTTTAGCGGCCGGAGGCAAATTGTGCTCCTCAACAGTCCTGAAATAAACCTCGGGCGTTGATTGACGTCGGCATCTCTCGCACTGGCTGGAAGGCTATTTTTGATGTGGTGCCACCGCGCGGAGTTGCTCATGTGTTTCCCCTTGCTGATGTGGCGACTCAAGTCGTTGTTATTCCCCATGACTGATGGAGAAGTCTGATCGACACATATCGCAGAAGCATGTCCGTGCCCCTTACGCGAAACCTTGATACACTTGAACTCTGTTGTCCAACGGCTTAACTCGTTGACCCACGTGGGGGTGGTTTTTTCTTTTCTGCTGTTTGGCATTGTTGTCATGCACTGAAGCAATGAGTCCTCTCTGTTAATGCAGTCTTTGATCATGAATGGGAAAATGGCACGCTGTCTTGAAATGAATGCCCGCTGTTTCCTGTCACATTGGTCATGCTTAGTTTGGAAGCAATAACCAATCACTGCCGAGATAAGAAATCAAGGTCAGGCACGAGTTTTTGTAAAATGTAGAAGCAGCCGGTGTATACGATCTTGGCAGTGAAAAAAACGAACGCAAAACTGAAAAAACACAACTATTTATTTTTTCCAATAACAATTTCCAAATGCGGACTCACAAATTTATTCTGACTAATAAAAACGTTATCGTTGGAGCTATTCAAAATCGTAGGCTACCGCGCGAATCGTAGAGTTGGTAGGTACGCACCTGATGCTGGGTTAGGCTCAGGCTTTGGCTATGCTTATGAGGCTGTAC
The DNA here is from genome assembly GCA_035128595.1 of Eptatretus atami. NCBI lineage: Eukaryota > Metazoa > Chordata > Myxini > Myxiniformes > Myxinidae > Eptatretus > Eptatretus atami. Next base: position 79,072,326 of record CM068967.1, read on the forward strand.
CCCAAAATGAAAGTCCCAGAAGAGAAAGGAAATTAGGACACATTTGGGCATGTAGTGTTTAAAATAAACACTCTCTTGCTACAAAACATCATATCTTCTCGTCTCTGAATATTTCGAAAAATAATTCCAACCATCATTTTTGAAGAGCTTTTAGATATGTATATATATATATATATATGCACTCAGTGTACAAAATATAATGAAACCTTTCCTAATATTGAGTTTTACCCCCTTTTGCCCTCAGAACAGCTCAATTTGTCGGGGCATGGACTCTACAAGTTATCGAAAGCATTCCACAGGTATCTGTCCCATGTTGACTCCAATGCTTCCCAAGTTGTCAAGTTGGCTAGAGTGAATCTCTACTCCGAATAGCTCGTTCCATCTCATCCCACAAATGCTCGATTGGATTTGAGATCTGTGACTGGCAGGTCACTGCAGTAAGCTGAATTCACCATCATGTTCGATGGAACCATTCCAGGACAACCTATCCTTCTTGGTATGGGCATTATCCTGCTGAAGAAATCCATTCACACAAATGCACTACACTGCTGCCATGAAGGGATGCACCTGATTGGCAATGATGTTCACATATCCTGTGGCAATGAAATGTTGCTTCCACCTTTTATCAAGGGCCCAAAGTGTGCCAGGAAAATCCACCCCACACCATCACACCACCACCACACAGCCTGCATTGTTGACACACGGCATGTGGATACAAGTACTCATGTGGTTTTCTCCACACCCTCGTCCTTCCATCAGTGTGAAACAGCAGGAACCTGGATTCATCAGACCAGGCATGTTTTTTCAATCCTCCAATGTCCAGTGTTTTGTTCCTTTGCCACTGCAACCAGGTTCTTGTATTTTGCTAAAGAAGTGGAACTCTGTCAGTATACGGCTGCCATGCCCCATTCGGGTCAAGGTATGACGAGTGTGGCATTCTTTAATGGGTCTTTCGGCACCACATGTTGGACTGGACTGTCAATTGCCTAACTGTAACACGTCTTTACTCGCACAATTCGTGTCAGCCTCCTTTGGCCTCTTTCGTTAATGAGCCATTTTCGACACTGGCCTGCGTTGGCTGGATGTCCTTTTGGGTGGTGACCATTCTTGAATACACACGGAAACTGTTGAGCATGAAAAACCCAGCAGCATTGCAGATCTTGACAAACTCAAAACCTGTGCCTGCACCTACTACCGTACCCCGTTCAAAGACACAAAATCTTTGTCTTGCCCATTCACCCTCAATAATGTCACATATACACAATCCGTGTTCTCAATCAATCCTCAAGGCTTTAAAATCCTTCTTTAACTTGTCTCTTCCCTTCATATCGACACTTGATTTGAAGTGGATTTAAGCAGTCAAATCAATTAATGGGATCGTAGCATTCACTAGATTCACCTTGATCAGTCCTATATTCATGAAAGAGCACGGTTGTCCCCCAATTTTTTGTTTCACTGAGTGTATATAATGTAAGATTTGACAATACATATGTCCATGATTGGTTATGAGTTCTGCAAGTTCAAAGCCAGTTGAATATGTCAGTGCTGGGAATTTGTGATAAAACCCTTGTTAATGGAATCTCTTAGGCCGTTTGTTCGCTCATGTGGAGCTGGCAAGGCGCGTCTAAGAGCTTTGAGTTCATTGTTTCGAGCGCGGTTGAAGGAGACCGAACATCTACTGCCGAAACCTATATTCACAGACCTCTGTTGTGCCCTGAAATGCTGTCATAATGAACAAGGTTATGTCATCAAGAATGCTTCAGAAAATAGGTATGCGTTTATATTCTGTCCATATTTCCTGTCATGTTGTGGAAAGTATCGGCGTAATTTCAGTTTGCCATGTGTCCCTAATTTTAAAAAGATCTCATGGGAAGGTATATTGATGATAATTGATTATGCGCTTTGCAATGACACTCGATTTATTATGGATTACTTTCATCCAAAAACTCCATAAAATGTCGTGCAAATTAAAAATGAAATCCTCTCTTGCAGAGCCAGTGGTTATTACATGGAAGGAAATGCTGGCCCGAAGGGTTAGCTCTATTGCTGCACAATCCAAAGTCTAACAGAAGTCAAACAGTTGGAGCAATTCGGGTTTCGACTTACCTGACTGCACGTTACGTGCATTGCAGGAAGGACAAAATCCACAGTACCTTAACATGATAAATGACCTTTTAACAAAAAAGCAAACTGCTCTTCACTTTCATTCGCAATTCTCATTCTTAGGGCCATCCAGGAACTTCAGGAAATGTGTGAAACCCGACAATCAGTGTGTTCAACCGTTGTCTGACCCTGGACAAATTGCTGCCATATCATGTTTCCGACTTCGTCGCAAACGTGCGAACCTGGACTCTTCGCCTAACTGGAGTTCACTTGGTGCGAGTTATCATGTTATTATTTTATTAATTATTACCTCCAACACACAAAGGTGACCAGAGGTTACGTTTTCCACCCTGTCTATCTGTTGCTGATCTGTCTGTGAGCAGGTTATTCTCAAAAAGTTTGATCGATGATTTCGGACGAAATTTGTAGAGGCGCATGTGTGATAAGGCCGAAAATTATTTACATCTTGATGAACATCGGACCCCATCTGGTGTTATATAATTTTGGGGTGATTCTTCAGATGTGAGAATAGGGCCAACAATATATATCATAAGCATATCTCAAAAAGTTTGAACGGATTCGGAACGAAACGCTGAGTGGACAAGTTTGGTTTGTGCACGGAAGAATTTTATTCGTTTTGGTGAAATCTTGAATCTGGATCGAATAGAAGAATTTACAAATCTTTAAATTGTTTAACCGTTGCGAGATCCGACCAAAAATGATGAAAAGCATGATATTTCAAAAAACATGTGGACGAGTTTGACAAAACTTGGTTGGATGTTAGTTAGGGCAAAGACAACCCGATTAGATTTGGTTCAGCTCCGAATCCATCCGGCCTATCATGGATAGGAAAGTAAATGTGTTCAGCCTGCGAGGTTTGCCACTCTAATGATGTTGTTGCTAGTTTTGATTTTGTAATTCGAATATACACTTTCATTCCTGTCTTTACATGTACCTTATTCTACATTATAAATTCTGCTTTATCTTCCAATCCTGGCTTATGCCATACATGTGCATCAAATCCCTTCAAAGTTTTGCAAGACGATCAATTTAATTAAAAAGCAAGTCTAATATGTTGAAATTGCTAACAAGACAAAAACTTAAAGGAACTTTTTCTTGTCTTTATCCTTATTCCACAGGCCATTCCAGACTATACCGTCACCGCTGCACATCCTTAAAGCCAACTTCGAGCTGTGTAAACCAGTCCCAGCGGAGTGCTGAGAACATTCTTCTAATCTGCATCTCATCGAGTCTGCAAACTTGTTTTAAATTTCAAAACTCTCTTCTGGGGAAATGACCTTTCAGGGACAGTATTTTTAATAACTCACTGTTTTGAATTGTTTGTTTCTCATGAAGAGTCACATTTATTTGCATGTCTTGCTGAAGAATGTTATCCTCTTTAACCAACGTATCCTTCAAATAACACCGTATACAGTTGGTTGGACAACGCAAATAAGGTGGAGATTCTTGCCAACTTTTCTGTGCAGAGGAAAGTCTTCAGATGACGCGCAGCAACGAGAGCTGATGTGGACCAGCTTGTGTGTGCTTGGTGGAATGAGTCCCTTCTCATGAAGATTGAAAGTTTATAGGTGCAGTATACTGTTTGTCCGGCACTGGCTGACTACTACAGCCATTGGGAGACAGTCAGGCTACAAAAGTCTTGGTCACCATGGTGTTCAGGTGAATTTGGAATTCGTTTACGCAATGTTCAAAATGGATTTGAAATAAATACAACCATAACTTTCATGAGAATTTCATTTTTACCACTAAAAACGTTTCATTGATATATGATGAAAAAGTATCATCAATTACTTTTACCGCGCACATCTAGCCCGATGTTCGCTGACGTGACGCACGACAAGACCTCTCGGTGACGAATCTTTTAAAGTAAAATTTAATTTTGTCCCGACCGTGCAAAACACCACGACTGTCTATGACACTATGGCAATGAAGAAGAATTGCAGGGAGAGGCAAGGGAAAGTGAAAAGCTCTGACACTACTGCTTTGGGCACTACCGCTGGTATGTCCGCCGACACTGCCAAAAAAGGAGTGTTATGTGTGAACGCTGGGTAGAGAGACGCCGTTTAAGGTACGCGTTAATAACTTCATTCATGAAACTTGCTCGTAATAAGAATCAGGCGAACTGATGTTATTATTTACGGTGAATACTCATTCTCTCGAGGAATTGCTGATTGCATTAAGCTCCACGTTCCACTTTCTTCTTCAATCTTAAATACAGAGTTTTATAAGAGCATTTTTACGATTATACTGGCACAAAATTTTTATTCCAAGTAAATAGATTCACAGCTTTACCATCAAGATAAATCGTTATCGTTTCCAACGAACCATTTTATACTTGCCAGCAAATGCAACTCGTCCGCTTTTGCTATGGTGATTAAGGGTGGGGAGATGAAGGAGAGAGAAGAGGAGCAGAGGGAAGAAGAGAATGTAGCAGAGGGAGAGAGAGAATGTAGCAGAGGAGAGAGAGAATGAGCAGAGGGAGGGAGGAGAGATGGGCAGAGGAGAGAAGAGAGGAGAGAGAGCAGAGGAGGAGGAGAGGGAGCAAGAGGGAAGAGAAGATGGAAGAGGAGAGAGATGAGGTAGCAGAGAGAGAGGAGGGAGAAGAGGGTGGGGAGTGAAGAGCAGTGAGGAGCTCACAGATTGGGTGGGGAGCAAGGAGTGGGGGAGAGCGATCGTATCCTCACCAAGTGTCACTCCACTCTACACTCCGATAGAGGGGTGACGAAGAAGGTGGGGCAGAGCAGTTGGAAGTGGGGAGGAGAAAGGTTTTGGAGGAGGCAAGCATGCAGGAAAGGGGCTCTGGGATTGTGCTGGTAGGGGACATGAGGGAGAAATGGGTAATCTGTTCTCACTTACATTTGGTTGTGGATCTTATGCAGAAGGAGGGGGTAGTACCAGATTGTAAAATGAGGGTACATTAAAAGAGCACATTAATACAGCATGTGGAGCTGCTCAGAGAGTGTCCATAGGTGGAGAGGGCGGGTATTGGAGGATGTAAGTATGAGGGAAAGGGAATTGCAGTGTGAGGAAAGCAGCATGAGGGAAGGAGCAGGAGAGGGAAACAAGTGTGAGGGAAAGGGAAGCAGTGTGGGGAAGGAAGGCAGTGTGAGGGAAGGGAAGGGTTGAGAGGGCATGGAAGGGGGAAGGGAAGCAGTGTAAGAGAGAGAAGGAAAGGATGATAAAAACGTGCCCAAATCAGGCAACATACATTTTTAACTGCTGAGTTCTAAATAAAACTGATGGAACATTTAAAATCCACGCTAACTACTGTCAAAGCCTGCCTGCATACATTGCTGCACATGCAGCGATCATTTGCACCCTCCAGTGCTTACCTCTGAATCTGATTCCTGTCATGCTTAACACTTCTGGGAAGTTTTAAATTAAAACTTAACAGTCCCCTTAACAGAGAGGAGGGGATGGGGTATGGTACCGAGAGTGGAGAGAATGAGTGGAGTGGGTGAAGGAAGGGGTGGGAGAGAGGCGAGAGTGCGTGGTGGATGGGTGGTAGATTCGGTGGGAGAAAAGACAGGAGCGGTCAGAGAGAGGGTGGAGAGTAGGAAGACGGTTGGTGAGAGAGAGGGGTTGGAGAGGGGAAGGTGTGTGAGAGTGGGAGAGTGGAGTGAGATGGAGATGGGTTGAAGGAAGAAAGGAGGAAGTGTGAGAGAGAAAGGGATCGGAGAGAGTGAAGTTGGGAGACGAGAGGGGTAGAAGAGTGAGAGAGATAGACGGGAGAGGTCGATGAGACGAAAGAGAGAGGTGGTAGATGGTAAGAGGAGTTGAAGAGAGAATGGGGTAAGAGAGAGGGATTCCGGCAGATAAGGCATCCAGTTAATGGCCATCTGAGAGATGCACACATATTGAAAATCAACCACTTCTTAAAACACCGGATTGACATTTAGAGTGGGTCAGATTCAACCGCTGGCTCGCCAGCTTTCAACGAGCATTTTGTACCTTCTCGCTCTCCTGCTGTGATATACGATTAATTCCTTTTAAACACATGAATCATTTTTTAACTCATTGTAATCTAATTTATTTTGCCTTACTCAAGAGAGTGTCCCATGGAGAACCGTGCCGCAGTTATCCCATCAAAAGCTGTAAGATCAAAGCTTGAAGGAGCCTCCAAGCAAGCACTCCAATAACCTTAAACTCTTCTGACCAACAACACTTTTAAACAATTCTCTCTTTGAAGTAACTTTTAAAAATTAAATGTTTACATCTTATTTCATATACATACAGTTAAAGTATTCACACCCTTACTTTTCACATTTTGTTGTTACAGCCTGAATTAAAATTGATAAACTTAAAAAAAAATTGTCACTGATACTACACAAATATGCCATAAAACAAAGTGAACAACATGTTTTTCGAAATTTTAACAAATTAATAAAAAGAAATGCTGAAAGTGTCTTGGTGTCTTGTGCAGATTCACCCTCGAGTCAATACTTTGTAGAACGCTTTGGCAGCGATTACAGCTTCTTGGGGTAATGTCCTGTATCAGCTTTGCACATTCTGGATTTGGGATTTTCCTCCATTCTTCCTGCCAGATTTGTCAAGCTCTGTAAGTTGGATAGTAGCTCGGTGAACAACAATCTCAAGTCTTTTCCAAGATTCTCAGTGATTAATGCTGGCTTTGGTTGGGCCACTCAAGCACTTTCACTTTTTGCTTTGGCTATGCTTTTGCTTTGTTGTTGCTTTGCTATATGCTTGGGGTCATTGTCCTTTGGAATGTAAGATATGCCCAGTCTTAATCTTTTGCACTCTGATGCGTTCTTCACTCAGGATTTGCCTGTATTGCTCCATTCCATGTTCCTTCGGTCCTGAAATCTCACAGTCCTTCTCGAAAAGCATCCCACATTGCATGATGCTGCCACCACCATGCTTCACAGTAGGATGTGTCGATGTGTGATGAGCTGTGTTCAGTTTCCACCAATGGTGGCTTTGCATCAGGCCAAAAGTCACTTTTTATCTATCAGACCACATAATCTTTTGCCTCATGCTCTCAAGGTCTTTTACCAGTGCCCTTTGCAAAACTCCAGGCATGCTGTCTTGTGGGCCTTTTTCTCAGGAGTGGTTCCGTCTGGCCACTCTAACCATCAGCAGAAGTTGTGAAGTGCTGCAGAGATTGTTGTCTTTCTGGTAAATCTCCCATCTCAGGCAGAACTCTGTATTCCACCATAGGGGTCTGGGTTTTAGATACTCCCTGACAAGTCCTTCTGTGCCCTGGTGCTCAGTTTGGTCGACCGACAGCTAAGGAAGAGTCCTGGTAGTTTCTATATTCTTTTCATTTCCTACTGAATGGAGCTCACTGTGTCTTAAGAACTCTCAACACTCTAGAAACTGCTTTAATACCCTTCCCCAAGCTCTATGCCCTCAAACTCTCGCAGTTATACGGACATTTCTTGGACACTCATGTAAGAGTTTCTGTCTGACATGCACTCTCAACTGTGGAACCTCATATATGAAAGTTGTTGTTCTTCTAAATCAATGTCCAATCCATTTGACTTGGCCACAGGTTGGATCCAATCAGTTGTGGAGGCATCTCAAGGATTGATCAAAGAAAATCCGAATGAACCTGAGCTCAATGTGGAGTGTCCCCCCTAGCCAAAAAAGAGGTTTTTTTTTTTGAATTTCTACTGACGCAAACATTTCAGCTTTTAATTTAAATCTAATTTGTAAAAAAATTCTAAAAACACGTTTTTCACTTGTCATATGGGGTATTTTGTGTGGAGCAGTGACAAAAAAGTTTTATTTATTAGACATCACACGTATGTAAATGAAAACTCGTTTTTACTCTGCGTTCGTGACACATCACGTGCAACGAATTTCACCTCCCTGCGCCATGTATTTATTGTTATTTTTTAAACGCTTCTGTACACCGCCATTAAGGCCTGGTTGTAAGTCACCAGCTACATCTCCAAAAGAAGAGACGTAATTACTCTTTAATGGAAAACGTTTTTCGAGTCTTTTTTTATCCTGAAAAATACCGTAGCGAACACACATTCGAGTTAAAGATTGGCCTTTAAAACCCTTTTAAATCGACCTTTTGAAGGGGGACAGACATCACACAAGCAAATACACAAACACTCGTGTTTCATATGGTTCAACTTTGTGCAGGAATTAATATATATATATATATATATAATATATATAATATATATATATATAATATATATATAATATTGTTTGTGTGTCTGAGTGTCTGTATCTCTCCCTCTCTCTCCTCTCTCTCCTCTCTTCTCTCTCTCCTCTCCTCTCTCTCCTCTTCCCTCTCTCTCCTCCTCCTCCTCTCTCTCTCTCTCTCCTCTCTCTCTCTCTCTCTCTCTCTCTCCTTCCTCTCCCTCTCTCTCTCTCCCTCCTCTCTCTCTTCTCTCTCTCACACACACTGTGGGTCTGTTCCTCATGCACAGTCACATCTTTAAAGGTACAAACTCAGTACTCGGAGTACAGATACAACTTCATGCAGGAACTAACATCAGCTATGTGCCCTCAAAGGCCGTCTTGAGGCCGCAAACTGAGGTCAAAGTAACTAAAATAGCAATTCAGACGACCAATTAGTCACAAATTTAATTTGTGGATTTTTGAGTGCAACACAATTAACCTTTTTGAAGTCCATGAAATAATTTGAATTGATAGATCAACTTCTCCACCAGCTCAGGTCGGCCCCAATTCAAAACCATGATCTTTTCTACCCTCGTTATCCCCACCCAAATCCCTCCTAATTTTACAGTTAATCCTCCTTGGAGTTTCCTTGTCCATGCGTGAGTGTTTTGCATCCTGTTTTTGTCTGTTCCGTCCTGATCCGTTCAGTGTGCTTCCACGAGCCTCGACGACGCATCCAAAAAATACATATAAAAACTTAAACTTTTCTCATCACCGGGGACGGATACTTTTACTAATTCTGAAATAAGACTATAGCAAAGGCCATCGTCTTGAAAGGAAAACCCCTCCCCCCCCATGATGAAGACGGTTTTAGAGTATCTAAAAATCGAAGCGTATATGGTATAGCAAAGAAAATATTAAAACAAAGGTGTTTTAACATTCTTTTGGCTTGAGGTTTTTAATCAGGTTTCAGGGAATAAAAGTAAAGGGTGCAGAGACGGCGGAATTATACAAAACTCTTTATTTATTTATTTATTGATTTCGTGTTTTTAAACATGGTATGCCTTTACATTTGAGGGACTTAAACAACACAAGAGAGACTTGACATTTACACATTACGAAATGAAAACTTGCAATGACAAAAGTAAGTATGTATAATTGTCAGAGGATTCTGTAGTTGTGAGAGCCAAGTTGCAGAGAAAAAGAGCACCATTAGCAACTCGTTACATGCACGCACCTCTTTACCAGCGGTTGATAGAAGCATTCCCTCAGTCTGATGAAACCGCAGCATCGGTTGTTTAGCTTGTCCCAGCAGTGACCTAGCCCAGTGCATGGCTCCTGCAATCCTTGGCTGGCCTCTGCCCACTGGAGGATCTTTTTCCTTTGCCTCGAATAGGCTTTTCAGCTGCTGTAGCTGGGGTCATCAGAGATAGGTGAACAAACAATGCATAATCACACGTTACTCCGCCTCGACGAAAGATTAAATCGAGTAATGGAGACCATTTCATCCTCCTCTTCTCCAATCATTTGTCATTCTCTTTTCTAGCATGTGGAACCACCTTACTGATCTGTTGTCTCAGGCTCTTCCATCCAGGCTTTCATGTTTGCTAGTGGTCTCTCCCATTTCTACCTCTGAGCTTTTCTACTTCCTGACATTTACATATAAAGAAATAAAAGCTCTTTCATGAGAAACTCTGTCGTGCAGGGTGTCTTGCAGGGAGAGCACTCTGGTGCAATATATTTCTCATGTTTCTTTTCTAACCCACTTTCTGTTTGTCTCTCCTTTGTCTTCAGTTGTTCTGCTCTTCCATGAACCTCACCACCTGCAATTCAAAAAGTTTAAAATCTCATTTAATGGAGGAATCATGGCTAAAAGCTAATGTACATAACTATGAACTATACAATTCTAATGAGTAAGTGGCTACTGTTGAAGCTGGTGCCCCTGCATCAGATCTTGCTCAGCTTGATGCCATGGAAACCAAGGTCTTCAAGATCATTGGAATCTCCCATGATGAAGCTCAGGCTATGGGGCTATCTATTGCCATCGCAGACAGGTGAGTGGTATCTTTGTCTTCTTTCACCTCCTTTCTAGTCTTGCACCCTCTACCCTCTCCGTGCTTTATCCCCCCCCCCCCCCCCCCTCCCCAGGTTTCTGCAGGGTGCACACGGTCCACCAGCAACCCATTTCTCGTGAAACTCCCAAAATCCAGACCCATTGATCACCTCTACTCATTTGTTCCTCTTTTGCAACCAACTTCTACAATCTCTTCAATCTTATTCGAACCTTCAGGTTTTCAAGATAGCTTTTCACCACAATCTCAGATCATCCCAATTCCAAGCCATGCTCTTTCCTACACTTGCTAAACCAACTCCCTTCCCCCCAAATTTTGCTTATGTATCCATCCCGATCCACCCCTTCCGTTCTCCCATACCCCTCAACCTTACCCACATCACTCTTTTTTTCCATCTCCATTTATTTTCTCCCTTTATCCTGCCGTTGCCATTTCCCCCCTTCTCTTCCTGCTGTTCCTTTTGTTATGTTGCATCTTGATCTATTCTGTGTTCCCGCCTTCACTTTGTTTCCAAAAAAAAAATAATAATAAGATTAATAGTAGGAATATGAAAAGACATGATAAATTCAAAGAAATTAACCAGAAAAATCCTTGTTAGTTTGTATTTTTAATGCCAAAACATCAGACAAGGTTTTGTCCAACCAGCTTCTTCTATTCCTGTAGCATAACATCCCACATCATACACGAGCACATACCTCATTACAGTATTGAAGCAAAATGTCCACAAATTTTCTCTCAAACTGCTTCTTTAGCACCTTGCGTGAGCACAAGTGCAGGAATCGCAATAATACATCGAAAGCTACCTCCGCTGAGTGCAGAGAGCAGAATGACTTGTCGATGAAAGTTACAGCATCAGCATCAATGGTCTGCAAAAGGGAAGATATGACAGCAGTGGTTGGAATAAAGGTCGAATCTTTGTTATACTGAGCACGTAAACCTTTGATCTGTTCTGATTTATAACATAACATATCGAGTGGATGAAACTGAAGAATAAAATTAAAAAAAAATTCATAGAACACGATATCCCGTGCAGTGTTCACGTATATAGTACTGTACTTCAACTCCAATAAAATAATGATTTTAACGATCGTTAAAAAAAAAAAAATCCAGAAGTTTAGTGTTATTGAAGCAATCCAGAAGCAGTCTTGAACAGCACTCTTATATACCTCCCTGTTGAACCCTCATGTAAATTGAAGTACTGCAAAACTGGAGCTTCTTCGAAGTATTATGAAGGCGATTTGTGTTCCACAGTGTTCAAGTTTCTAATTCAATTTAAGTAAAATAATATTGTAAAATTCGAATAACTAAATTAATTGGAAAAGTCCAGGTTTTATCACCGTTTTCCACAGTGCCTATTCCATCCATCCATTGGGGCCATACTCTGTGCAGAGCATTGGTGCTGCCTAAGCAATCTCCTTGGCTATTGGGCACAATCCTGGACAGTTCATCACTCCGACACAGGATACCAGCAGACTGGCACTCATTTTGCCAACTTCAAAAGGATGACAGGCAGAGTCAACCCCACCTGGTATTAATTCAACAGAAATTGGGATTTCAACTCAGGATCCGAGGATCCCAAGCCAACCACCCTAACCATTAAGCCAACACCCGGCGTAGTGCCTATTACACCACCTTATTCACCACGTTACATCAGTTCTTCATGCCTGTTGTTTGTGTCCTTTTCTAACGTCATTAAAAACAGTAATCTTCCTGTTTGGAATGGTTTTAAATTTTGTTTGACTGCCAGACAGGGAGACAGAGTAAAAAAAATATATCACATTCCTCTCTGTGCATGTACAATCGTGCCAAATTCAAGGCCAGAGTACGTTCAAAATAAGACCCGTCTTCCTTTTCATGTTCCAATTCATGTTCGAAATGCAATACAACATTCAATTTAAATAAGTTGTTCCTCAATCATAAACTGACAATATGGACGGACGGACATGATCCAATTGTTTGTCCCTGCTTTTCGCTTCGTGTGTGCAGGGTAATTATTGACTGGGTAAGGTGATTCAATGCAATCATTCCACAACTTGATTCTTTCATCTGTAGCACATGGTTGAGGGTAGCACTATTTACTGGGGGAGCAGCTGCGACACTCACTAATGTCGTGCCCCTTGTAGGTTTGAGCAGGAATTTGGAATTTGTTCAAGGTGGTGGCTATATCTCGCCCACTCTGCGAAGGACACTGTGGGACCTTTAACGTCCACCAATTAATGTCGGTAGACCATAGTTCGTAGTCTAACATCCATACATCCACCTGAAGGATGGCACACATGCTGATGCCTTGCTCTGCCTGCAAAGCACCAGAATGCCAGTTTATAGCTGGGTTGCAATTCACCTTGCTGGTTCAAATACTGTAGGGTAGGCCTAATTGAATTAAAAAAGGGTGTGCAGCATCTCTTTTAATTGACGTCTCTAGATAAATTTTGATACAATTAAAACAAAAGAAATATTGATCCAGTGGTTGATCAAACGTTTCTTGTATTAGTCTGAAGATATTCCTCCAGCTCGAGGACTTCATTTTGGAGTCTCCAGTGTAATACAAGGTGTCCATAAATTATTGCTACAAATTCGAAGCATCGTAAAAAATAATGAAATCAGATACAATGATGTGGTTTCCTGCAGGTGAAGAAACATTTCTCAAGGTTATATTTCATTTCTTTCATTTCCAGGCGTCTCCTGTGATTACGGCAAATGGCATCCCCTCAAGAAAAAGTGCATTGTGTTGCCTGGTTTATACAGATTAAAATCAGCTGCACGGGTTCATCAAAACTTCAGGATGACCAATGGAAGACAACCACCAGAGAGAGAAAAAAAAGTTGATCGAGACTTGTAGCATGGTGCACAGGGAGAAGGCAGGGCAGTCAAGCACAAGTCGTGAGGGTGTTGAATACATTCGTGAATTGTTCGAGCGCAGTTCCAACAAGTCCATTCGAATTTAGATGATGATCTTGACAAATTTTGAAAATAAAACTTAAAGAGGTGTTTTCACCTTGAGTAAACCACATCATTGTATCCCATTCGATATTCCTTTTTATTACGGTTTGAATTTGGAACAGTAATTTGTGGACAATCTGCATCGTTAAAATTCAAACTGATAATGGACCGTCGTCACCTGTGTCGGCAGTAATTTATACGTTTTTTCATAAAGTTATTTTAATGATTAGGAGAAAATGCAATCGAGTTGTTTTATTACTTACATCTTCATAATTCAGCTATGGCAAATTTAATAAATATTTTCAAGTGTTTGTATGCGTATTTGTATGTTTGTTTGTGCGTTTATACGTAATTCTTTCACAGCCGAACCGTAAAACCTAGATTAGTGGCCAAAATTTTGGGTGTAGGTACTTCAGAAGTTGGGCAAGGTTTTAAGCTACCGCACACTGGCCTTGACATCTGTTTGAGGGCACCAAAGGCCGCTATTAAGTGAATATTGGGATATGGATCAGGCAGTGCTGCCGCCGACCCACAGGCAAAAGGTAACCATCATGAGGGCAATAACTCCATAGATTTTCAATGTCGAAAACATACTGAAACCAGCGCTGGGAAAAGCTCACCCAGCCAAGCAGCGCCGGGTATCCCCCACCCGGTACGTCCCGCTAGTATATATATATTTGTATAAGATTGCGGAGGTTGGGATTACACATTTTTAAAGAAGAAGAAGGTGCTTGCAACCAAAAGTAAAACTCGATCTACTCTACTAATTTGAGCAATAAGCAAGAGCAGACCCGGTCTCAGGCGACGTTTCACCAGCTTCACAACAGGCTTCCTCAGGCTAAAAGACTCCGAGCCTCGGCATGTGTCTGGTTTTGATTTTGATACAACCACTCATTTTTGGTCACGTGCTGGTGCTCGAGGTTAAATGTGGGAGTGCTTGCTTATTACCTCTGCCACCGAAGGTGAAGGAGGTTATGTTTTCACCGCTTTCTGTCTGTTTGTTTGTGTGTCTGTTTGTTTGATTTTGTACAGGATATCTCAACAAGTTGTGGATGGATCCAGATGAAATTTTGTGGACAGGTTCGGTGTGTGACGAGGACAAATTGATTACATTTTGGTGAAGATCCAGATCCAGATCCGATTACAAGAATATTAGTGATTTTTCACCATTGAGAGATAGGGCCAAAAACTATATAGAGCAAGATATCTCAAAAAGTTGTAGACGGATTCGGATGAAACTTGGTGGACACGTTGGGTATGTGACAAGAAAGAATTGATTCAATTTTGGTGACGAACCGGATCCGGATCTGGATCTGATTATTATTTAAGTGATTCTTCACCATTGAGAGATAGGGCCAAACGATATACAGCATGATATTTACCTCCACCACCAAAGGTGAAGGAGGTTATGTTTTCACCCCTTTCTGTCTCTGTCTGTCTGTTTGTTTTTCTGTTTGTGTGCAGGATATCTCAAAAAGTTGTGGACAGATCCGCATGAAATTTTGTGGACATGTGTGACACGGACGAACTGATTAGATTTTGGTGAAGATCCGAATCCAGATCCGGATCTGATAATTTTGAAAGTGATTCTTCACCATTGAGAGATAGGGCTAAACCAATATATATGTTGTTGTTCGTCTTTCGGCTGCTCCCGTTAGGGGTTGTACAGCGGATCATCCGTTATGATCCGCATACTGATTTGGCATAGGTTTTACGCCGGATGCCCTTCCTGACGCAACCCTGGTCGCCTCTTACGACACAGGGATAAGGATTGGGTTTCGCCATGATTCCGGGCTGTCCTACATCCTCTCATAGCGCGGCCCAGTGCAGAGCTCCCGTCCTCAAGCGATCCTCCAACCCAAGCCTCAGATAGCCGGATTACAGGCGCACGCCACTACGCGCGGTGGCTAAACCTATATATATATATAATTATATATATATATATATATAATATATAATGTATGCTGCAAAAGTAGGTATACAGTAATGAAAACAAAACTGCGCACAAACGTATTTTATTGATTATACAAGCATATCAATAATAAATGGTAATAATGATTTTAATGAATTAAATGAATTCTAGTATTAAATGAATCCTAGCACCACTATTATAATAGTGGTAATACTGGTATAATCCTTACTGTATACCTACTTTTGCAGCCCCTGTATATATATAAATAAATATACATAAATAATAATATACAATATATATATATATATATATAATATATATATATATATAATATAAATATATATAATATATATATATATAAATATAAATATATATATATAAATATATATAATATATATAATATATATATAAAAGAAATATATACATGTATAACACGATATACCGGGCGTAGTGGCGTGCGCCTGTAATCCGGCTACTCGGAGGCTTGGTTGGAGGATCGCTTGAGGACGGAGCTCTGCGCTGGGCCGCGCTATGAAGGGTGTAGGGCAGCCTGGAATCATGGCGAAACCCAATCCTTATCCCTGTGCCGTAAGAGGCGACCAGGGTTGCATCCAGTGTAAAAACTGTGCCAAATCAGTAAGCGGATCATAACGGATGATTCGCTGTGGCGACCCCTTACGGGAGCAGCTGAAAGAAGAAGAAGAAGATATAACACGCTATCTCAAAAAGTTGTGGACGGATTCGGATGAAACTTTGTGGACATGTTGGGTGTGTGATCACGAAGAATTGGTTTGTTTTTGGTGAATATCTGAATCCGGATCTGGATACGATAATTATTTAATTCCTAAAGTGATTCTTCACCATTGAAAGATCGGGCCAA
>CM068967.1:79097050-79127274 GCA_035128595.1 Eptatretus atami
TGGAGAGCTTGCTGTCAAACCTCGACTCAGATTCTGCAACCGGTCCAGACGGCATCAGCCCACGGGTCCTAAAAACCTGCTCCTCTGCTCTTGCTCACACTCTCTCTGTTCTATTCACCCTCTCATTTGCTGAAGGTCATCTGCCATCTGCTTGGAATCAGCAAACATTACTGCCCTGCATAAAAAAGGTGCAAAAACAGATCCCTGCAACAACAAACCAATCAGCCCTCTCCAATCATCAGCGAGGTCATGCAATCCATCATCGCTTCAGACATTAAATCCTTCCTCTTCTCCAATGGCTTGATCTCCGATCATCAATTTGGTTTCAGACCAGGTCACTCTACCCTGGATATGTTGCTTCTGCTCTCCCAACAATGGATGGAGGTCCTCAATTCCGGACATGAAATCAGAGCCGTATCCCAAGACATATCACGTGCTTTTGACACGGTCTGGCACCCTGCCCTGCTCACCAAACTCTCTTCTGATGGTATCAAGGCCATCTCCACTCACGGCTCGCAGACTTCCTTCCTGTCGCAGCCAACGTGTGGCCCTAAATGGACTTCTTTCATCCCCCCTTCCTGTCCAGGCTGGAGTTCCTCAAGGGGCGTTCTGGGCCCTGTTCTTTTTCTGGTTTTCATCAATGATCTCTATGACTCTCTGGAAAATCCTCTATATCTCTTTGCTGGTGACTCCACCCTCTGCCGTATCATCTGTCATCCCCCAGACCGGCAAGCAGCAGCTTCTTCGCTCACTACAGATCTGGGCAAAATCCAACACGTGGAACATGACTTTCAATCAAGACAAATCTCACACTCTCACTTTGTCTCTCTGAAAGGACCGTTTGGCAAACCCCCTCCCGCATCCACTTTCTCAACAACCCTCTGAAAGAAGTCATTTCCTTGAAGCTTCTGGTCTCACTATCTGCCATGATCTTTCCTGCGAAAGCCACATTTCAAACCTGCCTCCAAAGCCAGTCGCCGACTGGGAATCCTCCGTCGTGCAAAGTCCTTCCTCGGCCCACCTGAGCTCCTGACCACCTACAAAGCTTCGTCCGCAGCCTGATGGAGTACTGCTCTCCCTTCTGGCTGGTGCTCCTGCCTCTCACCTTTCTCGGCTTCACGCTGTGGAAACCAAGGCATTTCGGATCATTGCATCTCCCGCGATGAGGCAGAGTCTTTGGGCCCTCTCACTCTCTCAATGCAGGCAGTCGGAGGTCGTTCTGTCTTCTACTGTCTCCTCTCCGGTCTCGCCCCCCCCCTGCTGTGTCTGCAATTTGTCCCCACCATATTTCTGCAGGCATTCAAGTCCGCCAACAACCCCCTTCTGGTAAAACTACCAAAATCACGAATCACTGCTCACCTTCACTCTTTCATTCCTCTTTTTCCCGCCTTTGCAATAAACTCCCTCACTCTATTCAATCCCATTCTTCCCTCCAGGTCTTCAAAACAGCTGTTCACACACCTCTTATCATCCCCATCCAAATCCTCGAATCTTATTCTACCTCGTTAATCCACCCCAAACCCACCTCCTTCAAATTCCCTGCTTTCCTTCCTGAAAGTTCCTGTAATGTCTATCTTGTATTCCCCATGTTCCCCATCCCATCCCTCTCCCTTCCACAGATGTCCTAATGTCTCTGTTCCCCACTGTTTTGTCCTTCCCACTCCCACCCCTCTTGTCTCATGCCCCCTTGCTGTGCATTGTGTGTTAGCTCTGACATGAGCCTCGACAAGGTATACAAAATAAAACAAAAAATATGTAGGTGGGGGCCGGGGATGGGGAGTTTGCCAGATGGTCCTTTCAGAGAGAGAGAAGAGAGAGAGAGAGACAGAGAGAGAGAGAGAGAGAGAGAGAGAGAGAGAGAGTGTGAGATTTGTCAGGATTGAAAGACATTTTCCAAGTGTTTGACCATCTTGTGATTTTGTCAAGGTCTGAAGAGAGGGAAGAGGAGCAAAACTGCCTGTCTGAAGGATGAGGGAATGTCAGGGCACAGGGTGGAGTCATCAGCAGAGAGATTAAGAGGATTTTCCAGAGAGTCAGAGATATCATTGATGAAAATCAGGAACAGGACTGGGCCTAGAACACCGCCTTGGGGCACTCCAGCCTTCACAGAGAGAGGAAATGAAAGGATTCCGTTGAGAGCCACACCTTGGCTAAAATAGTAGAATAATTCAGTAAGCTCTGTGTAGAGTTGGCTTTGGAAGTCATAGGCAGAGTGTTTGGAGAGCAAGGCCGGATGCTAGACTGTATCGAAAGCTCGAGATATGTCCAGCGAGACGGCCCTAATCTTATGTCTCACATTGAGGGCCACCATCCATCGTTGGATGAGTAGAAGCAACATGTCTAAGGTGGAGTGACCTGGTCTGAAACCAAATTGGTGATCTGAAATGAGGTTGGTGGAGAAAAGAAGTTGTCTCATTTGCAGCTAGTTGTCTTACTTTCAGTCATATGGAAGTTATAAAAAGCTAAAACTTTATTTTACATTAATGAACTGACATATTCAGTATAAATGCTGTTTATCCAAGTAAAATAACAAATGTGGAAAATGAAAAATTAATGCAATGTGCACGTGGACAAGCAAAATGGGCACGGCAGTCTCTTTCTGTACAACAGACAACTTCGGTGCTTGTGAAAAGCCATTAAATTATTGTTATAGGAAATAAACCATAATGGAGAGTGTTCAGATAGTCTGAGGAACCTGCAAAATCTTTTGTAGGTCTTCGCAGATCTTGCTCACGTGATCGGTGTGCTCGAACAACTTTTTGGTGTCAAACTCCCACCGCTGGACTTGACCAGATGCCTCGATCCTCGCTCGTACTTCGAAGTACGACACCTTCCAAAGGCGCATCACCTGCTGCACTTCTTTCACCTTGTTCATCGCCGCCTCTCCATCATCTCTGCGTATGCAATGTAAAAGGAGGACAAGAAGAGTTCTCACAACAGGAGGATTTTTAATAGTCGAGAGAATTGCAGTTTCATCGATGGGTGCAGAAAGATGGAGCCTGATGCCCATTTCATGGAGTTAGTACTGCAGGAGATGTTTTACCTGTTAACACCTTTTCGATGTATGAGATCACATGCGATGTCCTAGAAGTTATTTATGTATGAGAAGGCAGCCATTGTGACTTTTAAGAATTAGTTCGTTTTTTTTCTACACTTCTATACTATAATGTGATAAGTGATTGATTCATTACCTCTGCCACCGAAGGTGGATGGCAGTTATGTTTTCATCCCCGTTTGTTTGTATGTCTGTCTGCGAGCAGGATATCTGAAAAAGTTATGGACGGATTCGGATGAAACTTGGTGGACAGGTTGGTTGTGTGACGGACGAATTGATTCCATTTTGGTGAAGATCTGGATCCGGATCCGAGAATTATAAAAGTGATTCTTCACAATCGAGAGATGAGGCTAAAAACGATATGTAGTATGATATCTCAAAAAGTTATGGATGGGTTATAGTTTGCCCAAGATGGATGAGTTGGATAGGTGATAAAAACACGCTGATTCGATTTTGGTGAAGGTTCGGCCTATGATTGGGACACAAAATGTAAACTGGTCATCCTAGCAGAGGTAGGTGCTCTACTGAGTGTCGTTGTAGTTTTCTTGTTATGAAATGATAATAAAATGATATGGTAGTTAAACATAACAACCAACACATGTGTAAGCAAGTGGTAAATGCTTTTCTATAAAAAAACAGCAGAGTTGGAGACACTGCTCATTGAATCTTTTTGACCTTCTGTGTCCAAATCATTCCGCATGTCTTCTCGATTGTTGACGCAACTATCTCACAGTCATTATGTAAGGTCGAGATGGTCACAGGTGTAGTTTTTGCAAGCAAATTACAATTTTTTTTTTGACGTTGTTTCTCAACTGTTAGAACACCAAAGCAACCACATGACCGACAAACTAACGCACATGCTCACGTCAAAATGAAGGTGTTGTAAAGACTTATGTTAAATAACGAAACAATCATTTATACCATAACCAATGAGACACCACCTGAGTGCACCAATACCCATACCTGAATAGTGTGCACATGTTGACGGCATGCCTGGCACTCTCACAAACCTGCCAGGCAATGCGCTCCATTAATGCTTCCATGTGATCTCCACGTTTGTAATGCATCGAGATGTTCCACACCAGATGTAGGCCTTCCAACAACCGTGGCAATGTCTCAGCAATTGCTCCAAAGTCTCTTCCTTGAGCAAGTTTCTGTGCAAGGTTATTTCATTTGTTTTTTTTAAAGCACATTGAAAGCTTAATTGCTTTGAAGCATTATGTTACCTTGATGTCAAAGTGGATTCATAATGAGGATGTGTGGGTATGATCTATATGGAGGAAAGTTGATTTGTCCAGAACTAAAGAACAAACCCCATGTTGAAACCAAGACATCATTTGAGTAATTACATTTTGTGAAGACACTGTATATAAGCTAAGGTAAGATAAGGTCATTGACCGAAGTCGAAGGTCACCCAAAGGCTCCTCATTCTTTGGATTCCACCACTTGAGTCGGGGGGGATACACCACTGCGTGTGATTGATCTCTTATGTCCAGCCAGCTGGTACTCTTTTTGCCAACATCGAAAGGTAACAAGCTGAGTCGCCCATCTGGTGTTAGGGCCCTGTCACACCTTGACGTTTTAGCCAGGAATGGCAACGTATAAAAATGCACGTAAAACGTTGGCGTACGCTGAAGTTTGTAGGTTTTTTAAAAAGTTTTGGTCGTTTTCATAACGTGTTGGTCGCATGCATAATGTATTAGTAACGGGCACAGAACGTTTCGTTGTGTTAAAGATAACTTATACCAACGAATGCTTAGCCTGTTGTCGGCGTTCACAACCTATGCCAACGATAGTTTAACTTAGTCATAGCGCGCTGCACGTATCGCCGACGAACTCGTGGCGTTCTCTGTTAAAAACCTGCCGCACGCCGATTTAAATCATAACCGCCTGAAAATTGGAAGTGTCAACATCGCAGTCACACCTTGACAATTTAGCCAGCATATGCCGACCTAAAAAATGTGTCTAAAACGCTGGGACATGTCGAATACGGTATGGGTAAGTTGTGTATACGTTAGGAGCACGCTGAAAACAATGAAGTACGCTGGCATATTACGTGGTAAGTCTAGTACGTCGTGAAATTTCAAGCATGCTGAAATTTTACGACGTACTCGACGTATGGCTCACAAGTTCCGCATACGCTGGCATAAGTTTCCGGCACGCTCCGCGATCGTTTAACACGTCGGCCACACGTTACTTGTAAGTTACCATAAGTCGAAACACGTCGAGGTAATGTTAGCATACCCGAAACTTAATTTTTAATTACGAGTAACGTGCTTTGAACCTATTAGTAGCGTGCTTTGAACCTATGTGTAGCGTGCTTTGAACCTATGTGTAACGTATCTCAAACGCACATTGGCGTATGTAGACGAATTGATTGACGTCTTCCGGACGACCACAGAACTTACTGAACGTGTTTCTAACTTACAGCTACCGTATAATGGCGTATTGCCAGTGTTTAGGGGAATTGGTATATATAAATGGGCTTCACAAGAGGAACCCGTCAGTGTTCCACACTCCATGTTAAGAGATGTCAATGTCAGTAGCAGTAGCAGTAGTAGTAGTAGTCGTAGTAGTTCGAGAAATTTAGTGATGTCGATGTTATTAGTAGTAGTAGTAGTAGTAGTTCGAGAGAATTTAGTGATGTCGATGTTAGTAGTAGTAGTAGTATTAGTAGTAGTAGTAGCAGTAGTAGTAGTTCGAGAGAATTTAGGGATGTCGATGTTAGTAGTAGTAGTAGTAGTAGCAGTAGTTCGAGAGAATTTAGTGATGTCGATGTTAGTAGTAGTAGTAGTAGTAGTAGCAGTAGTTGAGAGAATTTAGTGATGTCGATGTTAGTAGTAGTAGTAGTAGTAGTAGTAGCATAGTTGAGAGAATTAGTGATGTCGATGTTAGTAGTAGTAGTAGTAGTAGTAGTTCGAGAGAATTTAGTGATGTCGATGTTAGTAGTAGTAGTAGTAGTAGTAGTAGTTCGAGAGAATTTAGTGATGTCGATGTTGGTAGTAGTAGTAGTACTTTCAAGTAACGTGTTGCAAAGTGTGAACAACGTTCTTGTAGCGTGCTTACAAAACGTTACTCATAGGTTAAAATAAGTTTCGGGTACGCTAAGATTACCTCGACGTGTTTCGACTTATGAGTAACTTACAAGTAACGTGTGTCGACGTGTGTCACGATCGCATAACGTGCCTACAACTTATGGCCAGCGTAGCGGAACGTGTGAGTCATACGCCAGCATACGTCGTAAAATTTCAAGCATGAAAAAATTTGAGGAAAACCCAAAAGTACAACGTTTAAAGCCAGCATACTACGACGTATGGCATGTTTTTTCAATGTGCTCTTAACGTATACAAAACGTACCCATAACGTATTCGACGTGTACCAGCGTTTTAGACAAATTTTTCATAAATCGGCATACGCTGGCTAAATCGTCAAGGTGTGACAGGGCCTTTATGTTTGCCCGGCTGGGTATCGAACTCAGGATCTTAAGATAGTAAACCAACCACCTTAAGTGTTAATCCACCACCAAGCATGAGAAGTAGATATAGCACATCATTGTTGTTTCAAACCTCGATAATGGGTATTGATGTCAAACAATGTCAATCTCCATACCTCATAGCTATTGAATCATTCATTGTACATGAATTACCAAAATGCCTTTGGAGGAATAATAATTGGTACATAAAATGAATCAGACATTATGTAATGCTCAGGTCAGTGTTTTGGGTGCTGGATAAATACACACGGATTTTTTGGGTTTTGTTCTTACCTTAAAGTGCCGGTCTAGTGTTGACAATAGATGAAAGTTGTCAGTCGCATCTTCTCTTGCTGCTTCCAATTGCACAGTTACCACTTCAAAGCCATGCAGACTTTCGGGGTCAAGTTGACCAGCGAGCTTTGAGACGTGTTTCACTCGAGGTTCCTGCAGCTGCTCAACCAATGTTCTCAACACCATGCTGCGCTCTCGCCATAGTTCCACCACTGCCAGCGGTCCCGCACCCTTCAATGGCGTGACACACAGGATGTCCCAGGAGAGTTCTCGATGTATGGACAGGGTACTCGGCACATTCCGCACGGACCTCATGCTAATGTGTTTTTTTATTATGAGAATCTGCGGCCTGGAGTCACAGCTGTTATGCTCTCCAAGTTACACATGATGTAAGACTGTGTACTATGGGATGAACGAAAATTCAATTCCAGCTCTAATGAATATTGTATCGGAATAAATGGATGGACAGAGAAATATCATGATTGATGGAGATGAAAAATAAATAATTGGACAGCTCAACGATTCAATGGATAAACAAATAAGTTGAATAGATGGATGGGTAGATGAGGAAAGGGGTAAATGAAGAGTAAACAGATGGATGGTTGAATATACGTACGAGGTGTGTTCAAAAAGTATCCAACCTTAATTTTTCGTGCGTAAACAAATGAAGCTAGGAGGCGTGTTTGGTGCACGTATGTAGGCGATCCTAATCGTATGCGTGAATATTTTCCCGCCTGCAGAAGCTGTCAGTCGCCGACAGAACGCTGATGAGTGAGGAAGTGTAAGTGAGCGCCGTCGGATTTTCGTTTTGACAAAATGACGGAAAAACTTGAACAACGCTACTGCATCAAATTTTGTGTAAGCTTGGTGATTCCCAAGTGGAAACGATCCGAAAGATTCAACAGGCCTTCGGGAACGAAGCAATGGGCACCACACAGATAAAAGAGTGGTACAACCGCTTCAAAGATGGTCACACATCAGTGGAAAGTGAAGCACGTTCTGGTAGGCCCTCAACATCCCGAAATTAGATCGTCATTGACCAAGTGAGGACCCTGCTGATGCAGGATCGTCGAATCACGATCAGAGAAACTTGCAGACGAGGCGGGCGTCAGCATTGGATCCGTTCATTCCATTGTGACTGAGGATTTGGGATTAAGGAGAATCTCAGCGAAGTTCGTGCCAAAGCTGCTAACGATCGAGCAGAAGCAACTCCGTTTAGAGATCGCACAGGACATGCTGGAGACTGTGAACAGTGATCCCAACTTCTTCAACACAGTGATCACTGGCGATGAGACCACAGTGACCGTCATTTTGTCAAAAACGAAAATCCGACGGCACTCACTTACACTTCCTCACTCATCGGCGGGCTGTCGGCGACTTCTGCTTCTGCATCTGCGACTGACAAAATATTCATGCATACGGATTAGGATCGCCTACATACGTGCACAAACCACACCTCCCTAGCTTCATTTGTTACCACAAAAAAATTAACGTTGGATACTTTTTGAACACACCTCGTATATAGATGATAAAATAGACAGAAGAATGTATGGATAGACAGATGGATAATTCAATTGATAAACAGGTGGATTATTGGATGGATGGACAGATGAGTAATTGAATAGGTAAACGGGTGGATGAATGGATGGATGAATGGATGGATAGATGGTTAATTGAGTATATAAATTTATTGATGGATGAAGAGAGTGGCTATGATATCATTTACAAGTTTTTCGCAATCCCAATGATTCTCAGTTTCAACATGAGAGTTAAAATTACGACCGGAGTAAAAGCAATTGCCGATGAAAACATGTGGAATTGTGATGGATTTGAAGTTTTCGGCTGTGCTTCATCCACGACTAACCTGAGCTTGTTTGCCGAGTTGTGTCTCCAGGGTATCTGTGATCAATTTCCTCCATTCCAGCACGACCCGCTTTACCTCTTGTTGGATGTTTTCTTCCCTTGGGAGCTGATCATCATCCCAGTTTATATCCACATTTGGCAACTCCAGGTGCACATCTCCTGCTTGTGTCCAGACAATTCCGTTTACAGGATTAGTGAAGCCATATCTGAGCACAGAATATAACAAATGGTAACTTAGTTGACTGCTGATTATGGAAATCATAGATAGAAACAAACTATGCCAATCTTCTAGGCATGATCAGTTCAAAGATGATCTTGCTTCTTATCGTAATGGTGATAACTCAATAAAATAAAATATAACAAAAATGACTAAGGGGCAATGAAGGGGTTAACTACTATATCACAGTTATTGTTAGAATAAGACATTTTGTCGAACCCTGCTTAGCAGATGTCATGATCGTGTGTGTCACAAAAGCTCCCTGACTCCCTGAAGTCTTACATGTCTTCTTCCGCTTTATCCCTCTGTTATTTAATGCCCCATCAGTTTTGACCTGTTGAATGCCCATACCCATTGATTTCCAAGCATGTACCCCAGAAGCAATGGTGTGTCCGTGTGTACTACTCCAGAAGCAATGGCGTCTCTGCATGTAGTCCGACCACCGAGCAACGGCATCTCCATGTGTGCTCCCACAGAGCACGGCCAATGGAGCCAAGAGGGGTGGTGCTGATGTGAGGCCCGAGCCAATAAAAGCCATTACAAAAGCTGATACAGAGAACTAGAACACAGAGAACGAATTGGGGTGGGGGGGAGGGGGCAGAGAATGAGGGGACCGGTGGTGTGGGGGTGGGGTGGGGCAGGAGTTGGAGATCAGAGAATGAGAGAATGGCGAGAACGAAAGATTGGTGAAGATCACAGAAAGGCCATGAGTGGTGCTGAGTGGTGCTAATCAGAAGCAGAGGATGAGTACTAGCTGTAGTCCAGAACCGCAGCAGGAGTGTTCCGACCTGAGAGAACAAGCAGCTCACATTTTGTGCCTTCCTTGACCTTGACCAACGACTATGCCATGTCCTCGAGGTTCAACAGAGAAGGTCCCTTTTCATGACCTTCCCGGGCTACCACCCCATCCGTCCCCTCTCCCCGTCATCCTGTGTCCCCTGAATGAGTCTGGTGTGATGCTTAAGATTAGGTTAAGTAGGCGATGAGTCCCTTCCGTGTTTAGCTAAGCGGTTCCATTGCGTGTCATATTTGCCTCCATTTTCTTCAATTCATCGTATGTATTGATTGCTTATCATGTCCCGAACCCCACTGTTATCATTAAATAGTCGGACCCCGCTATTTGTGGGGGATACGTTCTTGAAAAAATCCGTGAATGTCGGGGTCCGTGAATGTCGGGGCATTGTTTTTTAGTTATTATTTTTTTTACATGGTCTAGACTCATGGAAGAGCGATTTTTGGGCCGATGAATAAACAGGAAGAGAGAGATAATATATCACCCCTGCACACCTTGCAACTGCTTGTTGCTGTGAGGCTTGTTGGAAAGGGTTGATGTGTCGTTATTCTCCAATGTTTCAACACCAGTGAGCACTCCACCATGTCTGTTATTGTCTTTCAGCATTGTATTATGGGAAGGCTGCAGTGGAGACAGCAACACATGATGCTGTAGTAATATCAGCATAACAAGGTGTTTGCTGATAAAGCACAAAAACATCTGAGGAAGATATGCACCTGATTTGCTTAGAGTAAAGTTGTGTGTTTTGGTTAAATAATCAGGTTGTATGAACAATGAACCACTGTCACAGATAAACAGGAATCGGTTGTGCAATTAAGTGGTTGTACATGCAAATCAATTGTGTTAAAAGGTAATGTGAGCGAACCTGAGTGAACAGTGGATCAAAAGAGAGCGATGATTGACCGAAAAGCGTTCCAAACCGGATGGATTGTTCCAGGGTGTTTCTCAACTCCTCCGCCGTCCCCTGTTCTTTCAGAACCTCTACAAGGTCAGAAGGTCAGCAATAGGCTACAAAAAGGTAATCACATGACAAAGCATTTCCATGATCGAAATAACCTATCATCCATCCATCCATTGGGACCATACTCTGTGTCGAGCATTGGTGCTGCCAAAGCAGTCTCCTTGGGTATTGGGCACAAAATTGGTCGAGTCACCACTCCGACACAGGATACCAGCAAGCTGGCACTCATTTTGCCGACCTCAGAAGGATGACAGCAGAGTTCAATCCCACCTGGTGTTAATTTAGCAGCCTAATTTAGCAGCCAACAGGGCTTCAACTCAGGACCTACGGATCCCAAGCCAGCTACCCTAACCACTAAGCCAACACTCGGCTTAACCTTCATGCACCGTGTTATATCACAGCCAAACACATACAGGACTTTTGAAATGACATAATCTACCCCAGAATACGAGGTGAGCATATGTAAGAACCCCTAGAAATGGGAATAATCACATTAAGCTGAATGTATATGTGTGTGTGTGTGTGTGTGTGTGTGTGTGTGTGATGTGTGTGTGTGTGTGTGTGTGTGTGTGTGTTTGTGTGTGTGATGTCAATAAGGATCGTTGCCTAAAATGGCTCACAAAGATTCTAAAATAAGCTGAAAACACTTGGAAACTTACCTGTGAGAAAGGGCTGTGCCTCTGCACAACGAAGGAGTTCCAGAACTTTCTGAAATCGCCCAAGAAGCTAATATCTTACAGCTCCCAGTTCTGGAAACTCCCGAGGTGGCACGGATCCATGGAAAGCCCGAAGGTTTGTCAATGGGCGTGTTACACCCAAACCGACGACCATCACTTTGAGTGAGTGGATTTTGAACTTTGCAGGATTACCTCATGTGAACATGGCAGGCTTGGTGGTTTATTTAATGGCATCTACAATTGGAAAACCGATGTTGTCATAACCAACATTCAGGCAGACTTCCGAGAGGGAGACACCGTATAACCATGTCTCACTCACTGTAACTATATCGTACTCCTCGCTATCTACTTTGGGTACAAGCTCTTCCATCTCATTATTTAAACTTCTGGCATTGGTATAGAATATCTTTCACTTTTCCCTTCCTGAAATTATATTTTCCTGCCTGGTCTTACTCATTACAATTGCATCATCCGTTCCTTCCTTCATAGCTCCCCCACCCTCCGCTGACCTAAAAAAGCCTGAATTCCTTCCTCAATTCCCACTGCAAACTTTGCTGCCCCCATTTAACATGCGGCCATCATTCTGGAAACACTCCCTTTGTCCCCTAAATGATTCCACTGCTTCTTAAATGTAAAACCTTCCTCCCCACACCATTCTTACAGCCAATGGTTGATGTCTTATTGCTCTGTTCATAAGTTTCTATATTTTTTCCTAATCTTGGGAAGACTCCCATGAAACATGACCTCACAAACCTTTGCTTTCAGCCGCTTAAATTACCCAATATCCATTATCAATTTTTCAAAACCTCTGAGTAAACCTTCCCGACATCATTCGCTCCTAGGTGTACCACAACCAACTTCTTCCTGCAGTGACAAGATACAATATTGTTTACCCTTCCTTCAATGCCCCAAACTCCCGCTCCTTCAAAACTACACAGAATTCTGTCTACAATCCTTCCTGCAGAATGAAGAATCAACATATTAATAATCTTCATCAACCCACAAAAACTGTCTCCCATACCTCATGTCTACCAATTTATATTGCTGCACCTCCACCACTCCTCTACACCCGCTGCACCTCTGCCACTGCCCGCCCCCGTTGAACCTCCGCCATTGCCCGCCTCCGCTGCACCTCCACCACTGCCCGCACTCGCTGCACCTCCGCCACTGCCCGCCCCCATCGCCACTGTAACCACTGCCCGCACCGCTGCACCGTCACCACTGCCCGCCCCCATTGCACCGTCACCACTGCCCGCCCCCGCTGCACCGTCAACCAACTGCCCGCACCCGTGCACCGTCACCACTGCCTCAACCCGTTGCACCGTCACCAACTGCCCGCACCCGTTGCACCGTCACCACTGCCCGCCCCCGCTGCACCGTCACCACTGCCCGCACCCGTTGCACCGTCACCACTGCCCGCGACCCGTTGCACCGTCACCACTGCCCACCACCGTTGCACCCGTCACCACTGCCCGCACCCGTTGCACCGTCACCACGCGCCCGCACCCGTTGCACCAGCACCACTGCCCGCACCGTTGCACCGTACCACACTGCCCGCACCCGTTGCACCGTGACCACTCGCCGCACCCGTTGCACGTCATCGCACCTGCCTCACCACTGCCCCACCGTTGCACCGTCACCACTGCACCGCACCCGTGCCCGTCACCACTGCCCGCCCCCTTTTGCACCGTCACCACTGCCCGCACCCGTGCACCGGCACCACTGCCCGCCCCTTTGCACCGTCACCACTGCGCCCGCACCCGTTGCACCGTCACCACTGCCCGCATGCGTTCCTTCACCCGGTAATAAGGCCAAAAAAAAAACATTTGTTTCTATTGCATGGCCAAAAAAAATTGCGCGCGGTAGTAGGGAATTTTTTTTTTTTGACAATTTTTTTTCATGAATACATTCATATAACTCGATTAAAATGTTTATTTTCCTTGGTGGTGTGTGGTGGTAGCGGTAGTGGGGTGTGGACGTGGTGGTGGTGAGTGTGGTTGTGGTGGTAGGTGGTGGTATGTAGTGCTGGTGGTGGTGGTGGTGTGTAGTGTGGTTGTGTGGTGATGGTGGTGGTGGTGGTGCACTCGACTTGCTAAAATGCACTTTATTCTGTCTTAAATTCTCTACATATTTAACAGTGCATGCATGCTGAAAATATGCATTGTTTATTAATGTATATATATATATATATATTATATTAAAATTTAACAGCAAGTCGAGTGCATTTTTGCAAGTCTATTGCACCACCACTACACCACTAGCACTACCACCACCACCACCGTCACCACCGTCACCATCATCACCACCACAATAGGTGAAACTAACCGTGAAAAGACCGATCCACAAAAGCAGTCCTCGGCGCCGCCATTTTGAAACTCTCACTGACGTAACACACGGATTCAAAATGGCGGCGCCCGAGTCAAACGCGCCGAGTCCAAATTGTCAACAAAAATCGTAGGGTCGCATATAAAAGCAATTGGGTCGTAGGAACCGGAAACAACTCCTTTTTTTGTTTGGCCTCACCTTCCTCAAGGACGATTTCCTCACACTTCCCACAACAATAAAACCCTCTGCTTCCCCATTGTTGACGTGGCCCACATTGAGCACACTGTGACATTTTACGTCTCCTCTTCCTTTCTCCTCCCCTCTCTATTTATAACCTTCACCCCCCCCCCCATCCTCCACGGCTCCAACTGACTTCACGCTAAACTTATCACGAGGCCTCGCCCTACTTATTTCAATAAACTAACTCAACCACCAACTAAAACTGTTATGAACACGAAAATAATAATTACAGTTCCACAAATCTCGATAACAAAACACGCAAAACGCTTTCGGACTGGAAACTCAAGCTGAGAGGGACTGGAAGGAGAGAGAGAGCTCGCCGCCCAATCGACCTCGTGCGCCGATCCCTGAACCGGCAGTGATAATTTGATATTCTTCGACCCTTAATTTTTACCCCAAAGACTTTTAGACTCCTTTCTACCTTTTAGACTCCTTTCTACCTTTTAGACTCCTTTCTACCTTTTAGACCTTGGCACATTTTAATACTCCGAAGACTCCTTTGATTATCAGCGACATCCCTTGGGCTCCCCGGAACTACATTCCTGATGAGCAAACAAATCCTGTTTACCACGATGTGTCTCCGCTGATGTTATACTCGTGTGTGGTGAGAACAAGATTTTTAAAATCTGTTTGTGCTAAAAAACAGGAAAAAGGACGCGGCAAACATTTATCATTTTAAATGTCGGACATTAAAACTTCACCAACTCGATCACCATTAATACATAAACTGTTTAATGGACGGATGATAAATTTACCACCCAAACGCTACCCTCCCCCCCTCCTCCCCCTCCGGGGATAAATTATCCACCCACACGCTACCCCCTCCCCGGGATAAATTTATCCACCCACACGCTACCTCCCCCCCCCTCCTCCCCCTCCGGGGATAATTTATCCACCCACACGCTACCCCCTCCCCTCCGGGGATAAATTTATCCACCCACACGTCACCCCCCTCCCCCTCCGGGGATAATTTATCCCCACACGCTACCCCTCCCCCGGGATAATTATCCACCCACACGTACCCCCTCCCCCTCCGGGATAAATTTATTCCCCACACGCTAACCCCCCCTCCTCGGGGATAAATTTATCCACCACACTGCTACCTCCCCTCCCCTCCGGGATAAATTTATTCCACACCACGTACCCCTCCCCTCCGGGATAATTTATCACCACACGCGACTACCCCCTCCCCCCCGGGATAAATTTATCACCCACACGCTACCCCCCTCCCCTCCGGGGGATAAATTTATCACCCACCCGCTACCCCTCCCTCCGGGGTAAATTTATCCACCCACACGCTACCCCCCCCTCCCCTCCTGGGGATAAATTTATCCACCCACACGATACCCCCCTCCCCTCGGGGATAAATTTATCCACCCACACGCTACCTCCCTCCCTCCGGGGATAAATTTATCCACCCACACCCTACCCCCCCTCCGGGGATAAATTTATCCACCCACACGCTACCCCCCTCCCCCTCCGGGGATAAATTTATCCACCCACACGCTACCCCTCCCCCTCCGGGGATAAATTTATCACCACACGCTACCCTCCCTCCCCTCCGGCGGATCATTTATCCACCCACACGCTACCCCCCCTCCCCTCCGGGGATAAATTTATCCACCCACACGCTACCCCCTCCCCCTCCGGGGATAAAATATATCCACCACACGCTACCCCCCCTCCCCTCCGGGATAAATTTATCCATTAACACGCTACCTCCTCCCCTCCCCTCCGGGGATAATTTATCCACCCACACGCTACCTCCTCCCCTCCGGGGATAATTTATCCACCCACACGCTTACCCCCCTCCCCCTGCGGGGATAAATTTATCCACCCACGACGCCTACCTCCCTTCCCCTCCGGGATAATTTATCCACCCACACGTAACCCCCTCCCCTCCGGGGATAAATTTATCCACCACACGCTACCCTCCCCCTCCGGGATAAATTTATCCACACCACAGCTACCCCCCCCCCGCTCCCTCCGGGGGATGAATTTTAAAGTGTAGTGCTCGGGATTAAAAATAAACCTTACAGAGCAGGGCAAGCCTTCCCTCCTCCATAAAGTGCCTCCCTGCTCTCTAGACCTATGTAGCCTTTAAGACCTTGTCAACCAATTTCAACCTTTGGACCATCAGACCATTTGACCTTTATAACTTTTCAGACCTTTCACGTTTACACATTTACAACTAGACCACTTGGACCTTTCATTTACAATCAACGACCTTTCATTTCGTACATCCTTCCATTTATTTTCCACAGAAAATACACCACACAAAACTAGTCCTGGTGAGGGTCTGCAATCTCCGATTGCTCTTTCTTGTTTCCCCATGAAATAGGGTGGGGGTAATTTCCCCATGAAATAGGGAGAGTAGTGAATAAGGAACCAATGTGGAGGAATTTTGGATGAAGGATAACAACGGAAAAGACGGGAAACACAAACACCTGCACAATTCCACATCAAAATATGTAAAATGCTGTTCCACCTGGAACATAATGATCCCCATCGATGTTAAAAAAAATTAACTTCCTGATATTTCTCCTCCTTCCGTTGCCTTATAATCCCACTATCGATGGATACCTTGTGCATTACGCATGAAGAACACGGCTTCACTCCCAGTAAACTCTTCTGGAATGTGATTCAAACTTGCGTGAAGAGTGACCTTTTTGACCTGACGGGTGGAAAGAACCGAAACAAGAAAAATTAAAAACAAATAAAACAAAGGGGAAAAATAGAATGGAAAGTTATGGATAATAGTCAAGGGTGTTCCCCATAAAATGCTTTCATTGTTTGTGAAGTAACCACATTGTGGGGCATTGTTTATGAGGCTCATTCAAACAGTGAAAGAGACACAAAGACACAAACAATTGACACATGATATTATGTCCATGTCCGGGGGGTGCAGGGTAATTGAAAGAAAGTCAGGGTACACAAACAAATAACATTCAATTGGAACCACCTCTCCCTCTTTCCTCCATCCCTCCAAGGCTTCAAGCATGCAGTGCACTGTCACCTCATGTCACCCCACCATCCTGATTGATCTTTATTAACCCCGTTAACCCTTCCTCACCCAATCCTCTTGTTGGTTTAAGTGTGTCCTCCGCTGTCTGTCTGTCTCTCTGTCTCTCTGTCTCTCTGTCTCTGTCTCTCTGTCTCTCTCTCACTCTCTCTTGCTCTCTCTGTCTCTCTCTCTCTTCTCTCTCTCCTCTCCCCCTCTCTCCTTCTTTCGCGCTCTCTCTCCTCTCTCTCTCTCTCTCTCTCTCTCTCTCGTCTCTCTCTCTCTCTCTCTCTTCTCCTCTCTCTCTCTCTGTCTTCCTTGCTCTCTCTCTCTCTCCCGCTCTCTCTCATGCTCTCTCTCTCTCCTCGTCTCCCTCTCTTGCTCTTTCGTGCTCCCTCTCGCTCTCTTCTTGCTCTCACGCTCTCTCGTGCTCCCTCTTCTCGCTCTCACTCTCTCTCTTGTCTCTCTGTCTCTCTCTCTCTCTCTCTCTCGTCTCCTTCTTGCTCTCTCTGTCCTCTCTCTCTCTCTCTCGCTCTCTCTCTCATGCTCTCTCTCTCTCTCTGCTCTCTCTCATGTCTCTCTCTCTCTCGCTCTCGCCTCTCTTGCTCTTTCGTGCCTCCTCTCGCTCTCTCTCTTGCTCTCACGCTCTCTCGTGCTCCTCTCTCGCTCTCTTCTCCTCCTTCTCCTCCTCTCTCGTCTCTTGCTCTCTCTGTCTCTCTCTCTCTCTCTCTCTCCTCTCTCTCTTGCTCTCTCTGTCTCTCTCCTCTCCGCGCTCTCTCTCTCTCTCTCTCTCTTCGCTCTCTCTCATGCTCTCTCTCTCTCTCGCTCTCCCTCTCTTGCTCTTTCGTGCTCCTCTCGCTCTCTCTCTCTGCTCTCGCTCTCTCGTGCTCCTCTCTCTCTCTCTCTTCTTCCTTCCCCCCCCCCCTCTCTCCTTCTTTCCGCAGCTCTCTCTCTCTCTCTCTTCTCTCTCTGTTCTCTCTATGCTCTCTCTCTCTCTCTCTCGCTCTCTCTCATGCTCTCGTCTCTGCTCTCGCTCTCGCTCTCTTGCTCTTTCCGTGCTCCCCTCGGCTCTCTCGTCTTGCTCTCTCACGCTCCTTGTCGTGCTTCTCTCTCTCCTCTCTCTCTCTCCCTCTTTCTCTTTCTCTCTCTCCCTCTTTTTCTCTTTACCTCAACCATGGAAGGTGGACGGAGGTTATGTTTTCATCCGTCTGTCTGTCTTACAGCAAACTGAAGTCTGTCTGTGAGCAGGATATCTCAAAAAAATTGTGGACACATTTGGACAAAACTTGGTGGACATGTTGGTTGTGTGACAAGGATGAATCGATTCGATTTTGGTGAGGTTCCAAAATCGGATCCGGATATGAGAATTTTTTTCATTTTAAAAGTGATTCTACACCATTGAGAGATGGGCTCCAAAACAATATACTACAAAGCATTATATTTCAAACAGTTGTGGACGAGTTATGATAAAAATAGGTGGATGAGTTGGTTCAGGTCAGGTATGGCAGTGTGCGCCAGAGCAGAGCATCACTGCATCCACTTTCCAGGGGCCTCCATCTGGCCACCCCCCAGGCAGATGCCTGGCCCATCCACATCTCCTTGAGATGCCGATCAACTTGCTGCAACCACGAGGCACGCGGTCGGCCCGTTGGCCTCCTCCACTCATGAGGCTCCCTCGCTGAGAGAATCTGGTGAGCAGGATCAGCGTCAGGAAAATGAGCCACACGTCCATACAGCCGCAGCTGATGCTCACAGACGATGCAGGTAACAAATATCATTTGAATCTCTTTCAGCAACCGCTCATTGGACACAAAGTCCGACTAGCGAGAGCCAAGGATCCTCCGAAGAGACCTGGTATCAAAGGAGTTAAGTCTCTGTTACAGATCTCTTGGCAGAGTCCAAGTCTCACATCCGTAGAGCAAGGCTGGTAGCACCAAGGACCTGAAGACTCAGACTTTCATCCTCCTGTGTCGATACTGACTGTGAGTGACACATGCCATGATCCAGTGAATCCAAGACTCCCCCAGCCCAACCCAGGTATCTATTGACCTCTGGCTCATAGCGAGCTGAGACATGAATATCACTGCTAAGGTAAGTGAATCTCTCCGTGACCTCAACATCCTCACCACAAACAGGTACAGACAAAGTAGCAGCATCCAAGATGTCATTGAAAGCCTGGATCTTAGTTTTGACCCAGGAAACCCGTAATCCTAGTGGCTCTGACTCCTCATTCAGTACCTCGAGGGCCCCCAAAAGGATATCTAGAGTGTCCGCAAAGATGACTGCATCATCTGCAAAATCAAGGTCAGAGATCTTGACATTCCCAAACGATGCACCGCAGCTTGATCTCTCCTACATCCTCCCTAGAATCCAGTCCATAAAAGTGTGAAAAGTATCGGTGCCAGAACACACTCCTGACGAACTCCAGTAATAACGGGAAATAAGTCAGAGATGGTACCACCACATCTCACAGCACTCTCAGTACCAGAGTATAGTTTAGACATCAGATTGATCAGTTTTGGTGGCACCCCACAAAGAGCAAGAATCCTCCAGAGGGCATCCCGATTCACTGAATTGAATACTTTGCAGAGATCAACATAAGCTGGAAGCAGCCCCTGCCGAAACTCTCATCTGCGTTCGGTGAGGACCTGAAGAGCCAGGATACGGTCAATCGTTGACCACTTTGGTGAAAGCCTGACTTCTCTGGACGCTGGTGCTCAAGCAGATGGTGGTGAACCCAATCAATAATTATCCGTGCAAAGACCTTGCCCAGCAATGAGTGCAGCGTCACCCCCCGCTAGGTGTTGAAGTCTGGGCGATCACCCCTCCCTTTCCAGAGAGGGACAAGGCCATTCTTCCAGTCAGTTGGGATGATGCCTGTGTTCCAATCAGAGCACAGAACTGCATGCAATGACATGAGTACAGCATTTCCACCAGCCTTGAGAAGTTTAGCATGGATGACACAGATTACAGGAGCTTTACCCCCATTTCAACTGATTCACCAGTCTGTGTTTCCCCAAATGAAGGTGGTTCACAGTTGATTGGAGGTCAACAATCAGGATAGTAAGACTCCTGGCATCCAAATCAACAGCTGGTGGATCAGCCTGGTAAAGCCACTCAAAGTAACTGGTCCAGCGGGCCTTCACTTCAGACTCCTAAATCAAGAGCCAACCACCCTCTGCTCTAACTGCAGTACACCGAGGGATGGGCTTGGAGGAACACAATGTGCAGATTCCCCTGTAAGCAGGGCAAGAATCACTTGACCACAGGTGATTCTCTCACCCCTCACAGATTCCTCACACATAGGCCATAGGCCTCCTTGTCCACCCTCAGCGCACAAACAGCTTTATGCCTCAACTCCCTGAACAGCTCAGCTCTCCCAGTAAGCCTGGACCTGCAACTCTGGTTCATGGTATCCAGTGTCGCTTGAGAGAAAAAGTTCTTCTTTACCCTTCAGTGAGTTCCAAGACATCCATCGGCAACATTAAGGACGTTGGTCTTGAAGGCACTCCACAACTACTCAGGATTCCCCAAAGCACCCAGACCCCCCAAATCCCCATTCAGACTGTTCGCAAACTCCTCAGCTACCCTCTCATCCTTAAGCTTGCCAACATCCAATCTACGCTGGGATGTTACTATTCTCCCAGATTTAAGCTGCAATTTCAGAGTTGCCACAACATGCCTGTGGTCGTTGTTGAGGAACTAAGCACTCCGGTAGACCCTGCAGTTCTGATCCTCCAGCTACCATTGATGAGCACATGGTCAATCTCATTTGCCACATCACCAGCGTTGGAATACCAAGCCCAGCGATGAGCCTGTGGGCATGGAAACCATGAACCGGCCACCCTAAGTCTATGACTTCTTGCAAAGTCAAGGAACTTGGTGCTATTGTGGTTCACAGTTCCAGACCCATGGGAACCAACACACGTCTCAAAACCATCCCTATCAGTGTCAATCAATGCATTGAAATCCCCCAAGACTAGAAGAGTATCTTGCTTGAGGCACTGATGAACCACAGACTCGAGCGTGGCATAGAATGCTTCCTTCACATTGAGATCACTCACCTCAATTGGAGCATAAACAGAGAGACCAGGGAAACGACACCCAAGGAGTGACGAATCCTTAGTCTCATCATGCGTTGGTTGACTGGTGTTACCTCAATTTTCATTGGAATCAGCTTATTGGATACAGCTGCAGGAACACTTTGGGATTGGTAACCATCAGGTTGACCAGACCAGTTGCAGGTGTAACCACCCGGCCTGATCTTGCCGCTATCCAGTCTGCAAACCTCAGAGAGTGCTGCAATACCAATGTCCAAATGCTTTTGCTCAGATGATAACAGAGACAGGTTATAATTTCTTCTAGAGATAGGACATTCCATGCACCCACCTTAAGGGACTACCTCAAGTTAACCTGAGGAGACTGCTGTCTGATGGATGACACCTCAGCAGCACCCCACCACCCACCACCACAATCTGACCCAGAAAGTTTGAATGGAAGTTCCAGAATCATAAATGATTGGAGGTTCCAGAAGCTTTGCCCCAATCCCATAATCTGGTGAGTTGCCCTGTGAAGGGCAGCAGCACAGAACGTACTCCCATGGAATGGGTTTTCGATTTTAAATTTAAATGAGTTGGTGAGGGAACAAGAACAAGCCGATTCTATTTTGTTTCAGGTCCAAATCCAGATCTGGCCTATCAGTCGGATATTAAACGTAAACTGTTCATCCTGGTAGAGGTATGTGTTCTACCAAGTGCCGTTCTCGTTCTTCCCTGGCTTTCTGTTCGTTTTTTCCCTTGCCTGTCTGCTCACTTGTTGCTCTGCTTCACCACTGTCAATTTAACCTTGGTCTTCCATGAGACTCATTCTTGTAGAAAACTCCCTCAAGAAGGAACAGCCAATACTGGGTTTAGCAAAACAAAAGGCTAAATGAGATCCAAGATGAGATGCAGCATGAGCTGGAAACAGAAGGGACATTATACACTGTGAGAAGCTGTTAAAGTTCAAGGAAGTAATTGGCTCTGATGGTTTCAAGGCTGCATCCTGCCTTGCATGCCAGCTGATAGATGTTAGCCCAAGACAGGTCACAGCAGATTGTAAAGCCAAGGGAGCTCCGTGTAGTCGAGGTCAATCACGCAAGTGGATTTGAGGATTTGCCATTCAGTGTTTTCCAATCCAGTGGCCTGCAAAAGTATTCACACCCTCCAAAGTTTTCACATTTTGATGGCACCTGAGCTTATACCATGACGCTTATAAATGATCTTATTATATAAGAAAAAGAATAAAATATTTAAATGTAAAAACATGGAGGGATGAAATCTCAAAAAAAACCAAACAAGGTAGGAATGACACCACATTGTGATTCCACAATACGACACCACCATCCTCCTATGGATGACCATCACATCTTTTGACATTTTACTTTCGTTGTGGGATTGTGATGGATGAAGAATAAGAAGAATGAAGAACTATAATAACAATAGATTCATCACAAGCTACTCCAAAGTGATAAAGTTAAAAAATGCGGATAAAATGTGAATAAGTTCGATTAACAGAGAAAATCAGATGATTCTCAGTTGCGTAAGTATTCAACCCCTTTGCCGAATTAACCCAAAATCACTTGAGGAGTAAATTATTTGTTTGAAAGATCACAAAAAAATAAGTGTAATAGGTTTCACGTGTATGTAATCAGTGGTTTAACTTAAAAATTAAGCTCCCCCACTTATCTAAGAAGTTTTAAGGTGAAACTCACTTGGTGAACCAACAAGG
This sequence comes from Eptatretus atami, assembly GCA_035128595.1. NCBI lineage: Eukaryota > Metazoa > Chordata > Myxini > Myxiniformes > Myxinidae > Eptatretus > Eptatretus atami. The sequence continues at coordinate 79,119,718 of CM068967.1, forward strand.
TAAACATGAAGACCAACGATATTTCCAAAGAAGTCAGACATAAAGTGGTGGAGAAACATCGTTCAGGAGAGGGCTATAAGAAGATTTCAGTCACTCATTATTTCTTTGAGTACGGTGAACTCCATCATTAAGAAGTGGAAGGCATATCATACCACCCAGACTCTACCCAGATCAGGTCGCCCATCCACCCAGATAAAGCCCATCCACCCACCCAGATTACTGTTTCTCCATCTGTTCATCTCCTCTCATCATCAAATTTTGTTTTCTATCAAGGATATTTAAAATCATAAAGAATGAGATGGTGCATGCTTGGGTTTAACTTGGTGTAGTTTTGGGGAAAAGGAATTGAGAGGGGGTGGGAGGGCATTTTTTGAATTAAAGAATGGAAAGAATATGTTGAATAAAAAGGTTAGGGTTGACAGGGGGAGGGGGCACACCTTGATGACAATATTTCCTCTTCACCAAGAAAAAGTACCAGCAAGGTATAAAACACGAGTGGGTTTGTCGATGGGATAATATCACAAGAAAAACCCTTTTTTCTGTAAAGAGAACCTGTGCCGGGCTGGGATGACATCTCAGTGGGTAACACTCAGGACAAATGTAGACACAAGTCAGGTAACCTTACAACCGAACAAACATGGCATGCAAATATTCCTATAAATATCATTTTGAACCTTTTTGATATTGGAGAAATTGTAAAACATCTGCACATTGTACAATTCCTTAAATAGAGAACAAACTGAAACCTTGTGACAAACCTGAGGAACACCTTTAGCCATACATGCGTCTGCTGCAGGTTCTTCTCCATTCACTTCAACATTTCCTGAAAAACAAACATGTCATTGCTTTAGATACTAATGTGGAGAGGGAGGAGGGGGGAGGTGTTCTCTCAGGAGCATGTATGTGTAATATGTGAGACTAGGCAAATGGGCAGGGTGGTAGGAGAGCCGAGAGGTATGCACACTCACCTCTAAACAGTCTAGCCTGGGTTCGAATCTCGGTCATCTTGATGTTTTTCACGCAGGATGATTCAGCAACGTGTGTGCCGTCCCTCAAATGGACGTTAAGCAGGCTCATTAAAGACCCCAGGGTGTCATTTGTGAAGAGAAGGCTAGTTATCAACGGTACCATGAACAAATTCCAAATTCCTGCCATAGCTACTGCTGGGAAGGCAATGGCAAACCACCCAGTATAACCCTTGCTCAGGAAGCTGCTTTGGTGGAACTGATGCTCTGTGACACTCATCAGAAAGAGAGAGAAAGAGCGAGAGGCATACTTATGAACCTGCAACACTGCGGAGAGCGTGGGATACCCCCGAGTCTTATGGCCTACATACCAGTGAAGTTGGTCTTCATCTTTTCTGTCTTTCCTCCATCCTTCCTTCACAACTACATTATTCAGTCCCTGCTTTCCTTACCACATTCTTATTTTACATCCCGACCATCTATCTCCTTTATCCCAATATTGCATTTTTATCTATGGATTGCATCAGGACATGCTGCAGCTACACAATAGCATAAGTATACTGAATATCTTTCATGTATTTTGTATGCCCTAAAAAGGGCATGCATGTGTGTGTGTTTCAACCAATAACATGTCTACCAACAACATACAAACTTCTGATGGGAATCATCAGAAAACTTATGTACCACCACCTAACACAACAAGGAGGTCGAGGGGCAGAACAGAAGGGATGCAAGAGAGGGGGCTACGGAATAACAGACCACCTTCTACTCAACAAGGCCATACTCGAAAACTGTAAAATGAGAACCAAATTATCCACAGCATGGATAGACCTCAAAAAGCTTTTGATAGTGTTCCACATTTATAGATGATAAAATGCATGCAATTGTACAAGATCAACCACAAATAATTATCAAACCGATTGAGAAAGCAACAGAGCACCACATTGATATTGCAACACTTGGAAGGAAAGCTCGAAATACCAGGGGTGAAGATACGTCGAGGGATCTTTCAGGGATACAGCCTTTCACCCCTCGTGCTTTGCCTGTGGCCCTACACCCACTGAGCAACCTCTTTCATGAGCAAGGACATGGATATATCCTCACATCAAATCGAGCGTCCAAAGAGACAGGAAAGGTTACACATCTACTGTACATGGATGATTTGAAACTCTTTGCACCAAACGATGAAAAAGTTGGAAGAACAACTGAAATTAGTGAAAGGGTACTCCGACGACGCTCAAATGGAATTTGGCCTCGATAAGTCTGCCGAGTGCACATTCGTACAGAGTAAATCAACAAAAATGGACAACATAAAAATGGACTTAAATACAACATACAACAAAGACAACAAGACAACAAGGAGACAACAAAAAGACAACAAGACAACAAAGACAACAAGGAGCAAGACAACAAAGCATCACACAAATACCTCGGAGGAGAAGAGGGCCATCAAATATATCACAAACAAAGGCACAAAACAATTACCAAAGAATACTTCTGTAGAACGAGGCTAATCCTGAAAACGTATCTTACCCCAAGAAACAAAATCATAGCCATCAACCAACTAGCAATACAAAATTCCAACACAGCTGTGGAATAATAAACTGCCCACAGATGGAAATCAACAAACGAGATATCAAAACAAGGAAACGCCTCACCATCCACAAAATGTTCCACAAAAATCAGTACATCCCGAGAATGTACCCGCTGAGACGAGAATGGAACTCAACCGAGTTCACAGAATGACATCCGTCAGACTGGCTAAATACTTGAAAAGTTCAACAGACTACAGAATCCAATTTGTATGCAAACACGAAGACAACAAGCCAGAAAAGGTATCTGCGAGATGTGAGGCCTGTCTTATGTTGGCTGTAAAAATAGACTGACCCATCTTACCCCTATCTATAATAATATACTGGTCCCTCTGCAATCCACTGCCGATTGGTCAGATTTACTCACGTGGTTAAGTAGTATCATGGAGTCTGATACTCTTGGGGAGGAGACGTATTGTTCTCAAATACAAATGTTAGTTTATTAAAGCTCGTCAAAAAGTATTTCTCTGTCGTTCGTTCATTTGGACTCTGGCTGGTCATGCGTTGAAGTGCACAGACAGTTTGTGCGTCAACCCTGCGTGCCATCAGGGAGGTCTCGGCCTACGCCGGAGCATCTATTTTGGTCAGCTTATACCAGGTACTTCACGCTTCTCGGTATCAGTACTCTCGGCATGTGGCACACCCAGAATCAGCGCACTCGGAGATCGACACACACATACGGTGATCGGAAGCGGTAGAGGGAACGTTACCAGATGAAGAAAACGTTACGCTTTACAGTATCCCGAACCCACCTCGCAAAATATTTTCCAAACACAGGTGCAAATGGAAGATTCCACACACCAAACCAAAACAGCAACAAATACAGCCCCAACGACTGCAAAAAAGACAAAAGTAAAATACAACACAAAATACCAACATATATATATATATATAGTGACAACTGGGAGAAAGACAAAAGAGCAGGGAATAATAATAAAAAAGAGCCAATCTCTGATCTCCTAATGTCTCTCCAGATCTTCTCATGTCTCTGTTCCACACTGTTTTGTCCTTCCCTCTCCTGCCCCTCTTGTCTCCTGCCCCTATTGTTGTACGTTCTGTGTGATAGCTCTCATACGAACCTCGAGATTGTATCCAAAAAATAAATAAATACATAAATAAATAAAAGAGTTGGACAGATTGGGGATAGACAAAGAAGGATGTCTGGAATGGCTAAGAGGTCAGCTCAATTGGAATGAAGAACAAATCATTAAAACCAAGACCAAGGACACTACACCAATGGCTTTTTTTTTATGACAGGACCGAGCCAATCGGACAAGTGTAGATTCTGCAAGGTAGAAACAGAAAGCACAAGTCACCTCCGATCGGGATGTAAAAAAACTCATGCCAGAACAGCTGTGCACACAAAGGCACAACAACGTATGTGGAGTAATCCGCCTGCACATGTGCAGAATTTTTAATATCCCAGTTCCACAAAACTCATGGAAACATGAACCAAAAGTAATCATTGAAAACAACGACATAATACTCACGTACGGCCTGATGATCCCATCCATTATGAGCATAGACAACAAATAACTGTGACCGCACATAGTACTGAGATACAAAAAGGAAAAGACGGCATGTTGCTAATTGAGGTTTCAGTACCCAGTGATTTTGGTCTAAATAACACCAAAATCAAGAAAATGACCAAATATCAAGACTTCAAGAATGAAGTGAAAAGATCGTGGAAGCTGAAGAATGCCAAAATTTTCCAAGGGAATGCTGAAGAAGAACCTCACAAAGATCCTACAAACCATCCCTGGGAACATTAACACAAACAAACTGCAGTTGGAGGCTGTCCGGGGCTCAGTGATGATCCTGAAAAGAGCCCTCGGAACAAAACTCTGAGAACAACACAACTTAGCTCTTCGCTCTTATACGAGCCTCGACAATGCATACAAAAACCCCAAAAAGTTCACAACTTACGCCGCGAATCACGATCCTTCATCAAAACAAAGGTGGATACTTCGAGGACTTAGTTCCACCTTTTGAAATCCGAATTATGGAGATGACAATCAAAAACACACGCACGCACGCACGCCCGCACGCGCACGCACGCACTGATACTGATACTGATACAGATACAGATACAGATACCGATACCGATACAGATACAGATACAGATACAGATACAGATACAGATACAGATACAGATACAGATACAGATACTGATACTGATACAGACAGACAGACAGACAGACAGACAGACACACACACACCTGTTTGACCTTGATGTCCTTGTTGTTCTGTCCATCTTATTCGAGCTTCTCTTGCTTCCGCCCTCACCTCATTGCCTTCTTTATCCGATTCTGCTCCCTGACACCTCATCATAGTTTTGAAGATAAACAGCACAGAGGTCTTCTCCTCTCCAGAGGTCTCGCTGAAGAAATTCGAAATCACATTCTCTCTGTATCCACATCCTCGGGAGATGAGCTCCTCAAAAGGCTCCAAACCGTCAACTTGAAGAAGCAAATGCGTCGTATCTCGGATCCACTGCACCCTCGGGTCCACCATCAGTGCAGAGTATCAGACATGCCGTGCAGCACAAATAAGCCGTCTATCTAATTGCTGTGTTCGTACATCGTTGGGAAGGATCTTATCAATTTAACGTTCTGCCTCGGTGAGATGTTTGCCGTTGCCATTGCAACAGCGCCCTGTAGTCCCTCGCAGTATCCCAGGAGGCGCCCCAGGTGGAATGGGTGGGGAGGAGACGAGGGCGGGGTTGGGGAGGGGGTGGCGAAGAGATCATTGTCACCACGAACAGGAATTCCAAAATCCCGAACAAGGCTTTGTTGGTTTAATGGTTTTCATGTTTACCTAACAGTGACAGTACTGCCTTATTACAGTTTTTCTCGATTGTTGACACACATTTCCTGAAACTATACCTCGATTTCTCAAAACTATAAACACAAAACACAAAACAGTCAACCACACTGCGTCCAAAACCCTGTTTTTCCCCTCAAAATGGCACTTTGCATCCAAATCATACACACAAGCCATCAAATGAATAAACCTTACCGGATAACAATTACACACTGGTGTAATAAATGGAAGATACGATTATGAAAATCTTTAGGTGTCGGTATGCTTTTGCTTTTTCTGTGTTGTAATGTACAACTTACGTGCAGTAGCTCGTTGTTCCAAGTTATTACACAGTATGCAGACCGACTAAAATGTAAAAAGAACACACAAACAGTGAGATTGTTTTTGTTGTTCATATTGTATTTTTCCAAATTACAGTTCTGGAGGCAGGAGGCAAGGTAAAACAAAAAGAAACAGGAGAAAAATAATATACAGTACTGGGAGACGAGTAATAAACCAAAACAAATGCTAAACTTCAATTATCTATATAAAAAAAATACGAAAGCTAAAGAAAAACAAGCTCAAATGAGCTAAGATCCTCGTCCTCTTAACGATGACGTCATAAAAACGAATATGACGTCATTGTGATGTATCAGGTTTGCGATAAATTATCTGTGCTAATGCTCGGCTTGATTCCCGCAAACAGAATTCAAAAAGCTTGCCTAGTTTCGGAGATAATGGTATAGGCGATTCTCATTAGTGGCGATATTATTACAACTTTTTTTCTAGGAAGAATTTCCAAAATCTGAGATGGTTACTGTCTGGCGTGGGCTTTCTAATATAATGGCAAGTTTCACGAAGATCGATGAAAACTTGGGTTGTGAAACAAAAATGTCAAAAATGAATGACGTCATAAATTGATATGACGTCATAGTGAGTTATAATGTGCGGTAATTCATTCTCTGCTAATGCCCTGTTCGATTCCGCAAACAGAATTCAAAAGCTTGCCTAGTTTCGGAGATAATTTTTAGGCGATTTTCATTAGCGGAGATATTTTGCGTCATAATTTTTTTTCTCGAGGAATTTTCTAAATCGGAGATGGTTACTGTCTGCGGAGGGTATTTCTACATATATATGCCAAGTTTCAGGAAGTTTCGATGAAAACTGTAGGCTGTGAAAAAAAAGTCCACGAGAAGGAAGATGAAGAACAACAACGTGAGTAAGACTTAGAGATCTCCATGAGGTCTAAAATGCCAAAGAAAAACAAAGAAACAAACAAAAAAAGAATAAACCATGTCACCCAGGTGACGCGTATCTTGCCAAAGGTGACCACGTGTGACTTCTTTAAGGTCACACTGAGGTGAACAGAGCTGCTCTCCACAGGAGCAACTCCTTGAGGAATATCTGCATACGAGAGATTCGATGAGAATCGGTCTACAGAGTACCATGAAAATATGCGTTTGCCTCATAACGTCACAAGACGTCATAATGTCTCAAGCTTGACATATCTAGAAAGCACTCATCGAGGTGTTCAATTTGAGGTACTACACGATATGGTTCCTAAAACTTGAAAATTTGACCTTGGGGTCAAATATGTTTGACCTCAGGCGCTAACATGAAGGTCAAGGCCAATCGCCACCAAAAATTAATCAGCTGAGCGCCAGCCATGACTATATTCCATGAAGTTTGAGATGATTCGATTAAATTACTCAAAAAATAGGGTTTCGTCGACCTCCATGATTTACCGCAAAGTGACCTTGACCTTTGACCTTGACCTTGACCTTTATGTGTGCTGAAGGGTATTGTAATATACTACGATGTGTGTACCACAAGAGTTTCCGATGAGAATTGTGCTCTACGAGTGATATAAAGGTGAAAAATCCAATGATTAGACAAACAAACAAAAAAATTTACCAAGTAAGTCTTTGCAAAAACTTCGTTTTGGCAAGATATAAATTCATGTCAGAAGTCCTGTCTCTGCTCTTGATCAGGTCAGAGACTTTCATCGACATCACAAGCAATGTTCTCTCTGGTGAAACAGTGGGGGAAATATTTTCTGGCATGATGCATCCACCCCTGGCAGGACTCTGCTGGTATATCCCCACATGCTTCCTCCATTGCTTGGAGCAGGAGCACACAGTCATGGGTGGGGGTTGCAGTTGTGCCCCTTCCACCGCCATGCCGAGAAAAACTCCTCT
>CM068967.1:79130477-79144531 GCA_035128595.1 Eptatretus atami
GTATGTATGTATGTATGTTCCCGAAATACAGCAAAAACGGTACACGATAGCGCAAAAATTTTAGGGCCACGTTACTCTCCATTCTCCTGCGGTGTGCAGTATCAAGTTTCGTTCAAATCGGGTAATCAAAAAAATTATTTAAAAATCAATTCCCGATTTAGTCAAGTACTCTTGCTACTACTTCAGGAGAGAAATATATGATCCATTGAAACACTCAGCGGTATAGTTCGTTGCTGGTGAGCTATTTTCTTTTTTTGTGTTTTTTTTTATATATGATTTTTTAATCCAACACATTGTTCTGTCACAACGGCGAACCCAACTTCGGGTTTCACGGGTCGCGAGATGTATAACATAAATATAAATGACACAAAAGCTTGGAGGTGAGGTGTGATAGCAGAGGGGGTGTGAGTTGAGGAATAATGGGGCTTCTTGAGCCAATCATTCTAGCAATGATGAGGGAGAGGGTAACTCTAACGATAAAACCCAAAACCCTAAACAGAGACTGATTCCTCCCTCTCATATAATGTATAGGGCTAACCTTCTGTCTCACGCTCATTCGGTTAAAACAGGAGAAAGATATCATCCACATACAAGCTCATGTTAGCTGTCTCAAGAACTAAAAAACACCCCCCAGTAAAAAGTGTATTGGTAAACTTTCTGACTCGAGGTCAATCAGACACAAAACAGGAGAATTTTGTCCCAATACAAGCTCAGTTAAATTGTCTCAGGGTTCCATTTAAAACCCAACCCACCCCCGAACACCCGCCCCCTCTGACTCTCAGTTCCTGGGGTCAAAGAAGAGCATCCGATCTCTGCCCCATTATTACTGATTTCCTTTTTGTATTTTCACTCCGACTCAAAGAGTGATCCAATAAATATTGTCCATAGTTCTATTTAGAGGTAATAAATTATTTTCTGAATTACAATCATCACATCGAAGTATACTTACATTTAATTTTAGAAGCTTAGTTCTGGTTTATATGTCTTTGTTGAGCAAGAAATAAAAATGATAAACTTCTCTCAAATGCTCTTTGTTTGTCCACCTCCTGATGCCCACATATCATTTTGGAGATTGTAGTAAATTGTTTTTCCATTGTTCAATTGATACCAATCATAAGTTTTCAATGTCCATTCAAGGATATTTATTTTTTTCCTTTACATCTCCAACATTATTTTGAAATTAAATTTATCCCGCTTATTTTGTTTTTATTACTTTTTTTATTCACTTTACCCCGGTTATTTTCTTCAATATGACTTATTGATATTTTCTACACATTAGTTATGTTTCCCATTTTAATACCAAGGCTGATTACATCTCCACTCTTTGGTTTGGTTATTGCTTGCTTCTATATTTATAAATAGTAAAAAAGACGCCCCTTAACAGCTGTACTTATAACCATAAGGATACCTTTGATTCCATTACTCTAACTATACTTTTATCATTAAAAGCTCCTAATGCTTTCTTATTATCTCTCTGTATATATTGATGTTTATAACTTCTAATTGTATTCATTTTTCTGTACTCTTCCTTCTTTGAGGTTAAACAGTTGTAATAATGTTTGAAGTGTTTTATTGTTTCCTTGATTATATTTTTCTATTTCCTTTAGCTTCTTATCACATCTTCAATGTTTATTATCAATAACGTAAAAGCAGTAAGACTTTGATCTCAAACCCCACAAATTACTCAAACCTTCCAACCCAACTCATCCTTAAAACTTGCCAATAAACCTTTTTATTCTTTAATGAAAACAACATACTATCCAGAACTTATAATTACTTGTATCATACATATCCAATATATTCGATCATAATCTCTATACATCACTTTGTCTTAATTTCTAATATAAAACTAATCTGTAATCCATATATACAGACACATTATCCTTATACTTTATTTTAAAATTATTAAGTAATAGTTAACATTTACTGTTACGTAATTCTGCGCCGCATCCAGCGTGCGGACTGTCCGCTTTGCCAATGGCGGCCGTCTCGCCCACACGGACGGACAATTCAGTCGCGACCTTCCGACAACGCCGGAAAACACAGTCACGGGTGTGCTCCAAATGCACACCACGCCCTAGTCGTATTCTACCCGCGCGCACAAAGGGTATCGCTCGAAAATTAATCGATAACCTAAAGTAGTCGCGCGGGCAAAGGCCTAACTGAGAGACTACCTCAGCGAGGCCTGCCTGGACACGAACCGCTTTAAGCGGTTCCGTTCCGTTCCTGGAATAACCGAGCGGTTTATTATCAAGCGAGACCCTCGCTGGAACCCCAAATTCTTTTACTTATTCAGGTCTATTAAGCCCGCTAGTTATTCCGAATTTATTTCGCAAGATACGCAGTTCACTATTTCGGGGACATAGGACACGCGAACGGGTTAAATTCACACAGGACATTTAATTTATATATGCACACGTAAATCAGGGATAAGCAAGTTCATGCAAATTTGGAAAAAAAAAAAAAATGGGGGAAAAAGGGACAAAGACACGAAAGCAAGGTAAAAGCACTACAACGTCTATGGTTCTATTCAACAAGCACTAACAGGTCTATCTTATTGGGACCTCGGCGCCACAAGAAGTTCACACTAAATAAACAGGGAAAAGACCACCTCCATAGACACAAGGGGGTCAAGACTGGAAACCCGTAGAGCCTTATGTCCAAAGAGCCTGTTACCGAAGGACTTCCCGGCCGGCCGCAGGTTACGCTCCACCCCTAGTGGTGACTTGTTCTCTCACACGCAGCTCCTCCGCTGCGTCCAGCGCGCCCTTTTTATTCCCAAGTTGCGCCCGTCCCCTCTCGGCGACGTGGGGAAGAAGAATCTGAATGCCGCTGGCCCCAAAGGGGGTGGGGCGCCGAGCTCATTTTTCGCCCAAAAACAGGCCCCCACCCCTACATCACCTTTTGACCCCTGGTTCATCTGCCCTTACCCGCCGTCCCGAAGCGCGGGAAAAGCATGAGGGAAAAATCCATGCGTGTTGTACACCTATCTCTGTTCTCCATGACCAGAACGTGTTATTGATTGCGGAGAGGCGTTGTAGAGTGTTGTGGCGGGTGATTGTGGTGTTGGTGGTCATTGTTGGATGAGTCGGTTATTTTTAGAGGGTGAGTGTGGTTTGGATGGCTGTAGTAAAAGGTGGGTTGGGACTGGTTGGGTTGTGTGTGGGTTGAGGTGATTCATATGGTTGTTCGTAATGTGGCATTTGGTGGTTTTGGCGTTTAGAGTGTGTGGTCTGTGATGGGTGGTATGTTGGTGTTCGCATTGTATAAAGAGGTGGTGGTAGGTGTGGTTGACTTAACCAGAATAACGATTATGCAAGATAACGGCTTATGACTCAAGAGAATCATCCAGCCCTGATAACTGACGAATAATCTGATTCTTTCCATTTAAACAACGGTGGGCGAAATTCTATCTGAAGAAGCACACACTTAGACGAATATACACTGATCTTGGGATATCCTTTAAATGTGCTCTGGGCGAATTTGCACACCGAACAATAATTAACGACTTGGACGTCGATATTGTATGTTGCTATATATTAAATCGTATATTCCAATTTCAAATACTGCCTCTTTTTTTCAAATGAAGGTAGCTGCAATGTGTTCTGCCTGACACTTGTCAGGTATGATCGTTATCAATTCGAGATTGGTCTATTAATTAACTTGTGAAGCCTGTTTCTAGAATGTGAAGTCTCTGTGTTTTGATCGATTCCTAACAATTTTCATAGTCTTGTCTAAATACAAGCATTATTCATGGATAATTTATAAAAGTGTCTCCAATACCTTGTTTTGTCTTCTTTGTTCTTCTTCTTTTTGGTATTGACAAACCATTATAATTTCTTTACTAATGACTTATGTTAATATTCATTCGATTGGAAATTGGTCCTCATCTCAACCGCATTATTGTCTCAATTTTTTCTTTTGATGTCTAACTTAAGCTTTCTTATCATTTAATGTGTAAGTAGTTTTTCTTGGAGATTTACCTTTTATATTAATACTGTGAGTAATCACTTACATTCTTTTCATTTGGGCCTTTCTTTATCTAGGAGGGCATACAATGGTAGTTCTTTTAATTGTTTTCTTATGATAGTTCTTTCTGCGATTTTTAAATTCCCGTTCAACACTAATATCCCAACTTCAGTTCATCCATTCTTTTTGAGAGAAAGATTACAATGTCAAGTACTCTTTTCCATAATGTTTTTCTTTAACCCATTTAATTTCCATACACGGTATTATGATTGAGAACTAGCCCACCCATACAAATTGTTAGCAATCATAACATACATCAGTAAGAGTTGTCCTTCATTCTTATTATAATTGGGAAGATATCTTATTATTTCCTTTAGCATATCTTCTTGGACATACTTGAGTTATTCCTCCTCTTTTTAGCCTTCTCTATCATAAAGCATATCATATCAGCTGATTAATTCCAAATTTTTGTTTTGGTCATTTTAACATAGAACTCCAAAAGCCCGGGCTGTTGTATAAGTGAACGTTTGTCTATCCATAAAGAATTTTTATATGACCAAGACTGTTTTATTGTTTCAAAAGCATCAACCAATAACAATACATCAGTTTTAAGATACAAATCATGAATTTCTCCAGATTCTTTATATTAAACTTCTCCAACCTTTTTTAGCTTGTGTATAAATCTCTATCGGAAATATGAGTTTTATTTAACTTTCCACAGAAATTTTCCCTTTAAGTCCAAAGGCGAGGGTGAAAAATTGTTCAGATTGTGAATAAAAGCAAGAAAACTTTGCACAGAATGTTCAATCACAACATTCTAAAACGTTTTCAGGGGGGGAGCCAATGTGAACTGTATATAGCATCAGCAAACGGTTGCTAGGACAACATATTTTCCTTAGCAAACCAGCACTAGGATGACTGCGGACATCAATTTTATTAAAATGATATGATGTATTTAATATCTACAACTTCAATTTCAATATAAAACATCAAATTTGGAGCAATTGTTCAACAACAACAAGCTTATTTCAGTTTGCTAGGCAACAATATTTTCCTTACACCAGCACAAAAAGAATGCCTGCAGACCATTTTACTTATCAATAACAACGTAATTTTATTATCTATAACTTAAACCCCTCATATTACATCACCCTACACCTGAGGCAATTAGTTCACTGAAAAATTGGTTAATGGTTGCAGGCCATGTTGTGTCAACAATATAGTTCCTGTTTTGTACCAGACATGATCATAGTTCTCATCATTCGCGTTTAGTTTTGCCCTATTGTAGAAGACAATAATAATAAACATGAATGTCAGTGCTCCTGTTGATTATTTATTCAAATCATATCCCTAGATTTGTTTTATTTCTGTGCTAGGTAATGTTTGCTTCTATATTTGGTGTGGACGATTATAGGTAAGTTTAGGACAATTCTATCTCGTGCTACCACTTTTTGCATGTTGACTTTTAAATTGGCATAGTCCCATCAGCTATCGAGATACCATGACTACGGACTGTGGCCTAATAATGTGTACCTTATGTCAGAGTGACCAGCTTAGTAACATTGACAGTCCACTCACTGATATGCAGAGTTATAAAACAGCGTGAATGAACACATTCATTTCATTCTTAATGAAGTTCTCCACGGATCGCTTATGCCAGTACTTATATTAGATTGTCACACGATTGGACTCTCTTGGATAATTGTGTGGAGTCCATCATTAATTAAGGAACAGTATTATCGCACAGTGGCATAAATCCTGTTACTGTAGTTTATGGTAATTCAGTTTATATTACCTAAACATTATTATTTATTATTTACTCACAAAACATTTCCTTTCTGTAGGCCATTAGGCAAATGTGAAGTAGAAAGCATCATTTACAAAATAGAGGATTAAATATACTACATAGACATTGTTTGGTTTATATTATCCTATTTTGAGCAACAAAACCATAATGCTAATTGTTTTGTGTGGACAACACACAATTATTGTGTTGTTTGTTTTCTGTATCACGAATTTGTTTTAAAACACATGTCTACTTGATAGTTTTTCATGTAATTGTTCTGTATTTTAATAGCACATACCTTCTCCGATGTACGTTAAATAGGCATGATAGTTTCCCGTTGCTAGGGTAAATTGCTATTACTGCACCGTTTTGCTAAGACATGCTGTTTCATATGGCTTGCCACAATCTTTGAAAATATAAACTGTTTATGGGTGAAGAATTAATTTGTGCCAAGTCTCTGCTTTTTCACTTTACTGATGACCATATCTAGTTCTCCATTGTTACATATTGCACCCATTGCCACCTAGATCAGAAGTGTAGTTTTTAAACTTCTCATGAAATCCATAGAGTCATACCGGATAATATCCTTTGTGATAGAGATCAATCTCTTCTTGATTTGAGTTAAGGATCATGATTGAAGACTCGGGAAGGCTCTTTTATCTTATTGATATTAAGTAATCGTTGAACTTGACATATACTTGTATGTGCGAAAGAATATCAGATATGGGTTATGGGAATGTAGAGATATATTGATTTCGTGAATGGATGATTTTCTTGATCCTGTGATTTAGGAATCGGCAGAATTCATCTATATTTTGTCATTTGAAGTTCATTTATATCAAATAAGATGTGTGTCAATCGTGAGCGATGTTAGTGAGAATGAGACAGGAAATGACAAATTTGAGGTATGTAATATAAATTACAATTGGGATTGACTGCTGGACCTCTTTTTTACTACAAGCAAGAATATGACATGATATCCAACTCTTGATGGGTTGAGCATCTCTTACAGTTATATCGTTTTACATTTACTTCTTATATATGGTTGTCGATTTTGGTTAATCTGGAGAAAATTTTTGATGAAAATATGTGATTTTTCCTTTGAAGTAAAGTGGAGAAGATCAATGTTTTGTTTTAATCATTTTTTATAGTTTTTGGAAAATATTTAATATCTGTAATCATTGTGTATCCGTACTCCATATATACTTAATAGAGAGTTTACTGTCCATGTTTTATAAAAAATTTTTAGAATATCTCCAATGACATTTGGATATCTTGTAATTCTTTACCACATCTTAATGTATTCCTTCTGTATTTCATTATAAGATCGGTTCAAGACTATACTCTTTTTCAGGATTCCATGTGGAGTATGTAGCATGTTAGCAAAGAAGGCAGACATGAGGAGAACTGGTATCTACTTTGGTTTTGAATATTAACAACTGCTTTCCTTAGTTTTATTCCTCTTTTGGTCAAATCAATATAAGAAGAAAGCTTGAAAGCAGGATCTCGATTTTTAAGATGATGTATATCTACTTAAAAAGATTATTTTTGTAATCGTAAATACCACTACCCTACACAGTGATATCAACATATTGTCTTGTCTCTGGAATCATCTGTAAACATCAAGATCTAACAAAAATCCTGAAAATCGATGTAGATTATTAGTGGGGGTTTCTTCCACATATACTTGGGAGTGAAGTATTCATCGTCTTGTTAAACTTATCATTTTGAAGTTTTCCTCCCTGTATCTATAAAGCTTATATAATTTTTTTCCTATTTTCAACCTTAATTTGATTTTTTTTAAAAATTAAATTCAAATACTTTGTTGACCCATATCAACAGCTTCATGATTGAAAGAAATGGTCCAGGGTCTTGAAAACAAAACAATCTTATTTTTTATATGCCCTTTAAAATGCCCCATCAATGTTTTCAAAATGGAGAATTTAGCTTCCCTTTCTTCATTGTTCATCGTGTTTGCGTGATTGAAGGTGGTTTATTATGAAAAAATTTTTAAAGAATATCATTATCACATCTATCACAATGTTTTGTTTCTTGTCAATTGGAAGATATTTGTTTGAAAAGAATCTGAAATGTGTGTTTGTTGGTTTGAAGGTGTTTTTTATAATAGTATATTCGTGATACAAACATCGCAGTACGTTGTATCACGCATATTTATATAAATAAATACTTGCTTAAAATAAAATGTTCTTGGTGAAAATTTTGTTTAATTTATAGGTTGAATCTTGTGCTTAAAAACATTTTATCCCTCCAACTTTTTCAAACTTAATAATACAATGTATCAAGAAACACAAAAAGACAAGTTTCAATCAAACTCTCATTTGTTAAAGATACTGAGAAAATATGTCAAGGATGTAAAATTGAACAAAGATAAATATAACAACTATTGGATATAAAACAATTATGTGAATAATACGAGTTCATTCAAATTTCCTCAGTGGAAGGGATTTTAGTAACATCTGGAAAGAACATCAATTAAAGTACTCCAACAAAAGTTTCTCCTCTTCCTTACTGGAATATATTCAAAACTAGAAAAAAGCAATGAAACAAGAAAAAAGTATCAAAAAATAAAAACCTCATGGATGAAGCTTTAGAATGAAAAAGATAAGACATCTGTAAATATGCAAGGAGAAATTTGTAATTTTTTTTCAACAAAACGCAGAAAGATGTAAATCCCTAAATAAATAAAGGGATGTAAATATCCAGGTGAAATGAACATTTCATTCAATAGTAAGTTTAAGGATCATTTAAAATTAACCTTTAATATAAAAATGTAGTAGTTGAATCTGTCAAAGAAAAAAGTATATAGATATCGATGGGTAAATGTTTTCTACCTAAATTAAATATGAGTCATTATTCAATGAAGATTTGAAGAATTATAGAAGTGATTATGATACCAAGAGTTTGTGTTCAAAACCAGAAAGTTATGAACTAGAGTTTGGTGTTCAAAAACAATAGTTACGAAAAGTAAGTTTTATAGATGAATTGTTGAAAGTAACGGAAGATGGTACCGAAAATGAATTTCAGTTTTAAGTAAGTTTTACTTTATAAATAATGAATAATTAACTAGATTTTGAGCCTCTTTGAAATTCACCCTTGAATTCTCCTATGACAAATTTGAAGAATTGTCCTGCAATGTGATAGAGTGGGGATTTAAACACAGAGTCAAAGCCCTATAAAACAATGTATATTCTGTGATATCTTCTAATAATGATAATAAAAATTAAAAAGGAAAAATATTATTTTAGATTTAACACCAAAAATGAATTACTTTTCAGATTGGATTAGAGAAATGAATGTAAAGTATGAGGGTGATAACACACCTTTCCTTTGCAAGGGAAGAAAACTGAATGTATTAGAAAATGTTTCAAAGGGTTGTGATATATTAATTCATGGATGTGATTTTCAAAGGGAAATATCAAACCAAGATATTGGCAAAATAAAAAATAATGGATTATCTGAAATTAAAACCCAAACTTAGGTTAAAATATAGAGTTTCTAAAAAGCAATAAATAAATTAAATAACATGTTTCCAAAATATAATAAATGAATGATTTTTTTACCCATTTGGGAAAAAAAATAAGATAAAAATTTAAGCAATCATAAAAAATCTCAAATTCATTAAGATGTCTCATAGTGGTTCAAGCGGATGTGGAAAACTGAAATTACTTTAAAGATGCTCCTGACTCCAAACTTTTTAGATTATGTTAATTTAAATAATTTTCAACAAAGTCGAGTTTTCAACCCTGAGTATCTACTAACTCCTCAACAAGTTTATAATGCTGGTCTTCAAAAAAAGAAGTATAATCGGATTATTTAAACTTCAACAATCTAAATGATTATAACATTGAAGATATAATACAACTATTTTGTGATGGCACAGAAGATATAAAATAATGAAAAACCGATAACCTTGTAAATCTTAAGTGATAATACGGAATGATATACCTTCTCCCCAAGAATTTGGATAAATCAAAAAAGACACCATCCGTTATCCTTGAGATTGTGTTAATGAGAGAAACCAAACGGTAATGGACAAGCTACTACACAGAGGGAGACATTATTCTTGTAATTGTATTTATCTCGTCAATCATACTTTCAACTTCCTCGTCGTTCCATCCAAAAACAATGCCAATACCTTGTTTATATCTATTGAAATTTAACTTGAATTAAAAATAATTTTTTGGAGAGATACTTGTTCTACATTATGTAGTAAAAAAGGAATTGGGAATTACATGAAGCACACGACTGAAAAAATATAAATATATTGTTGTGAAACAAGATGAGATATTAAGGGATATATTTTTTGTTTATAAACAATTACATATATAAATTACAAACTATTATTATAATCTTGTGGGTAAAATCTGCTCTGGAAAAAACTTTCATAAAATCAAGGTTTCTTGTATAGACAAATGAATATTGTAAATTTACTTGAAAAAAAACACCCCGTGATACGTCCATTGTACAACACAACTAGAGCAATAAGACCTGGAGTAAGTAAAAGGTGAAGATTAATCACCTATATTTCAGTCGAGGAACATATGCGATTGAGGAAGGAAGGTCAAATATTTGAGGAAGGTTTCTCTTGGTACAAAAAAATATTCAACTTGTAGGGTGAGTTAAAGAACTAAAATCTGGTGGTCTTGGGTTATTAGATAACTAATCCAGAAAAGGAAATGAACAAATAATTAAACATCTGGAGCGGGGTTTTTTTAAAGATTTATCATTCGTTTTGATGTTGATGAAGAAACTCAACCGCAGAACGTATGAAAACAGAGATGCAAGTCCTGAGTGAGAAGAAATTACAACTCGTATTAATGTTAATAAACAATTTGATGAAATATTTAAAGAAAAGGATTATGTGAAACACATCTACTTGATGATGAAGAAGGAAAAATTTCCTCTGTTGAAATCTTGCAGCGCGCATGCAGCCGCGTCTCCAGTGTGAAATGTAAGTGTGTGGAATGGAAGTCTTGCGTCGTAACAACGCAGATTGCGTGGAGGGTCGAAATGGCGACGACGACGGCGACAGAAGAGACACAAGCCGGGTAGCGGCCTGGAAGCTGTTGTGGGGAACGTGCCGGGTTTCACCCAGCAGCGAGCGCGAGGTCCGGGGCCCCCCCCCCCCCCGTGGCAAAAACGCCACGGAGGCCGCCACGTGCTCGCTTGCGGGAGTGAAGCCCGGTCCCCGAAACGCACGCGGTGATTGCTGAATCCCGCGGACCGACAAAGTCTAGGCAAGGTAGACGAATTTGGGACCCGGATGGTTCTCCACGTGAGCTTGTGTGAAGCTCCAATGGCAGAGCGAACATGTGTCGCGTGGGAGCCCCCGGAGTGCGAGGTTTGCTTTTTTGGGGTGCGCAGGGTGACGTCATGGCTGCAACGTGGGTGGAATCCGGAGGAGGGGAATCCACTGCCAGGATGGTACTGTCCAGAAGGGACGAGGTACGGCGTGCAGCTGCATGACGTCACGGCAAGGTGCAAAGGCGTGAGCTTGTGGTTGCCCGCGATGAGTGCTGCGCGTAATTGGAAAGACAAAATTAACAAAGCAGGCCTTCGCTTTCGGGTGAACAGATTCCCGGGTAGGGGTGAAAAGAACCCCCCTGCCTGGCACAGGATGCACTGAGCTAGGGGGAAGGGTTAGTGTTAGTTAGACGGCTTCCATGGGCCCAGGGGTAAGTCCTCAAGGGGCCCGTGGAATGGATTTAGGTAGAGGGATTGTAGTGAAGATTTAGGAATGGGAAAAATGCAGTATGGGATTTATTGGAGGACAGAGACCAGACTGTGGATGTGTAGTGGCGGACGTAGCTTAGCTACGTAGTGTTAAAAGGAACTGCTATTAAGTTTAAGGACGACGTGGGAGCACGAGGTAGTTAGGGGAGGTAAGAAGAAGGATGGCAGAGTCCAGCGGGTGTTGTTGAGAGTTGGAAAAGTTGGGAGGTGAGTACATGGTGGAGAGAGTGAGGCCAGCGGGGTTCTGTGTGAGTGGAGCGAAATGGGAATGCATGCGATGAGTGATTGGGGGGAGGAGTGACTCCGCCCAAGGGACCCCCGGGTCAGTGTAGAGTGAGTTAGACTGGGTTAAGTTAAATTGACAAAATGGAGTCGTTTTTGCTGTTGGTGGAAGTAGGCTCGATACCCCATATTGGGAGGGGTGCAGGAGCCCTGTGACGGGCCTGGGAGCGTGGCTGCGAAAAGGGAGTATCGCTGAGTGGGCCCCGGGCCACCGGGCTAGTCGGCCGTTGGTAGGGCCCATGGTAGGCCCAAGGGCCCATGGGGGGCCTGGTTACGCGTAGTGGCAGGGTGCGCCGCTTGTGCGGGGGCCCGGAGCGCCGTTAGCCGCGGGGCAGTGTCGTGGCACGGGTGACCCTCGGAAAGGGGCCCGGGGCGCCAGCCCTGCCAACGTGTGCGTTTCAGGGGAGTTGCATGGGGGCACTAACCGTGTTTAGGGACTGGTAGGCCTCGGAGGCAGTGTAGTTGCCGGGGGTGGCCATCGTAGGGATTCGGCAGAGGGTCGTGCCTGCCAGGGGGAGCCACGCGTCCAGCCACGAAAACCGTGCAAGGGCACGAGGAAAATTCGAGGCGAGTGCCCGAAATTGTAAGGACACCAACACAGGCGACGGAATCTTGGTTGTTAGAACCGATAGCTTAAGCGAAGGCGCTTGTTGAAAGCCCGGGGTAGTTTAACAGTTAAAAATGGTTAGGTAGATTATGAAGTGTACCCCCTCCGCACCATCCATCCCTTCGCTCCTCGTTGTGGCCCTGGACCCACCTTGGTTAGAGATCGCTGAAGTCTGGGGAGGCATTTGAAGCTTGGTTGGGCCTCCAGGCAAGACCTAGCTTTCCCTTATTCCCCTCCGGAAGGGAACGTAGGGTGGGAAGTAGGCTAGGTGACAGGGAAGGTTTAGCCGAACAAGGACCGATAAAGGGGGTTAGGCGGACGATTATAGTGGGAAAGGGATGAAAATAAAACAAACAAAAAAAATAAGTTGGGGCAAATTGGGTTTACAAAATTAAGGGGGTGGGTAATGGACAAGTGGACAAGGCAAGGCGATAGGTGGGAAGGGAGACCAGTAGGTATGTCCGAGCCCGCCTTCTGAGTGGCCAGCACACCAGCACTCCTCCACCACCCCACGGCAACGGCGAGAATGGCCGGCCCCACTTAATTCGGCCAGCTGTTGTTTTTGCTGCGGGGCCTGTGCCGCCGGATCGTCAGCAACTGTTGTTTTTGCTGGCAAGGCCCTGGTTGCCGCCGGATCGTCATGCTGTGTTTTCTGTAAGGCCTGTGCCGGCCACTTTCGTCTGCTGGCTGTGTTTTCGCCTGCAGCGGCCCTCTTTCTGCCGGCTGTTGCTAACAGCGGCCTGTTTTGCCATGCCTGCCCTCCACATTGGCCATGGCCATGCCCACTGCCTCATCTTACATTTTGCCCCGTTTCAATTTGGCTTTCCCCCTTGTTCATTGGTCATGTGCCCAGGAGTCGTTCAAACAGTTGCAAGCTGCAGGAACTGTCCTGTTGGCAAGCTACACAACGGCCTAGCAGTGGCGGCACCGTGCACCGGTTTTCTTTGACTCTTTTTCTTTTTCCTGCAGAGTCATTGATACTGGGCCATGGTTTAGTGTAAAATTTATAAGGTTAAGTTTTAATTTGTGATTGTAAATATGAGTGCGCCCAGCCGCATGTCTGTCTAGCGCCGGGCAATTTTATTTAAGTCGTCTGTATGAGTGAGTTTGTTTAGTTAAGTTACTCAGCCCTCAGGTTATTTATTTGGGGACCGAATACCATGAATTCGCACTCAGGGATCCGTAGGTAAAACGTACTAGGGGAGAAATACACATGATGGCACACGAATAATTGATCGACTCGGGAACAAAGTCTGTAAAAAAGGGGAAAGGAGGTAGTGTTACCGGCTGTGAAATTCGCAATTACACCATTCAGGTCCGTTAGGTGAGATATATATTCTGAAAGTACATGGTAGTTTAGCCAAACCCATTGTTTAAGAGGGAATTAATGTGATTCATTCGGGCTGCGATCTCTTCAGTAAGCCCGTTTTCTTTATCTTTTTGTTATTTTTGAGCTGCAACCTGCACGTCTCCGGCCTGCCAGAGGCCCGCAACCCCCGCATCTCCGCCCGCGCCGTTGAAGAGACTCCCCGCGGTTTCATTTTTTTTTTGTTGTAAGGGCGCCAAAGTGCGGGCATTCTCGCCCCGAAGAACCAGAGGAGGGAGGGAAACGAGAGGACAAACGCCCCCGCTGAGTGCCTTCGAGGCGCGCCTCGA
>CM068967.1:79196556-79208757 GCA_035128595.1 Eptatretus atami
TCTGGAAATATATAGTATGTATGCCTGGGGATACATATGTTCTTATATGAACAAACTTTCTCGTCAAAATTTTTCTTAGGGGAAAAAAATTGACATTTTTGGACAAAAAAGCTATAATTTTTAATTTTACCCTCAATACATTTCACTTTTTTTGGCTTTGAGAGATCAATTAATTGTGTGTTTTTTTACGCCATTATAGTAACATTTATATTGTCGCACAACAGAGACACGTTGTCGTGTGCCTTGAAATTATGGCGATGTTCCCTACACATGAGAACTTGAATGCAGGACGTGTGTGTTGTGGTAGGTCATGCTAGTGGCTGCGTTGATAAGCGACCTGGGATGGTGACGTTGGTTTGTCGTGGAAAATGACTGCCTCGCGGTTATAATTAACTGCTTAATGGCAGATGTGGGTTATTATAATTAATTGACAGTGTTTGCGGATAAGGTAGAGTTAATCTAAATTGCGCAATGTCAGATAATCGCCTTTGTATCAAACTTCTTATAATAATGAGGGATGGTTCTAACGCCTCTTTCCGAATTTGTGTGTGCACAAAAATATCAACGTCGTTGATCTCTTTATTTTAATGTTGATATCAATCTGTTTTTCCATATTAAAAGTGCCGTGCACTTTTAACGTTTCATAGGGCCTTCAATTGTGATCAAATTGGCAGAATAAAAACGATTGTTCTATTCGCAAGCACGGAACATGACACCATTGTAAGGTTGGGGGGGAGGGGGTGGGTGAGAAATGGGTTTGCTTCACCACTGGTGGTGGAACTCCGGTCCAATGGATTAGAAGAGAGAGAGTGAGAGAAGGAGAGAGTGTTAAGAGAGTGATAGATTTATTGTGATAGAGAGGAATAGAGAGAGAGAGACTTTTTCTTTTCTCATTCTTTTTATGAGACTTGACTCCTTTATTGATAGAAATAAAAGAGAGAAAGGATCAACGGAAACAAGTTATCTAAAAAGATGAAATCAATAAAAAGGTCAGTGATGAAGGCCAAGGAAATTTTAGGAATCTAATTAAAATATTGGAGCAAAACACCTAAAAAAGGGCAATGCAACCAAGAAAATTTCAGACACAGGAACGGAAAACGACGCGTAATTATCTAATAGCATATTCATTATTACGTTGCACATTCTTGCACAAAATTTGCTTGTTTTATTAACAAAGTTTAACAAGGGCATTACTGGTCATACTTGGGGTGTGTCTCATGTCAAGCTGTCACACAAATTTGTCAGCAGATAATTTTTTGACACACGAGCGTCTCAGATTTCACTCTTATTTTGTGCAACGATGTTTATGTAGGTGC
Organism: Eptatretus atami; assembly: GCA_035128595.1. Classification (NCBI taxonomy): domain Eukaryota; kingdom Metazoa; phylum Chordata; class Myxini; order Myxiniformes; family Myxinidae; genus Eptatretus; species Eptatretus atami. The sequence continues at coordinate 79,197,873 of CM068967.1, forward strand.
CACCGGGTAAAGGACATTATTGTCCATGTTATCAGACCATGGGGGCCCATACGGGCCCCATTTTAGTGCCTCCCCGCCAAATTTGGGACACCCCTGGTTGATCCCAGAAAGAATCTTCCAAGTGGCATACCAGGTTGTAGTGGTCCGATTTCGGATGATCTTGGGGTTTTTAATGCCCCGAAAGCGAGATCTTCTCAAGATGCCCGTAAAGTAATAAGTCACTCTGAAAGAGTCAATTGACAAAGTTAATGTTGGGTGCGCGCCTTTGACTTAGGGCCCCCACCCGACAGCCCAAACCGAATGAATCCCGATTTTTTGTGTGAGAATACTCCTTATAATCCTTCCCAAACTTATCAGCTATCAAATTAAAATGGGATCTCCAATGTGTCACAGTGTGATGAGATTGGCTTTATATTTTTTCGGTTGTTGCACACATCATAAAATTCTATGATTTGAATTGGGCAGAACGTTTGCGTTCCATCGACTTCACAATGACGTCATCTGCTGGCAGGCGACATTAGTCTGAAATTGAAATCATTCATGACTTCTGTAACTATTTTTATTATTTGTATTATGTATAATGTATTAAATATATATGGATATATATTTTTATACTATATTATATATATATATAATACATAAGAATGATTATGATATACGAATTATTGATGATAGAGATTAGTGTTGCGAAATTGCGCGCACTAGCCAGGCGTGCGATACGACACACGTAACTCGAATCGCGGTATCGATCGCCCACCACGACCGGACCATTCCGTCGTAGACCCTCCCTGGACTTAACGCGAGGAAATCCAAGTCACGGGTGGCCTTTCGGCTACTCACCCTACGATCGTGCAATCGGACACACGACCGCGTGCGGATTAGGTGTTGTTCGCAATACTCGAGACCTATACTAGTACCACAGGACATCGGATGGTAACACCGAGCGGAACGGACCGCCGCTCGCCGCAGATGGACTGGACTAAAAGGGAAGACACGGGCGCGCTTAGAGCAGATACCGTTCGTGTATCGGGCAATAACCGAGCGGTGTTTCGTCGCCTCAGACGGTTCCTGATTAATGTATCGAGGAAGACGTCCGTGCCCAATCAATCCCTTCTTTACGTAAGAGCACAGACTGAGATCACAAAGGAAAGGACGCAATGCGAAAGGCGGGGCAACAATTCATAAACCAATGTCACAGGCACGTAGGATGATTCCGTATCTTGCCAAAAGGTGACGCACGTGTGACTTCTCTTAAGTCACAACTGAGTAACAAGCTCTATCAACCAGGAGGACACCCTTGGAGGAATATCTGCCTACGGAGAGATCCGATGAGAATCGTTCTACAGAGTAACCATCGGAAAATATGCGTTTTGCCTCATAACGTCCAACCCAATCACGCTCAAGGAGTCTCAAGCTGATATTACTAAGATAAGACACCATGAGGTGTTCAATTTTGAGGTATCTTTAGAACAATCCGATAATGGTTCTAAAACTTGAAATATTGACCTTGGGCGAGTAAAAATATGTTTGATCTTTAGGACGTTAACACATGAAGGTAAAGAGCCAATCGCCACGCAAAATTAATGCAGCATTGAACTGCCAGAAGCATGATATATTTCCATGAAGTTTGAAGAACGATCGCGAGTCAAATAAATTACTCAAAAAAATAAGGGTTCGTGGATTCCCCTGATTTGCCGACAAAAGTGACCTGACTTTGACCTTGACTTCAATTTTAATGGCCTGAAAGGGAACTCTATAGGCTTGATAAATGCGAAGTTCAACAAGAAGTTTAAAAAAATCAATGATAACTGTGACTTTGCAGAGTGATATTATGAACGTGATCTACAGATAAAAAAAAAACACACACAAAAACACATTGCCAATGGTCAAGGCACATCGCGCACCAAAAAAATATCAGCTAGCCGCCAGAACCATGACACTATAATCCCATGGAGAGTTTGAAACGATCCTCAAAGTTACTCTCAAAAATAAGGGTTTTGTCGATTCACCGCTCGATTTGCGACACATGTGACCTGCTAGACCTTTGACCTTGGATCCTTCAAAATGTTTATTGGCCTGAAAGGGACTCGATCCAGTAGGCTCTGATATTGCGAAAGTACGAAAAATTTTCCAATGAAAACTGTGGTCTGGCAAAGAATTTTTTTTTCGGATTAACAGACAAAGCAAACAAACAAACAAGAAGAAAGCAAAAAAAAAAACATACAAGAGCGACTAACATATTTGCAAAAAACTTCAGTTTTCGGAGTATAACGATTTATTTACAACAACACAAAAAGAACAAAAGCACACTAAAGCAATGTATTTATAGCGTATAAAATAACAAACACAAACAATGCAGAGTACGACCTGAATAACGCGGTACCATAGAGCCCAAAGACTTATACAGTTCTACTTGACGGGACTCGGCGCCACACACACGTTCACAGACCAAAACGTCCCAAAAAGAAAATGGGAGAGTCCGACTTGCCTGCCACTCTGATCCTTGGCGAAGACCGGTCTCTGTAAGCGTGTCCCCGTCTGGGGCCGTGATGACTTCCCGAGCTGGATGCCGAGCGATGGTCGGACGAGGTCTCTCGCGTGCCTCGTCGCCTGCCCACTTGCTGCCCCATCGACGCCGCCAACGGACCGACGCAGCACGAACTGCGGTAAGAGCGTGAACACGAAGAACACAGCAGCGGACTGAGAGCACCAGACAGGAGAATACCGAACGAAAGAGAGGATCCCAATAGGAGACCACTACGAACCAAAGAGAGACCAATACGAACAAGTAAGAACAACCGACCCAAAGAGAGACGAACCAAGGAGAACACACCAGACCCAGAGAGACAATGCATCCTGCGCCTCCGATCTTATGACCTCCCGGCGACCCCGGCACCCGTTCTTGGCTCAGCCCTCCTTCAGAGGCGCTTCGAGAAGGGGGGTGTTCCTGCTCCACGTGTCCACCCTTCCCGCGGCGCATGCGGGGGGGCGAGGAAAATCCGTCCTAAGGCGCCTTTGCCAGGGACAGAAAAACAGGTCGGGAAAACCGCGCGCACGTCTCAGCTGTGGTGCATTTCCTATTCTTCTTCCCTTCGCGTTCGACAGACGTTTTCACGGGAAACCGTCGTACGTTGGACCTGCGAGGGATGGTGTTCGTTGTGTGGGTAGTGGCGCAAGAGTGGTGGTTTGTTGTGAGTGGCGCGGTGCTCCGGCGTTTGTTGGAGGTGGTGGCGTGTTGAGGGTTGAGTGTGGGTTGGTTTCGAAATATGAAAGAACAGAAAACCGACTAACTCAAAGTGTCGCAGCCGAATGAATCAACATTAATTCCCTCTAACATGGGTTTGGGCTAACTATACATGCGTACTTTAGAATACTTCTCACTATCGGGACGTGAATGGTGTTTGCGGATTTACCATCGCATACCAATGGTTATACACTATATTAGTTATATATATATTAGTATAATTAGTATACTATATGTATATAGGATGTATCTAGTTAGTGCAATCATTTAAGAATTATGTTGCTCTGATTGTTCTTTTAGATTCTTTTAGTGTACATTGTTTGTAGTATAAAGCCCATCATCAAATTAAATGTTATAAATGGGCTAATCCTGTTTTTTGCATATTTTATGCAGTAAGCATGGTACTGAAGATCCGAAAGAGAGGTTCCGGAAAATACTCGTTGCGATCGCCGTTCAGACGCCATACAAAACGAAACACAACGAAAAGATCCTTCGCAAAATGTGTCAAATTGATATGTTGATGAATTTCTTCAAGCGTGAAAAAAGATGACAAGAGCTTTGGTACTGACAGAAAACCTTTCTACAAGTTGTACAAAAACCAGAGCGTATTGGAAGAATCATGCTTCGACAACACATCGAAAAATTAATCATCAGAAAGGGAACTTCGAAGGCATTGCAGAAGTCATTTCGACAAATGAGGACGAGGAGGTTTTTGAATCGAGAAGCAAGAAGTTGACGTTTTATTAAACGAGTCGTTAATCACGATGATAGGAGAAAGCCCATTCGACAAAACGAAAGCGAAAGGAAGACCCAGGAAACGTTCCTGAAGAGCGAAGTAAAAGCTGGAAGATTCTGTTGGCGAAGAGAATTAAGATCTAAGTTGCTGGACCAAGCACCTAGCGGAGAAAAACAAAAAATACAGCGTTCAAAATGTGATGAAATACTGCAATGCGCAGAGTGTATCAAAAGCCTGAAAGAAAAAATAGTTGTTTTCGAGCCGTTCAAGAAAAAAGCAAATACGTATACTGACAATATATTGCTAGGAATATGAGCATACAGAACGGGATGATAGAGTGAACTTCAGATTGCTAAAGCCCAAAGAATGGCTATGCAACCAAAAAATTAGAGAAAGAATGAATATGAGCTATCGTACTCAAATCCCAAACAGGTAAAATATTGCTAGACGAAAGTGAATCACGCCGTAAACCGAAATTTTCCGACAGTGATGAAAGTCAGAGCGAATAAAATGCCTGGCAAAAAAGGACTGTAGGGTGGGTCAGAGAATGAACATGAGAAAAAGAACAAAATTCAACCCAAAAAGCACCTGGTACTATTGTAAGAGCATCTCAAGGAACGTTGTTCAGAAATTCAAAGAGAAGACCTGGCTTGAGTTGGAGTATCGCGAAAGTTCCATGCTACCGTCCCTCGCGGTGTGTCTGGCCGGTTCAGGTGGTACCAACCATGCTGTGTATGTAACGATACAGTGTCGTCAAAATGTAAACATGACTGGTTTTGGTTGCCAAAATGCCACAAGATAGCCGAAACTTCCTAGCTAATCATCATGTGATGCACGCATTGTTTTGTAACCAGCACACCGGCATGTTTATTATCAGAATTTGTGAAAGTTTCCCGATCATGAAGATTCAAACCGAAGCTACTGAGTGCTTATGAACTAGAGGATTTTGATGAAATTCAGTTTAAACGGTGGACCATCCACCGAACAGATTCTGATTGAGCTCCCATGGTCCTGCCTTTGGAGAAATTTCATTATAACCAATTCTGTGAAATGTGCGGGTGAAATTATGAGACACGACTCATTGCCAAGGCCATCTCATTTTCTGAAAATACAAAAAAGCGAATGGTTAGGAAGGAGAATTTGTCATATTGGGAGACTTCTCAGAGAACTATTCGGTTTGTCGTACAGGAATGCGCCCATGCAAGGATTCCATTGGAACTGCTCTCAAAAGCGACAATTATCCACTCCTGGCTTGTTTACTATTTCACATCGGCACGATGGCCAATTATAACACACGATCGTTCACGTTATAATCAGATGCAATAACTCACACCGTACATTGTCTCAGTCCACCTCCTTGCCAAAGATGCTCATTGAACACTTGAAATTAGCTTTGAGTGTAAGGAAACTTTACTATTTCTCAGACGGTTGGTCACTGGCCATATAAAGAATTGCAACAAGCCTGTCCATAAACTAGTGTGTTCACAAATCAGAGTATGGTATTGATGCAGATAAGGGCATGTTTTTGCATAAGTCATGGAAGGTGCCCCTTCAGACTGGCGTGGGAGGTACAGTAAACGAGAAGCAACACGTGAGAGCACTGCCGTAAGCCTTACGACGCGAAATTTTTTCTCCAAAAGATACTTTCGCTTTTCTTGAATAGTTTTGGAATAAATGAAGTTCGGCATTACAGGGATCAAGGAGGTATGACGAGGAGAAACGAAGATACTGGAAGAAAGAGGTTAAAAACGGCCAATACCATAGGTGGGGAACTCAAAAACTTCATGCTTCATTCCATATGTTTCTGAAAACTGATCTTACCAAGTACGCGAAATTCAGGCCTTACGTGGAACCTGTAGATGACGTCTAGGCATATTTCAGAAATGCTACCACAAAACTTTTAACGGGAAGACTACTCAAGGTTATATGACAGTGCCAACTATGATGAAGGAAATGGTGGCTTGCCTGCATCATGGGAAGCCTTTCAAGGAACACTCATGAAGTGAAAGTGAATTTTCTTTCCATCCAAACGGGACCGGCAGCAGAATGTTTCCTGTTTTTTCCTGACACTTGAAGATCATTGAAAATCTTGTTTGAGAACATTTCTGAATAATCTATTCTTTCCGTAGAACGCAAAAACTGCTACAGGTAGAACCCTACACAATCATAAAAAGAAACTGCATGCTGTCCAAATAAAACATTGTTTGGGCAAAGGAATCTATGACTATAATGTGCTAGGAAAACTCTACTCATCACTCGTATCGCGTCAGTATTCCTGGCATGTGCTGATGAAAATTTATGTACAATATACAGATATAGCTACGTGTTTGGAAATCTTGTGGTTATGTATTGTGGCGTATTGTGTGTCCAGCGCCCGAGTCGACCGAAACAATAAAGACCATCATCACCTTGAAACGCATTGAGATCCAGTTCATTTATGCTGAGGTGTTAGACAGTATATGAAACTTGTCCAGGACAAAAATGATCGGATGACCTCACACAAGAGTAAATTGCACAAAGCAAACTCACAACAGATTTTAGATTCTGGATATGTCTCAGTGACAGAAAAAAAGGTCCTAAGGGGATCACTAGCCGTGGGGAAAGTCCATGAATTCATCGGAAATCCAATATGCCGCGCACCGGGTTCGGGATGAAGAAGAATGGTAAAGATTGATATTTATCATGTAAATATGTTTTTCTGCATTCTAATTTTTCTAGTTATGGTCAGTATATTGCGTAACAACAGAATAATTATAAAAAAGAATGTATCGAGGGTAAGAGATAAAAAAATTATAGTTTTTTGTCCAAAAATTGTAATTTTATTTGTCCCGCAAAAAAAATAAAAATTATTTTAACCTGAACTATGATTTTGGCTTCTGGACAAAAAAAAAAGAAAACGTTGAAAGACACAAAGATGAATCAAGGTCTATGGCAATACAATATCTTATGTAAATCATATGAAACATGACAAATAATACAATTCCACTCGGAGCAATCACATCTGCTAACGAAGGTTTCAAAAGAAAATGAATTCGCATTAAACTCAGAAACACATCCATTATAAACTTACCTTACATGTTGAACAAAAGAAGCTATTATAAAGTTATAATTAAATCTCGACGCATGTCGTATCATCCTCATCATTTCAACATGGAGGTGTTTGGCAAGCCAGAGCCCCTGCAGTTTCTCACACAAGCTGGAGTGACACTCAATGTTTGCTTCTTGGATGTGCTCTCACATGGCTGCGAAACTTACATTCAGCGCGGCAGTTGCACACCTAATGACACGTAAACAATCTTTTCAGGAAGCGAAAGCTATTGATGTCTGAAATTGGCACAAAACCAGTCGCCAAGGAGCCTTCTGCAACCCAGTCAGACTAGTGGTTTCGAAAGAAGAAGTTTCATACCTGCACAATCCCTCCATTCTTTGGACTTGCAAGATAACAAACGCGCAAGGCTGTTGATACTATTTGCTGCTCTCTGATGTTGGTGGTTAACGTTTGTGAGTTGCACGTGAAGAGGAGCTCGAAGCCCCGCATGGTCCCAAGTAGACACGTAGATACGGAGAGGGGGTTGTATCCCCCCAAGGGTGTCAGTTGACGTTGCCACGTTGTAAGATTAATCACCAATGTTTTTCTCACATGCAATCTGCCACAATCACATAAAGAAGCTGGATAATGTAATCAAACAAACCTTGGCCTGCTCACGGAGAGTGTGTGTTTGCTTTGACTTTTTGAGGGAAGCTTCTCTTTCCAAATCCCATGAAGAAAGAGATGTCGTGTCGCACCCAAGAACTGCATGTAGAAAACAGTATGTGCTTGCATATGTCTGTACCAATCATATTTCTTTGTAGCCTTGATGTTCCAGATGCGAGGACTTCTTCGGGTTCTTCTTTGGCTCGGGACAAAAGAAGAGAGCATAGTGGAATTCTAAGCTTGCATGGTAGAAGTAGGAGGACGAGAGGTCTGTGTCATCAAACCAACTGACACAGTGTTGTGAACAGTAGCAGAGCTGCACGGCCTTCAGTACAATCAGGAGATTCAGCATCCCTGAGGCATGGTGTGTCTCACAGTTCTTCTTCTGAAGCTCTCAGTCAACAATAAATGAATCGCTGTTTATTCTGCCTATTGGACAGAAAAACTGTTCCTTCTTCATTGTGAGATGCATGTCAGCTGTAAATGTCACAGTAGTGACGAGCATTCCTTAGGACCGTCTCTGGTGTGTCATGTCCTTGGTGTTGGTACTCATAAACCATCAAACACGACTATGGCAATCTCCGTACTTCTTCGTTACAAAATCAGCGGTACTGGTGGCATATGTCTCTGTATGTAGATCTCACGAGACCAATGGAAGTGCGTTGAACAACGTGCTCCGCCATCCAAAACATACTGTGGCACATCATTGGGGATATCGGCTGGGACATCGGATCAAAGAAGCATCACCAGATGGCATCAGCAAAGACTGCTTGTGTTCTGTCTCGGAGCTGAAGAGAGGAATCAAAGAGGGAGATGGTGGATGCTGCGCAGTTCATATTTGAAGGCCATCTCCAGTTCTTCGCTGTCTGTGCAACAGTGATCAGCTCTTGGAAGAGGAGTTTGTGGGTCAACCTGGACTTGCTCTCCATCCAATCTTGACAGATGACTTCATGCCGCGGGTGACAACTTGGTCTTGTCTTTTAAATGTGTATGCGGCAGGTGTTTTCCCATCCATAGATTTCAATATTTTGGCTCTACAGCATGTGCTGTATCTCGACGTTGACGGGGTGGGTGTGCATGAACTCCAGTGGCAATGTTCCTCAGACGTGGATCACTACGAAGGTAAACGATTCGTTCCTAGTAAAATAACTGAAGAGCTGATAGTGTGTCCTTCCAGTCAACGAGATTGTCTGGCCTTGGTCGTGAGTCCTTCTGCTCTCCAGTGTTTGAGTTCACACCTGTGAACTCCTGCATTGCTGTTTTATTCTGCACAGGCAGGCATTGAAGTAGCCATACCAGCCGTTGTTGCTCTGTCACCTCGCCCTCGGTGTGAGCCCCCCCGCTGGTTTCAAAACTTCTCATCAGAACTTGTTCGAGCGATCAGGTCAGATTAAGAGACCTGCCCACAGGAAGATCACTTCGTCGAACCACATGCAACCCCTCATCAAAACGTTGTTGACATTGGGATGTTGAGTTTTGAGGTTGGACATCTGCGATGCAATACACCTAGCAGATTTGGCATACAGGTTTGTGGCGACAGGCTGCCAGGTAAGGCAGCATTTCCTGGAGGCCTGTAAGTAGTGCCAGTTCCATGCTACGCCGTGTATTGTATGTAGAATGTCTCATGTCATAATACGAACCAGAGCATTGTAAGTTCTAGAAGATATCTTTTGCAGACTCGGCATGACTTCTGAAGGTGGTCTTTGATTCGTTTCAAGACATCAGACTTGCATACTTCTTCAACACAGTGTCCGCGCATCAGCTTCTCATAGAGGGTACAAGCTTCGTTGAAGTCTGGATTATTGCTTAGATCTGTATGCTGGTCATAAGCGGCCTCAAGCAGCTGCTTCGGCTAAGTCGGATCTTCATTCCCATTGCCGTCTGATGTTCAGGTAGGCATGGTAGAGGCGGCATATGAGGCACATTGTCAACGCAAGCATTTGAGGCTGCATCAACAATTAGGTGTGTGCGAACTGCGCGGGCAATGGTCTTGCCACTAACATATGAATCACTGCATTGGGGGCATATATACAACATCCATACAGTTCTTGAAGCCCGGATGACACCATGAGTGTCCAATACAATCGAGAAATCATCTCTACGGGAAGACCCAAGCGTAGGACAATCCCTTTCAGATCACTTCCCATAGGCTCCGAGTTGATGATCATGAGGGCCTTCACCAGAGGGGCTGATCAAGGTGATACTGGAGTGACAACCGGTGGCGTCGTGCATGTTCACGAACAAACATAAGGGTCGAGTATATGCATGTGCTGTCATATTGCATGTGCTAACAAATTAATATTTGCGTTAATTCTTTACCAGAGGATAGTACTAATGTCCCTGTATCTGGAAATATATAGTATGTATGCCTGGGAGATACATATTTCTTAATATGAACAAACTCTGAACGTCAAAATTTTTCTTAGGGAAAAAAATTTGACAATTTTTGGACAAAAAAGCTATATTTTTAATTTTAACCCTCATAATTTCACTTTTTATAATTATTCTTGTCTATCAATATACTGACCATAGCTAGAAACAATATAGAATGCAGAAAAACAATAATTTACATTTATTAAAAATACAATCTATCAAATATCAATTTTCTTATTTCCCCGAAGCCGGGTGGCGGCATATTGGATTTCATGATTTCAGGACTTCCCCCGGAGGATCCCTTAGGACTTTTTTCTGTCATGAGGACATACCAGGAATCAAAATCTGTTGAGTTTGCTTTTGTTGTATTTGTGGGAGGTTGACACAATATTTCTGCTAAAATGCCTGTACTAGAAGGGGTATCTCACACGAAAAATCTGACGATCGGTTTGGCCGGGGAGCGGGGCCAAGGTCAAATGGCGCCCAAATATAACTTTGTTGAATTACTGTTTCGGAGTGATTTACTTTACGTGATTTCGAAAGATCTCGCTTTTAAGCATTTGATACAAAATCAGCCAAATCGGACCACTACAACCTGTGATATGGCCTCTGGAAGATTGTGGGGCAGCCGGGGGCGCAAAATTTGGGGGCCGCTAAAAATGGCCCGATGGGCCACATGTCTAAAGTTGGTATTTTGAGTTTTTTTCTCCCAAGTGAATAAATGACCAACATATGGGGAGAAAATGAGAGTATTAGTGGTCGGGAGGGTCTGTACTACTTGACATGGAATGCCCCATTTGCATTATTTCTGTTATAATTAGAATTCTAGTTTCAAACG
>CM068967.1:79264633-79282295 GCA_035128595.1 Eptatretus atami
GGAAGAGAGACCCCCGTCCCTGTCTACCCCCCCTCCTCCCACTCCTGCACCCAAAGCCTGCCCCTCATCTTCATTAAACAGTGGGAACCTCAAAATCCAGGGTCTCGCTCAATACTTTCAGATCTTTCCATACAGGTTGGCCCACTGACCAACCAGACATAATCTGCTAACAGAACTTTCCTCCCCACAAGATGTTCTGACTCCAAGTAATCTCTCCTGGTTACTTCTCCTCCGTAGACAGACCTGAGCCTCGTCCGGTGGAGAGTGCTCACTTCACAAAGGCTTATTCTCATCTCTCCATGCACTGCCCTCACTCCCACACCCCCAAGAATACCTCTGGCTACGCTTCCCCTCCACTCCACGAACATGTACCGTCCACCAAAACAGTGATACTCCATCTACACTCACTATTCCGAAAACAAAGGACCATCTTCGGATCTTTCATCCAAACTCTCTCTTCCTCATATGTGGCGACTTAATTGTCCTCATAGCCATTGTGGTGTGGGTAACTTCTCTCACCTGTTCATGGCACTTCAGCAAAGCGTTCTGCGACTCATTGGACTGACTTCAAATCGTCAACTTTCCCGACCCGATCTCAACCAATGGTCTTCTTCCTTCTGGATCTGATTTGACAAATTTCCCTGACAATATCTCTGGCTCTTCCTCCGCTACAAATCGGTTCTTCTGCTCACGTCTTGTCAATAGTGGATCTCTCTCTGCTATACAAGAGAATCACCTCACACCGCTGCGAGTCTGCCTTTCACTCAAGCTCACGGCAGGGTCTCCAGGCAGTGCCATCAACTTATAGACTGGTCTCCTACGCTACTTCTCCAACATCAACCCTGGAATTCTTTCAAATAAACCTGGCTCTCCTCATGCACAGATTTTATCCCTCTCGTCTTCAGTTCCTACCTCCTCCCGCCTTGGTTCACTGAAGCTTGTGGCGAGGCAGTTGTCCTGAAACAACTTGCCTTTGCCTCTAATGGAAAGCAAACCCAACTGAGTGTAATCTCAGTCCTTTCATGAAGTCGGAACAAGGTGATCTACCCTCAGGAAGAGCCAGAAACTACATCTTTTTAAGCTCAAGTCTGACTTTCATCCTCGCTCAACTCCTCAAAATTCTGTGGCATGCTAAATCAAATCTGTTTGGTGTATGTTCGCCTCCATCCCTCTGCTTACCTCAATGGCTGCACGCTGATACCGCACGTGAAAAGCTGAATGCTAAAACTCGTGTTTGCTGCTTAACTCTTGTGTCCAAAACCCCATCGCTTTCTCTACCCCACCTTACTTCAGTCCGCTGCATAACTGTCCCTGACTCGTGTCCTTTTCTCCTGACATAGGTGGAGAGCTTGCTGTCCAAACCTAGACTCAGATTCCTGGCAACCGGTCCAGAGGGCAACCGGTCCAAGAGGGCATGCCCACATGTCCTAAAAAACATGCTTCTTCTGCTGCTCTTGCTCCACCCTATCTCCGTTGATGCACCCTCTCATTTTGCTCAAGGCATCTGCATCTGCTTGGGAAATCAGCAAACATCACTGCCCTGGCATAAAAAAGGTGGCAAACAAACAGATCCCTGCAACTGCAGACCAATCAGCAACCTTCTTCCCAATCATACGCAAGGTATGGAATCCATCATCGGCTTCAGACATTAAAATCCTCCTCTTGTCACAATGGCTTGATTTCCGATCAATTTGGTTTCAGACAAGTCACTCTACCGCTTGGATATGCTGCTTCCTGCTGCTCTTCCAACAATGATGGACAAACTCAATGCCGACATGAAATCCGACCATATCCCTGACATATCAAGTCTTTTGACACGGTCTGGCCCCTGCCTGCTCACCAACTCTCTTCCTATGGTATCAAGGCCATCTCCACTTCATGGCTCGCAGCTTCCTGCTCCGGCAGTCAACGTGTTGGCCCTAAATGGATTCTTTCATCCCCTCTCGCCCAGGCTGGAGTTCCTCAAGTAGCGTTTAGGCCTGTTCTTTTCTGGTTTTCATCAATGGATCTCTCCGACTCTCTGGAAAATCCTTTATATCTCTTTGCTGATGACTCCACCACTCTCGTACTCATCGTCAATCCCTCGACCCGGCAAGCAGCAGCTTCTCGCCAAAATGCAGATCTGGGTAAAATCACAAACCTGGCAACACGGTGGAACATGTCTTTTCAATCCGGACAAATTCAACACTCTCACTTGTCTTCTGAAAGGACCGTTTAGACAACCCCATCACTTTCTCAACATGCCTCTGAAGAGTCCTTTCTTTCAAGCTTCAGCTCACTATTTGCCATGACTTTTCTGGGAAAGCCACATTAAACCTCACCTCAAAAGCCAGTTCGCCGACTGGGAATCCTCCGTCGTCCAGAAGTCCTTCTCGGCCATTCCTGAGCTCTGACACTTACAAAGCTTCAATACGCAGCCTGATGGAGTACTAACTCTCCCTCGAGCCTGGTGCTCCTGCCTCCTACCTTTTGGCTTCCGCTGTGGAAACGAAAGCATTTCGGATATTGGCATCTCCCCGCAATAGAGGCTGATCTTTGGCCCTCTCACTCTCCACCGCAGGCTGGTCGGTGGTCTTTCTGCTTCCACCGTCTCTTTTCCAGCCTCGCCACCTCCCACCCCACCCTCCTGCTCCTTCTGCGATTTGTCCCTCACCAACATTTCGCAGGGCGCTCAAGGTCCCACGCAAACACCTTCTATAAAACTACCAAAATCACGATCAACTGTCACCTTCACTCTTTCACCCTCTTTTCCCACTTGAATAAACTCCCTTACTCTAATTCAATTCCCATCTTCCTCCAGGCCTTCAAAAAAGCTGTTCACAGCACCCCTCTTTATCATCCCCATTCCCCAAATCCTCGACTTTTACCCCGCTAATCCACCCAAGCCACCTCCTCAATTCCCTGCTTTCCTTCCTGAAGGTCCATGTAATGTCCATCTGTAATTCCCCCATGTTTTCCCCGCCCCATCCCTCTCCCTTCCTACAGATCTCCCTAACTTTCTGTTCCCCTGGTTTGTCATTCCCACTCCACCCCTCTTGTCCATGCCCCCTTGCTCCGTTGTGTTTTTAGCTCTCATACGAGCCTCGACAAGGAATCAAAAAAAAAAAAATCCTCAAAACAACCTTACACTGCTCAGGTTTAACCCATCGGCGAATCTTTTGCCCAATCTACAAGTACAATACTTTCCTGAATCTGATCATTCACCCCTCTGCCATCCACCTCACCTCAAGCTTGGTGTCATTCTGCAAATTTGGAAAGCGTAGCTCTTACCCCATCATCCAAATCGTTGATTAATAATGAATAGTAAATGTCCGAGTACTGATTCCAGGCAAGACACTTGCAATCCTCTTAAAGTCCAGATATACTATGTTCACTGCCTTTCCTCATCCACCCAATCAGACACGCTCAAAGAACTCTAAAAGATTGTCAGACAGAAACTACCTTGGTAACCCCATGCTGATACCTTTGATTAGTTTGTATTTGTTTAAAATGGATCCTTCATCTGGTCGCTCAATTAATGTTCAACACCTTCCCCACAAATTTAAGTCAAACATTAATATTTTTCTTGAATCCAATATGCTTGCAAACCATGCAACGATCAATTATCCTCAACAAACTTGACAACTCATGGCGTTGGGCACCCCAACACACATCGAGTCCCCATACCCAGAAAAATTTGCATTTGTGTGAAGTTTCCACTCAATTTGTTCAGCCGTCTGGAGAAATTTTTTGTCCATTTCGTGGAAAATCCAATATGGCTGCCAAACATGTGACCTATGATGTCATATGTGAACTTTTATTCTCTATGGACAGGCGGCATGCGTGTAAAGTTTCCGTCCCGATCCTGTTCGGCCACTTTTAAAGATTTTTGAAGGTGTTTTACTTTTATTTATGCAATAGGTGGCCGGAACACATGCTGATGACATCACATTATTTTTTCTGTGGATCATTTTAATCGAGAATGACCGATAAAAATTTTTATATCGATCGGATGTGGCTTCTACATATGCAATTATGAATGTATAACGAAGGCAACCGAGACATCATCAAAAAATCAGCACACATTCTCCTCCTTCCTAACAGCCACAAGGAGCCCTCCCCTTATGACAGGTTTGTTTCAAATCCGCCTGGGTGTCCATATCCAAACACCCCTCCTCACCAAAAAAAAACCTGGTGGGGGAGAACGGTTTAGCCGCCTACACTCCGACCATGGAATCAGGTTAGTACAGGTTTACATGAACTGTAGCAAGTAACAGATCTAAATCTGGCTTGAACCTGACATCTAATCTGGCTTTGGTTGTCCTGAGGCTCTTGGCATACCTGATTCTTGGGCTTCCCTGATTACCTGGGGGTAAGTGATGTGAATTTGATTGGTGTTTGAGCCTGTGTGCGGGTGGGTGCAAGCGTGGCGGTGCGGGCAGTGGAACCAAGGCACGCTCACACATTTGGGGTCATTTTAGTAGACGCACATATCTTCGACCTTTGTAAGCCGAGACGATTTCTTTCCCCCCTGAGAGTATCTACTGGGTACCTTTGTCTCATGTGTAATTGTTGAGTAATGCATTGTATAAGCATCTGCTCTTTGTCTATTTTTTCTATAAAAGCCTGTTGAATTCTATATTTTTCGATTATTTGATTTATTGAAATTCATTACCATTTACACCACAATGAAATATACAGTCCTCAGTTTATTTATTTGTCTTCATAATAAATTCCTTGTTGACATATTCCGACCTGTATGTATTGTCACTCCCTTCCATTGACCCAGGCATTTCCAAACCTAAATGGACTGGGAGATTATAAATTCCCAATACTAATTACCTGTTGTAGTCAGGCGTGCACCAGCTGTTAATGCTCGGTCTGGTACTTAAATCTAAACCAAGATAAGATTGGGCATCGCTGAGGGCGCGTTCCCTGGTCAGGAGCAACGTGACCGCTTGTTAAACGGGCAAATCCTTATGGTGGACACTGGAAATCGTGGTTACCGTGATGGTGCTCGTGGTTGTTAAGCAACCCACAAACCATGAAGTTAATTGAGAGCAGTGGTCCCAGGTAGGGGTTCTCCGAGGAGAAACGAGGGATTATCCCTCTTTAATAGCACTTGTACCACCATGGCCGTAACAATT
The DNA here is from genome assembly GCA_035128595.1 of Eptatretus atami. Lineage (NCBI taxonomy): Eukaryota > Metazoa > Chordata > Myxini > Myxiniformes > Myxinidae > Eptatretus > Eptatretus atami. The sequence continues at coordinate 79,269,760 of CM068967.1, forward strand.
ATAATATATATTATTATATATATATATATAATAGTATATATATAATATATATATATTATATAATAAAATTAAAATATATATATAATATATGTATTCATATATATTCCATATCCATATTATATCCATATTCCATATATATTCATTCCACACACCTATGCTAAGATATCTTTAACATATGTTATGTATATGTAATGGTGTGTGTGGTGGGTATATATATATATATATATATATATAATATATATATAATAATAGTATATATACTATATAATAACATACATACACACTACCGGCCAAAATTTAGAAACACCCCCATTTTACAGTTTTTAGTGAAATTTAAGCAGGTTTAATGTTCAATGTGCTCTGAATTAAAAACGCAGGAATTTTTAATATACAGTAACACACAAACAAAATAAACACTTGCAGATAAAAAAGAGTTCAAGCGAATTCAATTTTGTTGAACAAAATTTAATCTAAATTTTTGACGCCAAAGTTGCCACCTTTTGTAGATTTTAACAGCCGAACATACTCGTGGCAATCTTTCTGCAAGGCAATCAATATTGGTTCGGAAAGTTGTCCAACACTGTGCAAAGAGTTCCCACAAATGTGTGCAATCGTAGTTGCTTTGCTTTCCACCCTTCTGTCCAGTTCATTCCAGAACGCAGCTCGATGGGGTTTAAGTCTGGAGACTGTTCTGGCCCTTCCATGCATTTTGAAGCCTACCGTCTTGTTCTTTTCGTCTGAGTAGTTCTGACATAGCCTGTAGGTATTTTTGGTGTTATCTTGCTGAAGCATGAACCCCGTGACCAACTAGCATAGACCAGAGTGTATGCATGGCGCCTGCAAAATGTGTGGTAAGCCTTTTGTTCAGGTGACAGTCACCTGACGGCAAGTCGCCGACCCTGGATCCAGCAAAAGAGCCCCAGATCATCACGCTTCCTCCCTCCATGTTTGACAGTTGGTGTCACACACTGAGAGACCATCCTTTCGCCTACCGACGGGCGTACAAAAATCCCTGCGTGATGAACCTGAAGATTTTCAAATTTTGATTTTAGCGGTCCAGAAGACGCTTTTTCCAGGTTTTTCAGTCATCCAAGGCGTGTTTCATGCGGCAGGCAGAGCCTGTTTTTTCTTATTTACACTTCGCAATGGCTTTCTTCTGCCCTCGACCTGTCATATACCTGCAAGCTCGAAGTCTTCTCTTCACAGTTGAAACTGAACTTCTTACTTCGACCAGAGTTCAGCTGTGTTTGAAGCTGCTGTCCTGTAGCCGCCTATCACGCAAGCTGTTGACTCTCGAAACTTGTCTTCTGAAATAGTGTTGTGGCTTTGGGTTGCCGAAACTCTTCCTGTCAGAGTTTCCTCCAGTTTCCAAGTGCCTTTTGATGGTGTAGGAAACTGGTACTCACTGCCACCTGGCTTTCTTTGCAAATTTCTCAAAGGAAATGATAACACTTTCTATGGGTTATGAATGGTCTGTCTGTCTTCCTTTGTTAATTGTTTTTCTGCCATTATGAATAGCAATATATCCTATTACTGCAGTCAAATAGTGTCCAATATTAATGCTTCAGGAGGGTGTAGCGAACACCAGTCTGTTCCAACACTGCTTTTATATCAGACAGAGGGTTTGGTAACTACAACAAAAAGTTTGGGCCAACTGCAGGAATGTGCATTAACATGCAAGACTTAATTTAGCTTCTATTGCTGGCAGAAAAGCTGCAGCTGCTATAAGGCCCAGTCACACCTTGAACGTTTTTAAGCAGCAATGGCAACGTATCAAAAGATGTAAAAACGCTGGCTTACGTTGAAGCTTTCGATGTTTTTTTTTAAGATCAGACGTATCAAACGAGTTGGTCAGATTGCAAACATATTAGTAACGGAAACAGAACGTTTTTTGTTGTCTTTTATGATAAACTATACCACGATGCTTAGCCCTGTTGTCGGCGTCACAACCTATGCCCAACTGGTAGTCCTAACTTATGCTATAGCGCGCTGTCACGTATCGCCGACCGATACACGTGCGTAGCCTATTAAAAGGCTGCGCACAATGATTCAAATCATAACCTGCCGAGAAACGGAAATGTAATCATCGCAGTCACACCTTGGCGATCTTGCCAGCGTATGCTGACTCTCTGAAAAATTGCATCGAAAACGCTGGCGCACGTCGAATACGGTCATGGTAAGTTTTGGTATAAGACGTGAGATAGAACGCTAAAGTACGCTATCAATAAACGTCGTAGTAAGTGGAAGTACGTCTTGTACTTTTAACGTGTTAAACATTTTTACGACGTAATTGCCGTATGCCTAACAACTTCCGCATGCCGTGGGAATAATTGTACGCACGATATGCGATCGTTGGGCACACGTCGACAAAAGTTACTTGTAAGTTACTCATAAGTCGAACAACGTCGATGGTAATGGTTAGCGTCCAGTGTTCAGACTCCCTGTTTTGTTTTTTTTCTTCGGTATGATGGTGGAGTTGACACTTCGATTTCTAGTGCGGTTATAATATAAATAATTAATAGGCTGCGCTCAACCGAGTTAAATCATAAACCACACTAGAACTCGAGTGTCAACATGCCCGTCATAACGAAGGGAAAAAAAACAGGGACTGGAAGCACTGACGCTAAACCATTACATTGAGTGTTTCGACTATGAGTACCTTACAGTAACGTGTGTCGACGTGTGCATCAACGAATGCGTAACATGCCTACAACACTTACCATAGGTTAGATATAAGTTTCGGGTAACGCTAAAATCATTACCTCGATCACGTGTTTCGACTTGATATTAACCCACTTAACTGTGTTGGACGTGTGTCAACGATCGCACAACGTGCCTACAACTTATGGCCAGCGTAGCGGAACTTGTGAGTCATAACGCTGGCATAAGTCGAAAAATTTCAAGCGTGCTAAATTTGAGGACAACCGCAAAGTACAGAACGATAGAAAGCAGCGTACTACGACATATGGCATGTTTTCAGCGTGCTCTCCAATGTTTCCAAACTTACCCATAACGTATTCGACGTGTTGCAGCGTTTTAGACAAATTTTCAAAAATCTGCATAAGCTGGCTAAAACGTCAAGGTGTGACTGGGCCTTAACCTATTACTTGTCCTGAAAGGGCCTTTTTAACAACTCTGACATTTCATTATTTTCAGTTTTTGGTGACCTAAAAACTTTTTGTTTTAACCTCTGGCAGTTTACTGCTTAGCTTTGTACCATTTCAAGTTATTCACTGGACTTGAACTGCTTAAATTCAAGTAACAACGGGAAAAATGGTGTTCTAACTTTTGACCGGGTATGTATATATATATAATATAGTACACATATATATGTACACATATATATGTATCTTAGCATTGTCCTTAATTTACATACTGTTTTGAATGTAACTATTGGAATGTACTTTAAAATCTTCCCACTCTTATACTGCTAAAATGCCTTAGTAGACATTTGAAGACCCTTGAGACAACCGTCAGACATTTACATCTTAGAACTTCTCTATCACCTTGGACCCCTTGAGACCGATATAGCACATAAGATGATCTCGAACCTTAAGTCCCTTGAAAGCCCACAAAGCCCATCAGAGACCAACAAGTACCCTGAACTATCACCTTAAGCCCTAAAGATCTTAAGTGTCCCAAGACCCCCCCCCCCCCCAAGACCTTAGACCCATAAAATCCCAAAGATTATTAATACCTCTGAAGACCTCAAAAAGCCTTCATACCGCTTCAATATCCCTTGACCCGCCAAAGAACCCTGAAAACCCTGATACCAAAGATCCATAATTCCCTTAAGCCCAAAGACCCTTAGACTCCCTAATACCACAATAGACCTTAACCGGAGACCGTTGAAACTTAACACCCTTCAGACACTACCACCGTAACACCTGTGGAACAGTCCTTTAGGTCTTTTCACCATCTATAAATTTTGAAGCGGACACCACGCAAGCATTGAGAGTCCTCTGCAAACACAGACTATACTTATTACCCTGCGTTCGCGAAGACAAAAGCAGGGTTGATCGATCAGGTGGAGTACGTGTCTGCATTTTGTTAAGAGCGTACATGGAAATCCGTTCAGTGGGAAGAAATTGAAACTTTACCACATGTTACATGACCATGTGATAGAGCAGTCACTCTTTTGATGTCAAACATTGACCAATTTAAAATCCTCATTTTTTCATCGATTGACTTGAGATTTGAAAAGGATTTTCATTAAAATGTCAATCATGTGTCTTTGGTCTGGCAGCCATTCTTGGATCTAAGGGAAAATCTTTGAAATATTTTGTAGAAACTGCTCATCATCAATGCAAAATTTAACTAATAGATCAAACTACAAGTGAAAATATGTTAAAAGTGAAAAATAAAGAACATCATTCATTCACGTGGTCTGGCAGCCATATTGATCAAGAAAAAATCCTTAAACAAAGTTTGCTCAACAAGTCTTCTCCAGACTTTGCAGGGAATGTATCGTGTGAATACCATCTAGTTTCAGCAAGTAATGCGCAAACTTTACTCACCCAATGGATGAGTACTCTGGGTGCTGCACGTTAAACGAACACATGGTGGATGGCGAATCCTTATCGAGTGAACATCAGTCATCCCACATGAGTCTGTCTATTTAATTACGTACTGTTTGAGTTGGACCATGAGTACTTGTATTTAGACGTATTGTGAAAGTACTTTTGAGACATTTAGTCTTTGTCATGTGTGTGTATATACATATATAAGGTGTTCCCTTAGAGCTTTTTGACCTCCGTAAGACATTTTAAAAACTTTGGACCTTTTAAAACCTTTAACCCCCTTAGACTCTCAGCCCTTTTCACTTTTGCACCCTTTAACCGCTTTACGCTTGTCCTTTTAGACGCCTGTGACTCCTCATGACATTTACACACTTTCAACACCTTGACCCTTGGTACCATGAGACTTCTAAACTGATAAACCCCTTAGCTTTGACCCTTTAGACCTGTAATCCTGTTGGAACATACCTTTTCGACGCTTTAAGCCCATGAAACTTTTCGACTTTTGACTATAACTTTGAGACCCCTTTAGACCACTTGATACCCTTAAGACCCTTTTAATCTTTAAGAGCATATATACCTTTGAGACCTCATTGATTCTTAAATCTTTGAAACTTTGTATCCATTAGACCCTCACGACTATTGAAAAATACCCTTTAGATCTTTAAGATCCCCCTCATTCCTTTACACCCTTAGACCTTCAGACCTGTGGACTGTTTGACCCCTTTAGACGCACACCACAAAAATATCGAGAGTCATCTTGCAATACACAGACAATACTTTTTTCAGCAAGTAATGTGCAATCTCCACCACCTGGAGGCTGGGTACTCCACAGAGTTGAATTTGCGTATTGGGTCACTGAATTGGTTCACCAATGAAACCTGGAAGCATATTGTGAATTTTGGATTTCAAATGACATTTTTCTTCTTTGCTTGTTTGTAGGACAAAATGCATTGAAACTTGGTTGCTGAACTTGGGGTGTGCATCGAACATTCTATGAAGTTGGGATGGCCACTCAAACTTCAATTGCCCCTCCCACATCAAAAGGAGTGGGTGTTCTCATTTGTCTGTCTTAACAATCAGCTCAGCTTCACAACCTTTTTATCATCGTAAGTAATTAAATTAATATTCATGCATCTCCTATTAGCCTGCACCTCTATTAGAAAAAAATACTTTGTTTACTTCTATTGATGGCATCGGACTAATCAACCTTAGATGTTTGAAAGATCATCATCAGTCTCAAAAAATCTCGGCTGCCACGATAACGGAGCCATTGTTTAATGGAGTAAAGCTTACCACCCTCTCAAGCACTCATGGCCAGGTGTTACCCAGCAAAAATTTGCAAAAAAAAATTGTAAAATTTTTCTGGTTCTGGGTTTGGAGCATTGGCAGGTCCTCTTGGGGGCTCCCTGCTGACGATCTCAAAGTTAAGTTCCGGTCGTTATCTGTCCCGTTTTAACTGTTATTTTCTCACTACATGTTACTGTGTGTTCCCAGTTCGGTTTTGTTTCAAAAATCGTGCAATTTTGTGGAGATTTCGTCGAACTTGTCTTACTGGGTGCTTGAGCCTATCCTTGAGGCTTGAGGCCTACTCTTTGTTCCCCTCGGTGTACGATCGTTGTTTATTTTTTTCTCCCCATTATCTTCAATTTCTATCTTTCCCACTTTCTTAACTTCTTCCCAACTAATCACTCTATTTCTTAATCTATAAAAAAAAGAACGCTACCTTTCTCCGATTCTTCTTCTTCTTTTTCTTCTTCTTCTTCTTCTCTTCATCTCTTTTCTTCTCCTCTCTCTCTTCTTCCTCGATTTTTTTCTACAACACTTCCATGACCTAATCTGATGAAAACTCTCTCAAATAATAATAATAACAAAAAACGATCCTTATAATGCTTCGTCTTCCTTCTTTCACACGTGTGGTACGCTTTACTGTATCAGAATGCACTACTTTTCTGCTATTTAAACAGACTGCTCTCAATTCGACCTTTCCTTCATACCTTGCCTAAAAAATCCACACTGTGTACAGCGTTTCTTCTTCCATTCTCTGAATTCGCTTCTTATTGCATCCCTCAAGAAATGTGTTTAATCGCATAACTGACCTAAAACTTTAAACCCCAGTTTGCTATGATGTTCGCTTTCTCATCACCATTCTTTTTTCCAACTTCAGTGCCAACTCACTCCTCTCTCCCCTCATTCTCAAAGCAACCATCCCACTCTTCTCCCTCCAAGCTCCCTCTCAACCTCTCTCAAAAACTCCCCCCTCACCTTTCTCCACCATTCATCCCCTCACTCATCCTCCTTCCAAGTTCCCCCCCCCTCCTATCCACAAAGCTGCTTCCGCCACTGCCCTCTCACCCATCTCTTCACTCCCACCTCCTCAATCCTCACTGCCTTCTTCCCCCTCTCTGTCCCCCTCTCCCCAGCACACCGCCACACTTTTCTCCTCCTCATCCGGCCCCCTCCCCTAGCTATTCTGCATCCCCCACACTCTTTCAACAACACCCCTTACCTCCCCCCTCACCCTTCCTACCTCTCCCCCCCCCCACCCCCTGCCTCCTCCCCTACCTCTTCATTAAAAGTGTGGCCCTCAAAATATCCGGGGCCTTCGCTAAAACATTTCAGATCTTTCCATACAGGTTGCCACTGACAAACCAGACATAATTTGCCAACAGAAACCATCCCCCAAGACGTGTCCGACTCCCAAGTATCTCTCCCTGGTTACTCCCTCCTCCGGTTTGACAGACCTGAGCCTCGCCCTGGTGGAGGAGTTCTCTCTTCATCAAAGACTCTATTCCTCACTCTCCATGCACTGCTCTCACTCCCCCCACCCCAGGAATACTCTCTGGCTACGGCTTCCCCCTCAACTCCACCTCATGTTTATATGGGTACTGTACCGTCACCTAACAGTGATGACTCCATCTACTCCTCACTATTCTGAAAACATGGACCAACTTCTATCTTCTCATCCAAACTCTCTCTTCCTCATATGTGGCGACTTCAATTGTCATCATGCCAGTGGGCTAGGTGTGGGTACCTCTCTCACCTGTTCATGGTACCTCAGCAAAAGCTTTCTGCGACTCATTGGGACTGACTCAATCGGTCAACTTCCCTACCCGGATCTCAACCAATGTACTCCATCTCTTCTGGATCTGATTTTGACAATTTCCCTGACAATATCTGCTGCTCTTCCTCCGCTCAAATTGCTTTCTTCTGACCATGTCCTTGTCAAAGTGGACATCTCTGGCTATTATCCAGAGAACCACCTTCACCGTCTGTCGAGTCTGGCATTTCACTCAAGCGACTGGCAGGGTCTCCAAGCAGCCCTCAAACTTAATGACTGGTCTCCTATCTCTACTTTCTCCAACATCAACTCATCCTGAAGAATTCTTTCAAAGAAACTTGCTCTCCCTCATGCACAGATTTATCCCCCTCTCGTCTTCAGTTGTCCTACCCTTCCTCCCGCCCTTGGTTCACTGAAGCTTGTGGTGAGGCAGTTGTCTGAAACAACTTGTCTTTGCCTCATGGAAGCAACCAAACTGAGGGCAATCTCAGTTCCTTCCATAAAGCTCGGAACAAGTGTGTATCTTACCCTCAGAGAGCCAGAAACAACATCTTTCTCATCTCAGGTCTGAACTATCAAACCTCTCTCCCTCCTCAAATCCTGGTGGCGTCTAATCAAATCTGTTTTCTGCTGTATGTTACCCCTCCATCCCCTCCCTTACCTCAAATGCCAGCACTGCTGATACCTGCATCGTGAAAAGCTGAATGCCTAAAGTCGGTGTTTGCAGCTAATCTTGTGTCCAAAACCCTCACTTTCACTACCCACCTTACCCAGTCGCACCCAACTGTCCTGGACTCTGTGTCCTTTTCTCCTGACGAAGGTGGAGAGCTTGCTGTCAAACCTCGACTCAGATTCTGCAACCGGTCCAGACGGCATCAGCCCACGTGTCCTCAAAGCCTGCTCTTCTGCTCTTGCTCGCCCTCTCTGTTCTATTCACCCTCTCATTTGCCTCAAGGCCATCTGCCATCCTGCTTGAAATCAGCAAACATCACTGCCCTGCACAAAAGGTGCAAAACAGATCCTGCAACTACAGGTCAATCAGCCTTCTCCCATCATCAGCAATGTTATGGAATCCATCATCGCTTCAGACATCAAATCCTTCCTTCTCTCCATGGCTTGATTTCTGATCATCAATTTGGTTTCAGACCAGATCAGCTCTACCCTGGATATGCTGCTTCTGCTCTCCCAACAATGGATGGAAGCCCTCAATGCCAGACAGGAAATCCGAGCCGTGTCCCTGGATATATCACGTGCTTTTTGACACAGTCAGGCACCCTGCCCTGCTCACCAAACTCTCTTCTTCTCCGTCTTCCAAGGCCATCTCCACTCTGGCTCGCAGACTTCCTCTCCTGTCGCAGTCAACGTGTGGCCCTAAATGGAGTTCTTTCATCCCCCCTTCCTGTCCAGGCTGGATTTCCTCAAGGTAGCGTTCTGGGCCCTGTTCTTTTTCTGGTTTTCATCAATGATCTCTCCGACTCTCTGGAAAATCATCTATATCTCTTTGCTGATGACTCCACCTCTCGCCATACCATCGGTCATCCCTCAGACCGGCAAGCTTCTTTGCTCACTGCTGATCGGATAAAATCACAAACTGGTCCAACACGTGGAACTTGTCTTTCAATCCGGACAAATCTCACACTCTCACTATGTCTCTTCGAAAGGACCGTTTAGAAACCCCCCATCCACTTCTCAACAATCCTCTGGAAGAAGTCCTTTCTTTCAGCTTCTGGGTCTCACTATCTGCCATGACCTTTCCTGGGAAAGCCACATTTCAAACCTCGCCTCCAAAGCCAGTCGCCGACTGGGAATCCTCCGTCTTGCAAGGTCCTTCCTCGGCCCACCTGAGCTCCTGACCACTTACAAACTTTTTCTGCAGCCTGATGCAGTACTGCCTCTCCCCTCTGGGCTGGTTCTCCTGCCTCCCACCTTTCTCGGCTTCACGCTGTAGAAAACCAAGGCATTTCGGATCATTGGCATCTCCCGCAATGAGGCTGAGTCTTTGGGCCTCTCACTCAATCACCGCAGGTTGGTCGGTGGTCTTTCTGTCTTCTACCGTCTCCTCTCCAGCCTGCCCCCCCCCCCTGCTCTCTCTGCGATTTGTCCCCACAATTTCCGCATGGTGCTCAAGGTCCGCCACCAACCCCCTTCTGGTAAAACTACCAAAAATCACGAATGGCTGCTCACTTCACTCTTTCATTCTCTTTTTCCCGCCTTTGGAATAAACTCCCTCACTCTATTCATCCGATTCTTCCCTCCAGGCCTTCAAAACAGCTGTTCACCACCACCTCTTATCATCCCCAATCCAATCCTCGATCTTTTCTACCCCGATAATCCCACCCAAGCCCCCTCCTTCAAATTCCCTGCTTCCTTCCTGAAAGTCCCTGTAATGTCCATCTTCTATTCCCATGTTCCCCTCCTATCCCTCTCCTTCCACAGATCTCAATGTCTCTGTTCCCCCCTATTTTGTCCTTCCCACTCCCTCCCCTCCTGTCTCATGCCCCCCTTGATGTGCATTGTGTTAGCTCTCATACGAGCTCTACAAGGTATACAAAAAAAAAGGACTTTTTGCAAGTGGAGGTTTGCTCCGAACAAGCTGGAGCTTTGGGGCACCCTGCGTCTAAAAGGCCAACTCACAAAAACAGATAATTTGATAACACTTGGTGTGAATTATATCCCATTCGCCATAAATGTAGACTCAGTAATTTTCCATGATTGCGGAAATGGATAGAATCCATGGAATCAAGCAATTGTTACGGTCAGCCGGTATGTTCCTGTTGCCCGTACGAATCCGACGAGTCATGTTAAAACGACTGCAGCAGTCAGGTGGTCCCGCAGCTCCAGGTCACATCGGGGCCTTTGATAACTGCAACGTACCCATGAAACTACGAGCCAGCTGTGTGCTATGCCGATAAACAACCATATGATTGACCTAATAAGACTGAGCAAACCTTGGTCATGTGACATGATCCTTTTCAACAGTCAAATCGACCTTAACCGATTTACACAAAGCACCAGGTGATGCCGCCCAGCCGGGGTCCCTGGGCGTCCCAGCTGAGTGTCATGGTCCTGGTGGCGAGAACAATGTTTTTCTGCCAACATATCACTGTGAGGCCAATGAAACGTTAGAAAGACACATTTATATGAAAACAGATGATATAAACATTAAATAAAGAGATAAACGCTGGTAGTTTTGAACACACAATGGGAGAGGGAAGGCATCTTACGATACAAGTTGCAACGCATATCTGACATCGCATATAATTAACTCCACCTTATCCGAAACACTCAATAATTAAATAACCATAGCATTAAGCATTGACTAACCCCTAGGAGTCATTTCCACAACAATATCATTGCACAGGCTTTATGAATCTCGAGCCAGTCCTCCATTGAAGTTCCATGTGAGGAAACTTGCATAATGTCAAGGACACCATCTGTGCAAAATAATTCCAAATGCTTAAAAACCAATTAACTTGACTTTCATGCCTCCAGATTTCAGAGATGTTATTGGAAAATACACTTCTCAAGTGGATTGTTTGGTATTCCAGCAGACTTTTCAGGTTATTTAATGCAACAAGAGTATGGGGTTTCCTGCAGAGTTAAGAGACACGATTTATATCCACCCTTTTTCCCAAGCAAAGATAAGAGTCTCAGCTAAATATAAAGTGTGATGATGGATATGTAAAGAACTAAAGTGTTATTGGTGGCCATGACAACAAATTTGGTGTATCATCATCATGATGCCAAGTGATATTGTTTCACATGCAGACAAGACTAACTTTTGAGGAATGATTGAAAAGCTCCCACTTCAATTACAGTGTGAAATAATAACACGTGTTTGTTTGTTTTACTCCAATGACTGAATGAAGGGCTTTAATGAAATCCATTGGGCTGATTATTCAGCCTTGAGGTGCACTCATTTCTCTTTAATGAGTATTTAAAGCTTTTAAAACTTGCTGAAGATCCACAAGCCATGGCTCTTTCTCTGTCTGTGGAACTGAACTCTGCTAAGAACATCATTTGTTCATTTTCCACGTGTGTGTGGCAGTGACAGCAACGCCCTCAACGTGCTCATCATTCTTGCATTTCTGAAGTCAAATCACATTCTCAAGCAAAGTCGTTTCCTTACCTTTCCACATTTGTCTGAGCAGCTCTTCAACGGAGCATGTGGTTTTATGTCGGACTCTTTGATGTAAAGGATGGAGCGCAGAGAAGAGATACGTTTTCATCTACCCCTCTCTAACCGGAGTGTCGTATCTGTTGGTCATGGCCAGCCAGGTTGATCGTTTTTGTGCTTTGGAATATCCCTTTCACTATTACAAAAAATCACTTTAACTAAAAAAAAGATTGTCATTTATATCTGTTGGGCTTGGCCATTTATTAATGCTATTTTAGTGAATGTCTTACCCAACAATCAAGGACTTGTCTACCTGCTGATACAACCATAATTCATGCTTGTGATATATCCTTCAATGGTTGGTTTGAATATCAAATTGTTTATGATTGCAAATCAGCAAATTCAAAAGAACACAGGATCCATCAAGAACAGATTGACTTCAAAGCATCCTGTACATCTCACCATATTTGTAGTCCTGTCGTATATCGTGTGTGGTTTCCGACTCTGTTCGAGTTCTGTAAATGTGTTCTCGTTCGATCTTGCATTGCTTTCAAAACCAGGGACATAATTACTTTTCCATCCTGAGAGTTCTGACGACCATCAGTGTTCCTGCCGTTTCCATCGTTACCAGTCGGATAATTAAAGATCAATATTAAAGATATTCATGGAAAAAGCGGATAACAGGTGAGTTTTTGTTTGTCCGGATTGAAAGACAAGTTCCACGTGTTGGACCAGTTTGTGATTTTATCCAGATCAGCAGTGAGCAAAGAAGCTTGCCGGTCTGAGGGATGACCGATGGTATGGCAGAGGGTGGAGTCATCAGCAAAGAGATATAGATGAT
>CM068967.1:79441429-79467224 GCA_035128595.1 Eptatretus atami
CTGTAGCCGCCTCCGAGCTTGCCTGCTCCTCACCCTAACATGGGGGATGCCCTCACTGGCATTCCACCTCGATCCCCACACGGCATTTTGGCACCCCGGTCCCACTGCTCGTGCACTCGGACCAATTGCACACTACACTGATGCGCCAGGCCCCTTTCCTCAGGTACCTGCACCCACTAAAACACTATTGGGACCCTGAACTTGCTATGGCCCGACTTGGCCAACGAGTCCCCAGCACCCGGGGTGCCTACTTCATCAGAACACTACACTCACAAGCCACACCCCCAGCAGGTCCATCGTCTTGTGCACCCTGGAAAACACTGCTTTCCACAATCAGCCAAATATCCTTTTCACCCTCATCTCCTTTCCTTCTCTCTCTCCCTTCCTTCCTTCCATCACACCCATCTCCTTAGCCAACGCCACCACCATCCACGATCTTAGGCTCTCCCACCGTTTCTCCCGTCCCTCCACCCCCACCCACCAAAACCGCTTACAACGCCCATCATCTCCTCAGCTTCGACTTTCTCACACCGCCTAATCCTGCCTACAAACCTTTTCCAAGCTAACGACCATTAGTTCCTCAACTCAACGCCATTTTACCCTAAACTTCTCACAGGCCGCATCATTCATTCCTACAAACCCCTTCCAACGCCATCCTCTATCTACCCAAACGCCCTTCGCAGACACCCCTCAGCACCACACGCATCATCTCTCTCACCCATGCCCACTCTCCTTAGATCCCCCCCCTTACCTTTAAAACCTCCCACACCCACACCCCACCTATACCTCCCCCACCGCACCGCGCCCGGCGACAAAACGCCATCTTGTCCCTCCTCGCCTACACCTCCCACCCCCTACCACTCTTTTTATTCAGTTCTCTTCTTTTCTTCACCAACGCACCATTATATCCCCATATCCACACAACGAACGATCGCGAGACGCGGGCCCGACACAGCATCATCTTTTCTCCTTACAAACTTCACAAACCGCCCCACACAACCCAGACATCAGTCTACACCTAACATCGCACCATCCCGCCCCGCCTCATTCCTACAAACTTCCACCCAACGCCATTTCTTCCTTCAAATTCACCAACAGCCGACCGACATCTATCCCTACGCCCTGACCAAACCATCCACACGCATCCACCCCCCCACTCTCTTTCATCTCCTCATCCACATCGAACATCTCGACAACAACCCGCCCCTCATCCTCTAAACACAACATTGTATTCGTCCATCGCAACGCCCACAACAGCGCAATACATTCATCTCTCATACCAAACCACTCTTATTTATTTGCTTTTTCTATCACCAACTACCCCATAAAGTCTTCCTTCAAACATTGCAGCTCCCATTTCGCAAACACCACAATTCCTCCTCACAACATCCACAAACCGCATCAATTACCTTACAAACCTTCAACAACGCACATCATCTTTCTTACCCTACAAAACCACTCTACGCACAGCAGCAATCCTCTCCATACACAACCACCCGCCCTCCCCCCGGCACTGCCACCCATGATCTCCTTATCAAACATCCTCCCGCCCGCACCGCTTTAATTCCCTTACAACAAACTCCAACAACGCCCATATCTCCTTTCAACCATCCGCAACGCCATCATTCCACAAACATTTTCGTTTTTTTTTTTGTGTTTCTATTTTTTTTTAGTTAAATCTCATAGCATCTCCTTCTCTCACCTACTCCAGCAAACCGCCACTCATCCCTACAAAGCCTATATTTCGCAACCGCCCGCCCGAAATCATCCTACAAACCCCCCGACCAGGTCCGCATTATTTTATTGCTTTCGCAACGCTATCATCTTCTACCAAAACTTTTTTTCCATTTTTTCATTTTCACACACGCCACTCATCTCTACAAAACATCACCCGTCCTGCAACGCACGCTATCTCCTACAACATCGCACGCCATTCATCTTCCATAAAACACCCATTTCGAACAACGCATTCCATTCGCTACAACCCTAACACCGCAATCATCTCTCAAATCTCACAACGCCACAATCCCTACAAAACCACTCCCCACAACCGCATCATCTCCTACAAAAGCCCATCGACAACCGCGCCATCATCCTCCCTACAAATTTTTTCTTTTTTTCGCCGCAACGACCGCCCATCATTTCTCAAAACATCATTCCACAACCGCCTCACTCTCCTATCAAACCATCCCCCCGCAACGCATCTCCCTTTTATTCTACAAAGCCACTTCACCAAGCAGCCCATCCATCATCCTACAAAATCACACAACGACCCACCCCCACCATCCAATCTACCCCTAAACATTCAGCCCGCACGCCATCTATCCTAACACAACACCATACGCAACGCCCATAACTCTCCATCCCAACCAACAAATTCCCCGCCGCACACGTCATCATCTTTCCCTAAACAAAACTTCACAAACGCACAAACTCATCATCCACTACAACACATCCTTACATCGCAACCGCCCCACCCACACACCACAACCCCATCAACTCTTGCATACCAACATCGCAACGCAAAATCAAATCTCCTACAAACCTTACACCAACGGCCTCACTCCCCTATCACATCCGCCCAACGCCCCCACAATTCGATCTCCTAACTCAAACAAAGAAAATCACAACAACGCCCAATCATACTCCCTACAAAACCTCACAAACGCCATTTTCCATCTCCTCAAAACCCACTGACTTCACAAACCGCATTCATTCTCCTCAACAACACACTCACAACGCAGTCATCTCCCTACAAACATATTCTCTCACAACAGCCTCATTCTCCTAAAACAACATCGCAACGCCATCTCTCCACTACAAACATTCACAATACGCTCATTTCCAAACCCAAAATCGCACAACCTACCCGCCATCATCCTATCCCTACAAACATTCTCTGTCCACTACGACCGATCGAGATTATCCAACAAACATTCACAACGCCAATCATCTCCTCTACAAAGATCACAACCGCACATGTTCATCTCTACAAACTTCACAACCCCATTCAATCTCTTACACCCAGTACCGCAACGACTATTCATCTTCCTCAACAAACCCATTCACAAACGCGATCATTTCCTAACAGACATCGCAACGCCACATCTCCTACAACATCACAACGCCAATCATTTTTTCAACAACATCACAACGCATCATCTCCTACAAACCGTTTCACAACGACAAATCTTTTCAATCTCGTTCACCAAACTTCACAAGCCGCCATCCATCTCTCCTAAAACAAACCCCCCCATACCCGCAACGCTATCATCTCCGAAACAAAATCCTTTCACAACGCCCATCATCGTCCTACACAACAAGTCGCAAACACCATCCTCCAATCTCTAACAACTTTCTCCACACGCCGGCCATTCATGCTGACCTACACACAAACTTCACAAACCCGCACAATTCAATCTCCTCTTTCAAGACTTCACAACGCATCATCTCCTACAAACCACCCTCAGTGTCGCAACGTCTGATTCAGCTCCGTACCCAACCTCTACACAACGCCATCAATCTCCTACAAAACATCGCACGCCATCATCATCCTACAAAACCTTTTCCACAACGCCTTATCATCTCGCTACCAAACTTACAACGCATCATTCACTTCAAACACGTCGCAACGCCCATATCTCCTACAAACCACTTTTTTTCACAACGCTCATTCTCCTACAAACTTTGGTCACAACGGGCTAAGTCATCTCCTACAAGCCTATCACAACCCATCTATCTCCCTACAACATCACAACACCATCACCTCTCCACAAAACACTCGCAACCGCCATCATCTCCTAACTTTCTCGCTTCACAACGCCAATCCTCCTCTACAAACTTCACAACGCCGATCCATCATCCCTACAAACCTTCATCAGCAACCCATCATCCTCTACAACTTTTTTCTTCTTCACTCCACAACAACGCCCCATCATTCTCCTACCAAAGGCATTCACAACGCCATCATCTCCTACAAACTTTCACAACGCCTCCATCTCCCTACAAACGCTTTCCCTTCACAACGCCATCATCTCCTCGAATACAAACAATCACCAACGCCACATCATCTTACGCCCTACAAACTTTCACACCGCCATCACCTCCTTACAAAACCACCTTTATCACAACGCCTTCTTCATCACCTACAAACATCCACAACGCATTCATTTCCAACCAAACCCACCACCCACTTCCACAACGCCCTTCATTCTTACCTTAACAAACAGTCACAACCGCCCATATCTTCCATACAAACCTTCAAACCGCATCAATTCTACCTTACCAAACATTCACAAACGCCATCATCTCCTACAAACATCACGAACGCTATCATCTCCTACAAAACTAAAAAAACGCCCATCGATCTTTCACCGTCGCTTCAAACATCGCACGCCATTCATCTCCTACAAACTTCTCTCACAACGCCATCATCTCTACCCTCGAACTTCACCAAACGCCAATCCAATCTACCCTAACAAACTTTCTCACAACGCATCATTCTCTACAAAACTTCTTCCTCTTTCGTTCTCTTACAACGCCATCATCTCTCCTACAAATTCACCAACGCCCATCATCTACGTGTTCCAAACATCGCAACGAGCCATCATTATCTCCATTCAAAACATTCCTTTCTCCACAACGCCATTCATCTCCCCAACAAACATTTACTTCAACAACGCCTCATTTCCTTCAAACAATTCCAACGCCATTCATTCTCTCCTACAAACTGCACAACAGCACAATCATCTCCTCAACACATTGCCATCATCTCATCTCAACAAACGCCATCATTTATCCTTCAAACACCTCGCAAACAGCCAATCCATCTCCTATCAAACTTTCACAACGCGCATCATTATCTCCTTTCAAACACCCCGCACGCCATTCATCTCCTAATCCTTCAACTTCACAACGCCATACAATTATTCTCCTTCACTCAAACACCTCGCACGCCATCATCTCCCTTCAAACTTCACAACGCCATCATCTCCATTTTCAAACAATCGCCAACTGCACCATCATTCTCTTCAACTTCACAAACGGCCATCATCTCCTTACAAACACTCACAACGCCATCATTCCTTCCAACAAACCCAATCACCATCGCCTCATCTCCTACAAACTTCCCACAACGCCAATCATTTCCTTGTCAAACCATCGCCAACGCCCATCACTCCTTTTTCAAACTTCATCAACGCCATCAGCTCCATACCAACATCACAAACGCCTCATTTTCCAACAACATCAGCACGCCATATCTCCTACACAAATTCTTCTCCTTTCTCCTCTCACAACGCCATATCTCCTGTACAAAGCATCGCATCGCCATCATTTACAAACTTTTCACACTGCCCATCATCTCCTCCAAATCACAACGCCTCATCCCTACAGAACTTCTCACAACGCCATAATCTCCTACAAACATTCACAACGCCCATCATTTCCCAACCAAAGCATCACCAGACGCTCATCATTCATCTCAAACCAACATCACAACGCCATCATCCTACAAACTTCACAACGCCTCATCTCCTACAACATCAACAACCGCCATCATCATTCCAACAAACCACGCAACGCCCCATTCATCTCTACAAACATTCACAACGGCCATCATTTCCAACAAAACATCACAACGCCATCCATCCCTACAAACAGATCTCACAACGCCATCATTTCCACAAACTCACAACGCCACTCCATTCAACAAATCCCAAGACCCCCCACCCTGAGACCCCGCACAACAATCGCCCTCCGCACCGCACGAGGCCCTACCGACACCCGCGCTACGCCCGAAACAATGACGCCCGCAACCTCACCATCCTGCAAAACGCCTCGCCACATCTCTACAAACATACATCGCACGCCTTCATTTCTCTACAAACATCGGCAACGCCCCCATCATCTCCTACAACACTGCAACAACCTCATGCTCCTAAAAATTTTCTCACCAACCATCATCTCCTACAACATTTTTCGGCAACGCCATCATTCTACAAACATCGCAACGCCATCATCTCCTACAAACCATCGCAAGCCATCAATCTCTACAAACATTTCACAACAGCCCATCATTTTCCAACAAACATTCAAACGCCACCATTTCCAACAAAATCACACGCCATTCCACATCCTCCCCTACCAACCGTGCCCACAACAGCATATTTCTACAAACTTCACAACGCCATCATCTGCCTACAACATTTCGCAACGCTTATCATCTTCTACCCAAAGCTTTCACAACCCATCTCTCCTACAAACATCCGCAACCGCCCCACTCATTCCTCTACAAACTTTCACCAACGCATTCCATTCTAAAACTTCACTACCTTCAAATCTCCTTCAAACTTCACAACGCCATATTCCTATCAAACATCTTTTTTCCCGAACGCTCTTCACTTACTCCTCAAACATTTTTTTCTTTTTTTATCTTTTTATTTCCGCCTCCATGCCCTGCTTTCACACGCCTATTCCTACAAATTCGCAACTGCAATCATTCTACAAACCATTCGCACTAACGCTATCATTCCTCTAACAAACTTCACAACGCCATCATTTTTTTTCCTACTTCAAACATGCGCAACGGCCATCAAATCTCTTCAAACTTCACAACGCCATCATCTCTACCAAACTTCACACGCTGATCATCTCCTACAAGCTTCACAACGCCATCATCTCTACCAAACATGACAACGCCATTCATCTCCTACAACATCGCAACGCCCATCATCTCTACAAACTTCACAACGCCATCATCTCTACAAACTTTCACAACGCCATCATCTCTACAACTTCACAACGCATCTCTGCCTACAAACTTCACCCAACTCCTCATTCTCAAACGTCACACGCCTCATTCCTAAAAACTTCACAACGCCTCATCTCCTACAAACATCACAACCCTCATTTCACAAAATCACAAAGCATCATCTCCTACAACGACTCAACGCCATATCTCCTACAAACTTCACCACGCCATCATTCTCTACAACTTCACAAGCATATCTCCTACACATCACAACGCTATCATTCCTACACAACTAAACACGCCATATCTCCTTAAACTCGCACGCCATCATCCCTCCTACAAACTTCACAACGCCATCATCTACCTTTCGAAGCCTTCACACCGCCATCATCTCTACAAAACTTCACAACCGCCAATCATCTCCTTACAAACTCACAACGCCATCATTTCTACAACTTCACAACGGCCATCATCTCCTACCAACTTCACAACGCCTCATCTCCTAAAAATTCAGCAACGCCATTCATTTCCTGTCAAAATCAGCCGCATCATCTCCTCAACATCAACGGCACATCATTCCAACAATCATCCGCAACGCATCATCTCCTACAAACTTCACAACCGCCTCATCTCCTTCAACATCGCAACGCCATCATCTCTACAAACTTCACAACGGCCATCTCTCCTTCAAACTTCACAACGCATCATTCTCTACAACTTGCACAACGCCATCATCTCCTACAAACACCAACGCCATCATTTCCAACACATTCACAACGCCATCATCTCCTACAAACATACAACGCCTCTCTCCATCACAAAGACTTCACAACGCCATCAGTCTCCTACAAACTTTCCAACGCCATCATCCTTAAACTCACGCAACGCTATCATCTCCTACCAAACTAAACAACGCATCATCTCCTTCAAACATCGCAGCCATATCTCCTACCTTCACAACGCCATCATCTCCTTCGAACTTCACAAGCGCTCCATCACTTCTACAAACTTCACAACACCTCACTCTCCTACAAACATCACAACGCCTCATCTCCTAACAAACTTTCACACGCCATCACTCCTACAAACTCACAAGCCTCATTCTCCTACAAACTTCACAACGCCATCATTTCCTTCAACTCGCAACCCATCATCTCCTACAACATCACAACGCCATTTCATTATCCAACAAACATCGGCACGCCATCATCTCCTACAAACTTCCAACGCCATCATCTCCTTCAAACATCGCACGCTTCATCTCTACAAACTTCACAACGCCATCATCTCCTTTCAAACTTACAACGCCATCATTTATCTACAACATCACAACGCCATCATCTCCTACAAACAATGCGCAACGCTATCATCTCGAAAACTACGCAGACCCTCAGTCTCCTACAAAACATCCACAACGCCATCATCTCCTTCGAAACATCGCACGCCATCATTTCCTACAAACATCACAACGCCATATCTCTACAAACTTCACACGCCATCATCTCCTACAAACATCGCAACGCCATCTCTCTACAAACATCGCAACGCCATCATCTCCCTACAAACATCGCAACGTCATCATCTCCTTACAAATTCACGAACCATCATCTCCTTCAAACATCGCAACGCCATCATCTCCTACAAACTTCACCAACGCCATCATCTCTTCAAACTCACACGCCTCATTCCTACCAAACTTCACACGCCATCATCTCTTTCAACATCGCAACGCCATCACTCTCCTACAACATCACAACGCCATCATCTCCTTCAAACATCACAACGCCATCATCTCCCTACAACTCTCAAACGCCATCTCTCTTCAAACATTCACAACGCCATCATTCTTCAACATTCACAACGCCATATCTCCTTCAAATCCACAACGCCCTCATCATCCTACAAACTTCACACGCCATCATCTCCTTTCAAAGCATCACAACGCCAATCATTCTACAAAACTTTCACAAACGCCATTCATCTCCTTCAAACTCACAACGCCATCATCTCCCCATTCAACATCACAACGCCTCATCTCCTTTAAACATCGCAACGCCATCATCTTACAAACATCCCACGCATCATCTCCTTCAAACATTCGCACGCCATCATTTCTCTCAAGCATCCAAAAGCCATATCTCACAAACATCAACAACGCCATCATTCTCCTTCAAACATCGCAACGCCATTCATCTCCTTCAAACTTTCACAACGCCTCATCTCCTTAAACATCACAACGCCTCATCCTCCCTTCAAAATCGCAACGCCACATCTCCGTTCAACATCACAAACGCATCATCTCCTCTTCAAACATCGCAAGCCTCATCTCTACAAAAATCAACAACGCCATCTCTCCTACAAACTCACACGCCATCATTCCTACAAACTTCACAACGCATCATCTTCTACAACCTTCACAACGCATCATCTCCACAAACATCGCAACGGCTTTCATCTCCTACAACATCTCGCAACCGCCTATCATTCTACAAACTTCACAACGCCATTCATCTCCTACAAACTTCACAACGCCATCATTCTCTACAACATCGCAACGCCACATTCTCCTACAAAATCGCAACGCTTCATTCTCCTACAAACATCACCACGCCCATCATCTCCTCAAACAATCACAATGCCATCATCTCTCCAAAAACATCACACGCCATCTCTCCTACAAACATCGCAACGCCATCATCCTACAAACATCACATGCATCATTCCAACCAACATACAACAGCCATCATTCCTGACAAACATCGCAACGCCATCATCTTCTACAAACAACAACGCCATCATCTCCTACAAACATCATCAACGCCATCATCTCTACAACTCACAACGCCATCATCTCCTACAAACCATCACAACGCCATCATCTCCTACAAACCATCACAACGCCATCATCCCTACAAACATCACAACGCCATCATCTCCTACAACATCGCAACACCATCATCTCCTACAAACATCAACAACCATCTTTTTCCACAAAACATCGCACCCATCATCTCCTACAAACTCACAACGCCATCACATTTCCAACAAACATCACACGTTCATCATCTCTACAAACGTCACAACGCCATCATTCTTCCACACAAACCATCGCAACGCCACATTTCAACAACATCACAACGCCATCATTCTCCAACAACACATCAACGCCATCTTCACCTACAAACATTCACAAACCGCCATCATTTCACAACAATCGCAACGCCATTTCATCTCCACAAACATCGGCAACGCCATCATTTCCAACAACACATCGCAACGCCATCATCTCCTCACAAACATCGCAACCATCCATCTCTACAAACATCAAACGCCATCTTTCAACAAACATCACAACGCCATCATTCAACAAAATCAACGCCATCATTCCAACAAAAGTCACACGCATATTTCCAACACAAACATCACAACGCCATCATCTTCCTACAGAAACATCAACGCAATCATCTCCTACAAAACATCACAAAGCAATCATCTCTCTACAAACATCACAACGCATTCATCTTCTAAAAACCATACAACGCCTCATCTCTACAACATCCAAGCATCATCTACTACAAACAATTCACAACGCCATCATCTCTACAACATTCACAACAGCATCATTTCCAAACATCACAACGCCATCATTTTTCCAACAATACATCACAAGCCATCATTTCCAACAACATGCACGCCATCATCTCCTACAACATCCAACGCCTCATCTTCTACAAACATCACTAACGCCTCATCTCCTTAAAACATTCACAACGCCATCATCTCCTACAACATCACGCCAATCATCTCCTACAAACATCACAACGCATCATTCTTACACAACATCGCAACGCCATCATTTCCAACAAACATCGCAACGCCATCCATCTATTACAAACTCGCAACGCCCATCTTTCCAACAAAACATCACACGCCATCATTCAACAAACATCGCAACGCCATCATTTCAACAAACATCGCAACGCCATCATTCACAACAAAACATCACACGCCAGTATCATCTCTTACAATATCACAACGCCCATCATCTTTCCTACAACATCACAAACGCACATCTCCTACAATCACAAACGGACCATTCATTCAACAAAACATCACGAATTGCATCATTTCACAACACACACGCCATTTCATGTCTACAACATCGCAACGCCATTGCATTTCCACAACATCACAACGCCATCATTTCTCAACAAACATCGCACGCCATCATTCACTACAAACATCACATACGCCATCATTTCCAACAACATCGCAACGCCTTATCTCCTCAAACATCACTACGCATATCATTTCCAACAAACATTCGCAACGCCCATTCATCTCCAACAAACATACACGCCATCATCTCCTTTCAAAATCGGCAACGCATCATCTCCAACAACATCACACGCCATCATTTCCTACAAATCACAACGCCACTCATCTCAAGCAACATCACAACGCCATCTCTGCCTACAAACATCACAAACGCCACTCATCTCTACAACATCACACGCCATCTCTCCAACAACATCACAACGCCATCATCTTCTACAACATCGCAACGCCATCATCTCCTACAAACATCGCAAGCCTCATCTTCCAACAACTCCAACGCCTTCATTCCTAACAAACATCAACACGACGCTCATCTCCAACAAACATCGCAACGCCATCATTTCCAACAAACATCACAGCGCCATGCATTTCCAAACAAATCACAACGCCATCATTTCACAAACTCACAACGCCATCATTCTCCACAACATCACAACGCCATCACTCTCCTACAAACATCACAATTGCCTCAACTCCTTACACATACATGCCATCTCTCCTACAGAAACATCGACAATGCATCATCTCCTCAAACATCACAACGCCATCATCTCCTACAAACATCACAACGCATCTTCCTACAAACATCACAACGCACCATTCATTCATTTCCTACAAATATCCAACCGCTCATTCTCCTACAACATTCACAACGCCATCAGTCTGCCCTACAAGCACATCTCACACGCCATCTTACTCCCCCCTACAAACACCGCTACGGCCATCATATTCCAACAAACATCGCAACGCATCATCTCCGTCACAACATCGCACGCCATCTCTCTACAAACATCGCAGCCAATCATCTTCCCTTACAAACATCCTCAACGCCATCATTTCAAACAAACTCACAACGCCATCCTTTCCACAAACATCGGCAACGCCATCCCTACAAACATCACTAACGCCATCATTTCCAACAAAGCATCGGCAACGCCATCATCTCTACAAAATTCACTCACGCCATCATCCAACATACATCGCAACGCCATCATCTCAACAACATTCGCGTAACAACGCCATCATTCGCCTACAAATCGCAACCCATCATCTCAACAACAATCACACGCATCATTTCCAACAAACATGCAACGCCTCATCTCTACAAACATCACAACGCCATCATTTCCAACAAAATCCACAACCATCATTTTCCACAAACATCACAACGCACTCATTTCCCAACAACATCACACGCCTCATCTCCTTACAAATATCACCACGCCATCAATCTCCTACAAACATCACAACGGCCATCATCTCCTACAAAACATCACAACGCCATCATCTCAACAAAAACGCAAGGCGCCATCATTTCCAACAACATCACAACTCCATCTCATCTCCTACAAACATTCAAAACGCCATCATTTCAACAACATCACGCCATCATTCCAACAAACATCGCAACGCCATCCACTCCTACAAATATGCACAAGCCATCATTCAACAAACATCACAACGCCATCATCCTAACAAATATCACAACCCATCATCTCACTACAAACATCAAACGCCATCATCTCCTACAACATCACAACGCCCATTCATCTCTACAAACACGCTACGCATCATTTCTCAACAACATCGCAACGCCATCATCTCCTACAAAACATCGCAACCGCCATTTCCTATCCAAACATGCAACGCATCATTCCTTACAAATCGCCACCATCATATCCTAACAAACATCACAACGCCTCGATCTCCTAAACACGACAACGCATCATTCCTACAACATGCAACGCCATCATCTCCTACAACATCGCACGCCATCATCATTCCTACAAACATACAATCTGCCATATTTTCCAACAAACTCACAACGCCATCATCTCCTACAAACATCACACGCCTCATCTCCTACAACAATCCCAACGCATCATCTCCAACAACACATCGGCAACTGCCATCATCTCCAACAAACATCACAACGCCTACATCTCCTACAAACATCGCAACGCCTCATTTCTACAAAATCGCCAAACGTCACATCTCCTACAAACATCGCAACGCCATCAACTCTACAAACATCGCAACGTCATCTATCTCCTACAACATCACAACGCCGATCAATCCTACAACATCGCAACGCCATCATCTCTACAACAATCACAACGTCATCATCTCCTACAAACATCGCAACGCCATCATCTCCTACAAACATCGCAACGCCTCATCTCCTACAAACATTCACAACGCCATCACTCCTACAAAACATCGCACGCCTCATCTCCTACAAACATCACAACGCGCCATCATTCTACAACATCACAACGCCATCACTCTCCCTTACAAACCCATTGCACAACGCCATCAATCTTCCTTCAACATCACACGCCATCATTCTGCCTCACAAACTTCACACGGCATCATCTCCTTCAACACATCACAACGCCTATCTCCTTCAAAACAATCACAACGCCATCTCTCTTCCACATCGCAACGCATCATCTCCCTACAAACATCACACGCCATCATCTCCTTCAAACATCGCACGCCATCATCTCTTCAAAACATCAACAACGCCATCATCTCCTACACACAATCACAACCATCATCTCTTCAAAACATCTCACGCCCTTTTTTTTTCTCCATTCAACTTCACAACGCCAATCATCTCTACAGAACTCTCCCAACGCCATCATCTCCTACAAACATCACAACGCCATCATCTCCTTTCAACATCACAACGCCATTCATCTTACCTACAAACTTCCAACGCCACTCATCTCCCACAAAATCGCAACGCTTCATCTCTCACACACTTCACAATCGCCCTCATCTCGACAAACTTCACAACGCCTCAGTGCTCCACAACTTTCACAACGCCCGCATCATCTTCCACAACATCGCAAAGCCATTCATCTCCTACACCAATTCACAACGCCTATCATCTCCCACAACTCGCAACGCACTCATCTCTCTACAAACTTCACACGCTCATCATCCTTACCGACAAACTTACAACGCATCATCTCCCCAAATTGCTACAACGCCATCATCTCCCAAACACTCGCAACGCTATCATCTCTACAAACTTTCACAACGCATCATCTTTCAAACTTCACAACGCCATCCATCTCACAAACTTCACAACGCCATCATTCACAAACTTCACAACGCCATCATTCCCACAAACATCCGGCACGCTACTCCATCATCCTACCACAACTTCACACGCCATCATCTCCGAGCAAACTTCAAAGGCCATCTCCCACAAACTCACAACGCCATCATCTCACAAACTTCACAAACGCCATCAGTCTCTTTGTCAAACTCACTACGCCATCATCTCCTACAAACTTCCACACCGCCATCATTCCTACAAACTTCACAACGCCATCATCTCACTAACAAACTTCACAACCGCCATTTCCCACACATCGGCAAGCTAATCATCTCTACAAACATCGCAACGCTAATCATCTCCTACAAACTAATCACAACGCCATCAATCTCCTACAAACCTTCACACGCCATCATCTCCCACAAATATCGCAACGCCATCATCTTCCTACACATCGCAACGCCTATTCTTCCTACAAATTCACACGCCTATCTCCTACAAACTTCACACGGCCATATCTCCCACAAACTCGCAACAGCTATTCATGCCTACAAACATCACAACGCCATCATCTCCTACAAACATCACAATGATCATCTCCAACAAACATCACAACCCTCATCTCCTACAACATTCGCAACGCCATCATCTCCTACAAACACTCACGTCATGCCATCATCTCAACAAACATCCCAACGCCATTCATTCTCCAACAACATTCACCAACGCATCATCTGCCTACAACATCGCAACGCCCATATCTCCTACAAACACGCATACCGCTATCATCTCCTACAAAACATCACCACGCCATATCTCACTACAAACATCACAATGCCATCACTCCAACAACGATACATACGCCATCACTCTCCTACAAAATTCGCACGCCATCATCTCCTACAAACCATCACAATGCCATCATCTCCAACACACTCACAATGCCTCATCTCCTACAAACATCACAACGCCATCATTTCCAACAAACATGCGCACAGCCATCATCTCCTACAAACATCACAACGCCATCATTTCCAACAAACATCGCAACGCCCATCATTTGTTTCCGACAAACATGCACAAACGCCATCATTCCTACAACTCGCCAAACGCTTCGATCATCTCCCTTACAAATCATCGCAAACCGCCTCATTGTCCAACAAACACGCAACGCCATTCATCTCTCTACAAACATCACAACGCACATCATTTCCAACAACTTTGCAACGCTCATCTCCTACAACATCAACAAGCATCATTCCTTAAAAACATCGCACGCCATCATCTCCTACAAACATTCACACGCCATCTCTCCTAACAAAAACATTCGCACGCCATTATCTCTACAAACATCAACAACCGCCATCATCTGCCTGACAAACTCGCACGCCATATGTCTAAAATCACACGCCATCATTTCCAACTCAAACATTCGCAACGGCTCATCAGTGCTCCTACAACATCGCTAAACGCCATTCATTCCAAACATCCGCAACCCTCAGTCTGTCTACAAACAGTCACTCACGCATCCTTTCCACCAAACCCATCGCAACCGCCATCATCTCCTACCGCATCTCGCACCGCCATCATATACCTCGAACATCACAACGCCCCAACTCATCTTCACCTACAACATGCGCAACCCATTCATCTCCTAAAACATCGCAACGCGCATTCATTCTCCTACAAGACTCGCAAAGCGCATCATTCTTCTACAACTCACACGCCACATCTCCTGTACAACATCACAAACCGCTATATCTCCTTTCAACATCGCAACGCATCATCTCCCTTCCAAACATCGCAACGCCAATCATCTCCTACAAAACTCACACACGCCATCATTACTACAACATCACAAAACGCCATCATCTCCTTATTCAACTCACAATCGGCCATCATCTCTACAAACATCACACGCCGTTCATTCTCAACATACATCGCAACGCCTCATCTTCCTTCAAAATCGCTCAAATGCCTCCTCTCCTACAAACATCTACAACGCCATCATCTCCTACAAATCCACAACGTCCATCATTTCCTAAGACAGCACAACAGACATCATTTCCTACAAACATTCAGCAACGCCCTCATCTCCTACAAATCATCGCAACGGCTATCATCTCCAAAAAACATCGCAACGCCTATCATCTCCTACAAACTTCACAAAACGCCATCAATTCTCCTTCAAACTTCACAACGCCATCATCTCCTACAAACTCTCACAACGCCATCATCTCCCTACAAAACTTACAACGCATATCTGCTACAAACTTCACAACGCCATCTTTCTTACAAACATCACAACGCATCATCCCTACAAACTCACAACGCCATCATCTTCCCCCAACATTCGCAACGCTATCATCTCCTACAAACTTTCACAACGCCATCATCTCTTCAAACTTCACAACGCCAATCATCTCTACCAAACTTCACCAACGCCATCATCTCCTACATAACTTCACAACAGCATATCTCCCACAACATTCGGCGCAACGCTATTCTCTCCTCTCCAAGCGTTCACAAGCGATCCGATCATCGTCCGAGAACTTCACAAGCCCATCATTCGGTCCCACTAGACTGCAACAACCTGTCACTCCCATACAACAATCGCTCAACGCCATCCTCTCCTACAAAACCACGCACGCTCATCACTCTCTACAGAAACTTCGCGCCGCCATCATGTTCCATAAACAATAACATCACAACGCCTCATTAGTACCGACAAAACAGTCGCAACGGCCATCTCTATCTAGAAAACATCATCCACACCCTCATCGCCTTTCTTAGTTCATCAATACTGACGTCCTCCACAGACGGCGCTGCTTGGATATCCTCATTCTCCTGTAGCAAACAGTCACCAACGCCATCAATTGTCCAGACCTACCTCCGGTGCACGCAAGCGCTACATCTGTGGACAGAAACTCGAGAACGCCATTCTATGTCCTCAAACGGTGCAACGCCCAACCATTCGTCATTTCTGGATGACATCACAACGCGGTTCATCGTCTTTACCAACCTATCACTCAACTGATCAATCGCGTATTCTGGTCACTCTGCATTGGGGGTTTACATGCCCAAGAGTACAACAAGACCATTCATAGCAACTGCAGCCATTCGTATGCTTCCCTAAACTCAAAGACATCGACAACGCCATTCTACTATGCATACAAAAATCTTGTACAACGACCATTCATCTCCGTACAAACATCGCAAGCGCCAATCATCTCCTACAAAGCTTGCACACAACGTGCCTCATCATCTCCTAAACAACTATTCGTTATCGGGCAGCTCACATATAGCGTTTCGCCTACCAACTCATTTCACAATGCCAGGTGTCTATTCATTTCCTCCTGTGCATCATCTGATATCTAATCGCGCATTCATTCTCCAATCAAATAGATATACACTGCACTCCATCATATGCTCTAACTAATCATCGCATTAGGCGCAGATATTGCATTTCTCAACATATATTGGAGCCTTCAACGCGCATTCCATCGACCGTCAAAAAAGATAGCATGCGCAAACGCTCATTCTGTCTCTCAACGTAGACGTCTATCAGTCTACTTCAACTATCGCTATCATAGCTCAACCGCCTATGGCGGTCGATTCTTCCAATCTGTAACACCTACGACTTCACAACGGCATCATCTCTACACTTCTTACTCGAACTCGGGCCCTAAAATGTATCTCTAATAGACTACGATGTGCTTCAAACGCCATCATCTGCTCTACCACGTGCGTCACAACGCCAATTCTCTCTCCAAACTATCACAAGACGAGATTCCCATCATCGTTGAACATCAATGCACATCGCAAAACCGCCTCGTACTCCTACAAAGCATGTTCACTAATCGCACCTTATGTCACTAGTTACCAAAACTGGCTACAACGACCAGTCATTCCTCCTTCCAACTTTTCAACAGCGCGTTTTGAGTCTCTGCGTCAACTAGAAGTCTTCCGAACGCGCAACCACCATAATCCATTCCTGCCCTTACAAATACTATGACGCCTTAAGCGGCCCTATCTCTCTCACTTTCCTAGGCACGGTGCGCAAACGCCTTCATCTCGACAAACCTCACAACGCCATCATTCTACAAACATACAACGCCATACAATTATCCATCAATCGTGCTCAGAGGCCATATACAATATGTGACCGCGACAAGTTGAAATCCATGTCCAGACGCCTGAATTCATCTCCTCTCAGATATAGCAATCGCGCGCTACATAGCGCCGAGTCATAGATATTGCAGACCATATGCACAAATCGCAACGTGGATCATTTTCCCTAACCAAGACATGTGCGTGCGTTTCATCGACTACCTGACACCGGATCTCTACCTTGCTCTACTTACTCTCGCCAAAACGTCTTAATATCTGTTGCCACCTTACTAAAATACTCACAGCAGGGCGAATCGGATCTACTTTTTCCAGCTAGAAACGGCATGCATGCGCTCAATATCGGCCATCATCGTTCAAGCTACTCAAAGGAGACGCATTAGCCACTGAACGGGCCGTCATTGTCGAAAATTAAAAGCATCTGAGTGGTGCAATTCTGGCCGAGTCCAGTCTCTGCCTGAGTAAGCCATTTCTGGCATCGCCAGTGCCATTGATCTTGTCAAGAAGTATGTCAGAAGTGACGTAGACTCGCAGATACCACATGTCCTTCTTGATCAAGTATCACGTGCCATGGCCAGTCATCTCGTATCTCAGAACTACTACGACATTCGACGCTATCTGCGCTGAAAGCAAATTTATACTACTTCCGACGAGGACAACTGGCAGATATACTATCTCTTAGCACACAAGTAACTACCAAGCGACGCAGGTAGTCTCTGCCACTGGCAAGCAAGTCTTAGCAGACGTCGTTCAGGGAAATCTCGATGTTGCGTTACCAAAACCATAGAACCTATCATGGCCAAGGACGCTCGGACATAAGATCTGACGTCTCATGCTGCCACGCGATCTGTCGACACAGAGAGCTCACAACGGCCATCTTCAGCCACAGCATCAACAACGCCAATTCATTCCAAACTAAACCTCGCTTGGTGCAGTAGCTTCTCTCATATGTCCGTCCTGCATATCACAACGCCTACAGCAGTCAATATCTGGTAATATCGGCGTTCTCCAAGCCCCTGTACTTCCTGCCTACATGAATACATGCTCCGCGTAACGCAGAGCAGAGAGCTCGAGTCAAGTGTTTCCACATTCGACAGACAGTGCGCACCGAGCATAAGTGTAAGGCCCTACAGTGAGCGATCACTCTATATACGCCCTCTTCTCCTTTGAACAACATCAGGAGTGCTGTACCATCGCATTGATTTCTCCACACCCAATGTTGAGTCAACTTGGATGGTCGGATCATTCCTACAAACATCACGCGTAAACGCCTTTTACTTTCCCTCAGTTAGATGAATACTACAAATTTCGACAACCTCGCTGGTGCCACTTCAATCTATTGCGAATCACCAGGAGGCTCGCTCGCGCCGAACGCGTATCAAAATTGAGGTGTACAGCACATCCAAGGACTACTGTCGGCAATCCGCCCATTGATCGTCAACCTTTATCACAAGGTGCGTCGGCATAATCGTGCTCATTTCTAAACTACATACTTCGCCTCTGCAAATCCGCACCGTTTCTATGATCTTCCTGCCTATAGGACAATCAACAAGAGCAGACTCCACCTCAACTGACATCGGTGCAAAGAGGTCGTGTTGTCACTTCTCTGGAAGGAGCGCTGTAGCAAAATTCGCAAGACTGCATCCTACATACTACCCGAAGATTCCAGGCTGCAACGGCCATTCATCTCCTACAAGCTCTCTCTCAGATGACGCTCACTTGTGCCAATCAAACAGGTCTCGTCACGTTCGCCTCTCATGCATATACTTTCTTGACTTTTAGACAAGACATCGCAAGGCGATGCTGGGCCTACAACAGAGTGCGGGTAATTGTCTCCGGATTCAGTTCCTACTCTCAAACATCACTCGCCTTGAAGCACCCTCAATGTCCTAGCAAAGCAAGCTATTCGCACACGCTTTCTACACTCACTATAACAGAAGGTCCATGATCTGCGACCGCTCTTACACTGCTCGATCCATTCGTGTTCTCTATCACCAAGATCAGGTCAGCGCTCATTTCGCGCCGGTGTAGTCTTTGCCGTCCCTACTCAGTTGAAACTATTCGTAAAGACTGTGAGCCATCTCATCTGTGATCGGCCTGACTCAAGCCTCATTGCAAACGACGAAATTCACTTCTCGAACGATAATTCAGGCTGAGATTAGGCCAATCTAAATACCTGTCACATCGTCTCGCTACTTGTCGCTTATTAACTCCAGCCTCATCATCTTCACAACGCGGCTAATTATGTCGTATGCTGTTCGAAGAAATGACTGGGTCAATGCCATCATCCCTATCAACATCACAGAGTCGCCATCTCTTGATTCTATCTCTTCAAACCTGTTGTACTGAAAGCTGTCATTTTACTTAGGATGCCTGGTGACATGATACTGGACTCCGCACGCACAGCTTTTACTCAATCCATCTTGCTCATTTGGACATGAGCTATCTCTCGCTGGAACCGCCATTCATCTTTCGCTGAGATCACAAAAGCTGTGGTGCATCATTCTCGCAACGGGGAATGATGATCATCTATCTCCCCTACAAACTTGATTTCGCCAGATCGATTGCAGTATCATGATATTCGTGGAGACTATCTCAGAACATCGCTCGTACAGTCCAGATTCTTGAGGTGCTCACAAGAATATCACAACGCCATCATCTCGCTATACATCTGTGACAATCGCGGATTCGTCGTCTACAAGCGCCTCCTCGCGGAAACTTATGGGTTTTCTGGATCAAAACTAGACGATCCATGGGCTATTCTACTATGATTATCTGGAATTGCTAGCTGAGATCATCCTCGTCACACTGCTCGCCCATCATCTTGTCCTACATAGTGTCACATATCGACGACATGTCATCTAGGTCCATCGTGAGAGATTTCAACATTCACTTTGGCGCGCTCGCAAATCGCTATTCATGTTTCTGCTCTTCTACAAAGGCTTTCGATACGAGTCAGAAGAGTGTCTCATACAATCCTTACAGCATGTGCCAACGCCGGTCGGATCATCTCCTTTCAACTTCACACGCTATCATCTCTACAAAATCGCAACTCTATCATCGCCTACAAACATCGCACGCCATCATCTCCATTCAAACATCGAAAACGCCTGGTTGGCATCGTCTATGCGATTCGCAATGAATCATGGACAACCGGTATCATCTCTTCAATGTGTCACTGCACGCCCATGGCTATCCTTGTGCCGCGCAAGATCATGAAATTCGACATCCGAGTTCTTCAATCATCTTTTACTGTAGCTAATCATTCGCTCATAAGCCGCTCTAAGTGATCAATTGTGAGACTTGGACTCTGACCAGGAAATCCTGCGCGCGCCTCATAATCCCTTGTCGTTACCATCGGTCCTAATCGAGTACAAATCCTTAGTATCGCTCGGCCGAGAGCCGTGATCTCCTTATGTCCACGATCAGCGGTTAGCCTGGGCGAGAGTATTTCTACTAACTATGATATTTAGATTTACCTGCAATCGCACTAGGACCCGATGTGGTCTTCAGCTCTGTGGCTGAAAATAGGACATCGCTCGCTCGTTGCCCTGACAGCTTCCATTGTACCCTACAAGAACTTCTATACAGCAAGGCCGGAGACTCGTGAGTGGAGATGGAGAGTCTCTCAATTGCGCGACACAACTTCCTCCGCTCGCGCTCTGATCAGCAGGCCAGTCTCGTACCTTCGATACACTCCAGTGACAGATGGAACGTCGCGGACTCAGGCTTATCTGTCTGCGGGAACAATGGCAGTGACGCGGACACGCGCGACTCCATCGGTACCTCTGTGACGGAAAGTGCAATGCGCGCGCGCAGCTGCCTCTGTCGACTACTCCTACAAATCTCTCACTACAAATACCCCATCATATCCTTCACCTGATACAAACTACGCAATGTTATATTCGTCACCTTATGGTCGACATCTTCTCCATACTCAAAAGCATCCACCAGCGCCTAGTGTGCTCCTGTCTCAAAGACGTGGCCTCGCTGGCAATGCCATCATCTCTGAACGTTGTCATGCGAACGCTGGTGCGAAGTCGTACTTTCAATCCCAATCTCAACCATCCGGCTATAAGCTCTTCATTCTTTCTCCTAACTGTCCCTCTCAGCGGTAACGCCATCATCTCCTTTATAACATTGCTGGCGTGGCCATATTCGCCTTATAAATTCTCCTTTGCAAGAGCTTTCTCATGCAATCAATATCCCCTAAATTCCGATCCGCACCATCGCACACGTTCGCAGTTCGCATTCTCTTTCAATATAATCTTAGGACATTAGGCCCTTTCTCCTCTTCATTAATCACAGAATATCTCGACAATCGCCCGACTACCTCATATACTACAAACTTGTGCGACAACGTCGGATCATCTCTGCTCAGTATAGTCTCCGTGCAGCGCTTGCCCCTACTCTGTCCTACTCTCTACTCGTATTTACGTATACCCCCGGCGAATATCGTGCCCAGCCTTGCTCTCCGGTGATACTAGCCGGCTCACCTCACCAACGCCTGAATCTCATCTCCATGGGAGTTCGCACACTTCTGGACTTCGCTCTCCTCCCTCAATCGCCCAATGCATACTTAATAGAGCTCACAAGACGCTACCTACTGACTCTCCGCGGCTCATCGGCGCAACATCTAGTACTCGCAGGGCTCGCACACACGCGCCCTCTTCTTCTCCTCATTCGATAACTTGCTCCCGCAACGGCCAACTCAATTTCTCACCATAACTGCTGATCACAGAGTGATTCCTTCTAATCGTCAAGATAGAATCGCCTACGACCGAGTCCCAGCACCATGATCGTGCCCTGTCTTTACTCAGAAACATGACGCTCACAAGGCCTACTCCGCCAAACGCACATCACTCCTATCTCGTCTTTCAGATAGACCATTCCCCGTCGGCAGACGACAATCATACTTGCCTCTTATCAACTAATCCACAACCCGCAATATCACTTGCTAAACAAACTTCGCACTCACATAGCTGCGCTCAATAGATTTCTGCCTTATCCCTCACATAATTCGCTCAGAGCTTACCCTGCTCTCCCTGTGCGGTGGATCAATCCGCTCACTGTCACAATAATATCTTCCTCTACAATACCATATCGTGCACACCGCCATGATATCTCTACTATCATGCACAGACGGCGACGTTCGTTTCCGTCTGACTCTCACCCAACTCGCCATCATCTCTACATTCAAACACATATTCCACATAACGCCCAATACCACTCACCACTACCACCATCACAAACTATCAACACACCACACCCCTCACTACACTACACCCTTCTCTTTACCAAACCATATCACACATTACGACCACAACACAGCCATCATCTTCACTTCATTTTTGCATCCTATCGTCTCATAATAAATCATCCTCCTAACACAACTTCTATACGGCCCTCTATTCTCATATCCTGTTCTGGTAAGAGTACGCTCCCAGCTCCGCGTTCCTCATCGTGGGCTACAAACATCACACGCATCAGTCTTCATATCATCACATATCGCCACACGCCGACTTAATCTTCGCTCCAATGCAGTCGCCACAAACGTGCTGGAGGTTGAGTTCATACCATAACATCAGCCACCACATTCTGCGAACGGCTCCTCCTCTCATCATGCGTCTTCTGACAAAACTACGTGTCGAACTTCGTGTATTCATGCCTCGTTGAATCAAAATCGCCAACGCCTCATCTCCGACAAACTTCACAACGCCATATCTCCACAAACTCGCAACGCTATCATTCTCCCCACAACATCGCAACGCTATCATCTCTACAAACTTCACACGCCATCATCTCCTTCAAACTTCACAACCCCATTCGATCTCCTACAAACTCACACGCTATCATCGCCACCAAACATCCACAACGCCATATTTCCTACACTTACAACGCCATCATCTCTACAAACTTACAACGCCCATCATCTCCTACAAACTTTCACACGCCTCATCTACCTACAAACTTTCACAACGCCATCTCTCCTACAAACATCGCAACGCCATCATTCCTCAAACATCGCAACGCTTCATCTCTACCAAACTTCCAACGGCTATCATCTCCTACAAACACTCGCAACCGGGCCCCATCATCTCCTACAAACATCACACGCCATTCATCTCCTACAAACTTCGGCAACGCATCATCTCTTCAAACATCGGCAACGCCATCATTTCTACAACTTCACAAACGCCATCATCTCCTTCAAACTTCACAGCCATTCATCTCTAACAACTTCACAACGCCATCATCTCCTTCAAACATCGCGACGCCATCATTCTCCTTCAAACATCGCAACTCCATAGTCTCCTACAATTCACACGCCATCATCTCCTACAAAATCACAACGCCATCATTCCTTTCAAACATCGCAATGCTCATTCTCCTTCAAAATCACAACGCCATCATCTGCTTACAAGACTACACGCCATCATCTCCTTCAACACATCGCACGCCATCATCTCCTACAAACATCACAACGCCACATCTCCTTCAACATCGCAATGCATCATCTTCCTACCAAAACAATCACAACGCCATATCTCCTACAAACATCGGCAACGCATCATTTCCAACAACATCGCAACGCCTCATCTCCTTTCCAAATTCGACAATGCAATCATCTCCTACCAAACATCCAACGCCATTACATTCCAACAAACTTCACAACGCCATCGATCTCCTACAAACTCACAACGCCATCATCTCCCACAAACATCGCAACGCTATCATCTCCTACAAAAATCACAACGCCATCATCTCCCAAAACATCGCCACGTATCATCTCCCAAACCATCGGCAACGCCATCATTCCACAAAATCGCAACGCTATCATCTGCTACAAACTTCCACAACGCCATCATCTGCCCACAAACACGAACGCTATCATCTGCCCACAAACATCACACGCCATCAATCTCCCACAAAATCGCAACGCTATCATCTCCCTAAACGTCACAACGCCATCATCGTCCCAACAAACATCGCAACGCTATACATTCCTACAAATTCACCAACGCCATCATCTCCTTCACTTTCACAACGCCATATCTCCTACAACATCACAACGCTATGATGTTACTCTCGCCAATCCATAATCTGATCCGCCATCCATAATTTTGTGTTCCTACTTGTTCACTTCTATTTGGCCCTCATCTCCTCGAGCGCAACATACGTCGGTGTTATCTCTCTCAAATTCAGCATACGGCTTCCAAGCGTTTGATGTTCTGCCCCCACAACATACGCACATCTGTTATCCATTGTCCGTGAAGACTTCATCGCTCGCAGCCTCATTACATATCTCTCTTCAAACTCTCCAACAGACACTATCTCCTAGAAATAATTCTAACGTCTATCCATCGTGTCGTGCGCAAAAACTTCTACTCAAGACGCCATAATTCATTTTGTATTCGCCCATCCGCTCTCCAGTTTGATTTGCTTAGTCATGGAGCATGTTTCTCCCGCCCCTTCAAGCATTTGTCATTAAACCCAAGCAACTGTCC
>CM068967.1:79484377-79499484 GCA_035128595.1 Eptatretus atami
TTCCTCCCTATTCCATTCTTCCAGCCATTGGTTGAAGTCTATCGTTCTGCTCATAATTTCTATATTGTTTCCTAATCTTGGGAGAATCCCAGAAAACATGACCTCACAACCCTTTGCTTTGAGCTGCTTACCCAATATCCTGTATCTATTTTTCAAAACCTCTGAGTAAACATTCCTTAAATAATTTGCCCCTCCGTGCACCACAACCAACTTCTTCTTGCCCGACCCGATACAATGTCGTTAACCTTCCTTCAATGTCCACAACTCCCGCTCCCTCAAAACTAACAGAATTCTATGTCTACGATCTTCCTGCAGAATGAAAAATTAACATATATTAATTGTCTCATCACCCCAAAACTGTCTCCATACCTCATTTCTACCAATCTCTATTGCTGCACCTTTCACCACTGCCAACACCCACTCCACTTCCACCACGGGATGTACCTGCTGCACCATCACCATTGCCTGCTCACTGTTACCACTTCATGCGCCCGCTGCACCATCACCATTGCCTGCCCCGCCTGCACCGTCCCCACGCCTGCTCCACTGCACCATACCACTTCCTGCCCCCGCTGCACCGTCACCATTGCCTGCCCCCGCTGCACCATCACCATTGGCTGCCCCCGCTGCACTGTCACCACTGCTGCTCCCACTGCACATCACCACTTCCAATATCATCAGCAACCTCACTCCACACCGTAACCAACCCATATCAACAAATTTCTCACATTCTGCTACTTGCTGCACACCATCCGTGCAATCCTCCATGGAAGAACTTGGCATGACAAGGATACCTAATCTGTGGGAAGCTTTGAAAGACAGTTTAAAAAATGGACTTTGCACAAGAGAGTCAAGACTTATGTTAAGACAAAGATGTAAGGTGAATGAACTTCTAAGAGCAGACGACAGAAGTAGATAGGTGGGCGGATGGAGAGTCAATGTTGAGGTACATGAATTGGATAGTCGATCTCTGTAGACGTTGGGCTGGATAGTCGATCTTAAGATGGGGAGGTTGGATGGCCGATCTTGAGATGGGTCGGCTGGATGGTCGGTCATAAGATGGGTGGGCTGGATGATCAATGTTCCCCTCGTGTGCTGCCTTTTTGGCTGCTGGTTAAATCACTGGTTAGGAGCGCAGCTCTGCCGCTGATGCAGTGCCCCTATTACTAGTATACTGGTGCTCATTTTACCGACCTCGGAAGGATGACAGGCTGAGTCAACCCACTGGTGTTAATTCAGTGGCCAACGGGGCTGGAACTCTGGACCCTGTGATCCCAAGCCACCACCCTAACCGCTAAGCCAACACCTGTCCACCGGTCAATGTTGAGGGACATGAATTGGATAGTCGATCTTGAGATTGGGACCATACTCTGTGCAGAACGTTGGTGCTGCTTAAGCAGTCTCCTTGGCTATTGGGCACATTCCAGGACCGGGTCGCCACTCCGACACAGTATACCAGCATGCTGGCACTCATTTTGCTGACCTCAGAAGGATGACAGGCCGAGTTTACACCTGGGATTAATTCAACAGCTGAGCGGGATTTGAACTCAGGACCCAAAGCCCGCCACCCTAACCAGGAAGCCAGCACAAGGCATATCTTGAGATGGGTGGCTGGATAGTCGCTCTTGAGAAGGGTGGACTGGATCGTCGATCTTGAGATGGGTTGACTGGATAGTCTATCTTGAGATGGGTTGACTGGATAGTCTATCTTGAGATGGGTTGACTGGATAGTCTATCTTGAGATGGGTTGACTGGATAGTCTATCTTGAGATGGGTTGACTGGATAGTCATCTTGAGATGGGTTGACTGGATAGTCTATCTTGAGATGGGTTGACTGGATAGTCTATCTTGAGATGGGTGTGCTGGATAGTCGATCTTAATATGGGTTGACTGGATAGTCTATCTTGAATGGGTGTGCTGGATGTCATCTTGAGATGGGTGGGCTGGATAGTCGATCTTGAGATGGGTGGGCTGGATAGTCGATCTTAATATGGGTTGACTGGATAGTCTATCTTGAGATGGGTGGGGTGGATAGTCTATCTTGAGATGGGTGGACTGGATAGTCGATCTTGAGATGGGTTGACTGGATAGTCTATCTTGAGATGGGTTGACTGGATAGTCTATCTTGAGATGGGTGTGCTGGATAGTCGATCTTAAATGGGTTGACTGGATAGTCTATCTTGAGATGGGTGTGCTGGATAGTGATCTTGAGATGGGTGGCTGGATAGTCGATCTTAATATGGGTTGACTGGATAGTCTTCTTGAGATGGGTGGGGTGGATAGTCTATCTTGAGAGGGTGGACTGGATAGTCGATCTGAGATGGGTGGACTGGATAGTCGATCTTGAGATGGGGTGGACTGGATAGTCGATCTTGAGACGGTTGGAACTGGATCGTCGATCTTGAGATGGGTTGACTGGATAGTCTATCTTGAGATGGGTTGACTGGATAGTCTATCTTGAGATGGGTTGACTGGATAGTCTATCTGAGATGGGTGTGCTGGATAGTCGATCTAATATGGGTTGACTGGATAGTCATCTTGAGATGGGTGTGCTGGATAGTCGCTCTTGAGATGGGTGTGCTGGATAGTCGATCTTGAGATGGGTGGGCTGGATAGTCGATCTTAATATGGGTTGACTGGATAGTCTATCTTGAGATGGGTGGGGTGGATAGTCGATCTTGAGATGGGTGGGGTGGATAGTCGATCTTGAGATGGGTGGACTGGATAGTCGATCTTGAGATGGTGGACTGGATCGTCGATCTTGAGATGGGTGGACTGATCGTCGATCTTGAGATGAGTGGATGGATCGTCGATCTTGAATGGGTGGACTGGATCGTCGATCTTGAGATGGGTGGACTGGATCGTCGAACTTGAGATGGTGGACTGGATAGTCGATCTTGAGATGGGTGGGCTGGATAGTGCTATCTTGAGATGGGTGGACGCGGATAGTCGATCTTGAGAAGGGTGGGTTGGACAGTCGATCTTGAGATGGGTGGGCTGGATAGTTGATCTTAAGATGGGTGGCTGGATAGTCGATCTTGAGATGTGGTGGCTGGATAGTCGATCTTGAGATGGGTGGGCTGGATAGTCGATCTTGAGATGGGTGGACTGGATAGTCTATCTTTTGTTGGGTGGACTGGATCGTCCATGTTGAGATGGGTGGGCTAGATCGTCGATCTTGAGATTGGTGGGCTGGATAGTCGATCTTGAGATGGGTGAATGGATAGTCGATCTTAAGATGGGTGGCCTGGACAGTCGATCGTGAGATGGGTAGCTTAGATAGTCAATGTTGAGGTAGGTGAGTTGGATAGTCAATCTTTGTAGGGGTGGATTGGATCATCAATCTTGAGATGAATGGGTTGGATAGTCGATCTTGAGATGGGTGGACTGGATCATCGATCTTGAGATGGGTGGACTGGATCATCGATCTTGAGATGGGTGGGCTGGATAGTCGATATTTAGATGGGTGGCTGGAGAGTCGATCTTGAGATGGGTAGCTTAGATAGTCAATGTTGAGGTAGGTGAGTTGGATAGTCAATCTTTGTAGGGTGGATTGGATCATCAATCTTGAGATGAGTGGGTTGGATCGTCGATCTTGAGATGGGTGGGTTGGATAGTCTATCTTGAGATGGGTGGCGCTGGATAGTCTATCTTGAGATGGGTGGCCTGGATAGTCGATCTTGAGATGGGTGGACTGGATCATCGATCTTGAGATGGTGGCTGGATAGTCTATCTTGAGATGGGTGGACTGGATAGTCGATCTTGAGATGGGTGGACTGGACAGTCTATCTTGAGATGGGTGGGCTGGATAGTCTATCTTGAGATGGGTGGGCTGGATAGTCTATCTTGAGATGGGTGGACGCGATAGTCGATCTTGAGATGGGTGGACTGGATAGTCTATCTTGAGATGGGTGGGCTAGATAGTCGATCTTGAGATTGGTGGGCTGGATAAGTCGATCTTGAGATGGGTGGGCTAGAGATGGGTGGGCTAGATAGTCGATCTTGAGATGGGTGGACTGGATAGTCTATCTTGAGATGGGTGGGCTAGATAGTCGATCTTGAGATTGGTGGGATGGATAGTCGATCTTGAGATGGGTGGACTGGATCGTCGATCTTGAGATGGGTGGGCTGGATAGTCGATCTTAAGATGGGTGGCCTGGAGAGTCGATCTTGAGATGGGTAGCTTAGATACTCAATGTTGAGTTAGGTGAGTTGGATAGTCGATCTTTGTAGGGGTGAATTGGAACATCAATCTTGAGATGGGTGGGATGGATAGTTGATCTTGAGATAGGTGGGTTGGATCGTCAATGTTCAGGTAGGTGAGTTGGATAGTCAATCTTTTTGGAGGTGGGTTGGATCGTCAATCTTGAGATGGATGGGATGGATAGTTGATCTTGAGATAGGTGAGTTGGATAATAATCAATGTTCAGGAGGGTGAGTTGGATAGTCCATCTTGAAATGGGTGGGCTGGATAGTCGATCTTGAGATAAGTAGGTTGGATAGTCCATGTTGAGAGACGTGAGTTCGATAGTCGAAATCTGGATAAAGAGATATTGTGCAGAGAATGCGATTTCCCATAATTATAGGAAACGACATATTGAAGGTGTCATTGTTTTTTGTTATTTTAAACGGTTTAATTAGTTCCCCACAAGTTAAACTTTTGATACAACATGTAAGCCACGATATAATAACAAAAACGATAGTAATTATTATACTAATAATAATTAAGCCTGGTGTTGGCAGAGTGGTTATGGTGGCTGGCTTGGGATCTTTGGGTCTTGAGTTCGAGCCCTGTAGGCTGTTGAATTATGTGGATTAATTCAGTTCTTCTCTGTTGGAGTCTGAAACCATTTA
The DNA here is from genome assembly GCA_035128595.1 of Eptatretus atami. NCBI lineage: Eukaryota > Metazoa > Chordata > Myxini > Myxiniformes > Myxinidae > Eptatretus > Eptatretus atami. The sequence continues at coordinate 79,489,232 of CM068967.1, forward strand.
GTAACAACAAACATGCGCATGGAGAAAGAGGGAAAAACAAGACACAAACAATATCACACACGACCCTCTTTATGCTCAAAATGCACACACCAATGCCCTTTATGTTCAAAGTATTACTTTGACAGGAAAGACAGGGAAGGGTGGGACATATGGTAAGAATCAATCATGGGGAGGGCTGACAGGCACAAGGCAAGAGAACCAAGAACTGCAGCGCATGGCCACTTTGGGTCGGAGGGGAAGAAAGACACACGTGAAACTGTTGCAGGGTCAATATCAGGTTGGCCTTGAGGAAAGGGTGATAAGTTTATGATGGGAGGGAGAGAGAGAGGGTGGAGGGAAACATGTGCCCAGTACTTTGAACATGTATTCCATTTTCACTATAATAATGAGATTCTCAAAGCACCTAGCCTGTTTTAATGCAGCTAGCAAGGACCCTATCAACAGAAGCCAACAGAGTTATTTAGTTTCCCTCAGACAACAAGGCATCTGTCCAGTAGCCTTCTGGAGTTACTGTATTTAGTTTCCCCTAGACAATGGGGCGCCTGTTCTCAGTAGCCGGCAGCAAGGCGTCTTTCTCTTCAGCAGCTGGGCAGATCCATTTAAACATTGGAGAGACTAGTATTGGTTAATATGCATTTTAGTAAGATGAAAGCACATAATATTTAGTAAGATACAATTCTACTTTACTTGTATATTCATCAATATAGCCGAACCCCGTCACAGACGGATTTCGTTCATTCAACCACCCTCACCAGCTCAACCACACTCGAGGGACATGGACTGGACAGGGTGCTTGCCCCCGCCTATCATCCCCCGCCCTGCCCCTTCCTCCCGCCTCCCACCCTCCCCCCGCCTTCAATTTGCTTACCCCCGCCCAAAATTTAATTACCCGGCCCCACCCGCCTCTTCACTCCCGCCCCCCCGTCTCTTGATTCCCCGCCCCACTTGCCCCCGCCCCCCTGTCCACCCCCTCACACTCAACCCCCTAATTCACCCCAGCCCCCGCCCACTCATCCCCCGCCCCATTTCCCCCCCGTCTCCCGCTTTCAATTTGCTTACCCTCGCCCAAAAATTTGCTTACCTTGCCCCCGCCTCTTCATCCCCCGCCCCCGTCTCAACGAAAAGTGTTTATCTGCTTCAGAGTTGAAAGTTGACTATTGCCACTATGTGCGATGCACTCTTACAGGTACGAAGTTTCTTTCAGTCCAGGTCACAGTACCGAGAAAAAACGTGACGCGACCACTAGGAGGAGCACAAAATTGGTCCTTCAGTATTAATATATAGATAGAAGATACAATGTTTTTTGTTCCATTTTTTGTGTCAAATTCACATTCTGAGGTAGTCAGCATGTGCAGAAGAGGGTTTTACATTGCAGACGCTATTTTTGAGGAGTGAATTACACCTCTCAGCGGTAACGGTCTGTCGACGACAGACGTAATGACGTCAGCGAATGACGATGATGTCATGACGTTGTTACGGCTCTGGAAATTCGCAAACACCATAAAGGTCCCGTAGGTGAGATATATTTCTTAAGTACATGTGTAGTTAGCCCAAACCATTGTATAGAGGGAATTAATGTGATTCATTCGGGCTGCGATCCTTTGAGTTAGGCGTTTTTCTGTTCTACTTTGTTTTGAGCCACCCACGCCAACAACAACAACAACGCCAGCAGCAAAAACCTACCTTCACCACTCGCTAGACCGCAACCTCCATCACCCGCCATTCCAAACAGCACCATGGCCATCGAACACCGCCGAAAACCCTCCACACCTTCTCCTACGGCCATTCCCGCACACCTGTGGGCGCCGAGCGTCGAGCTGTCTTCAGCGAGACACGCGAGACGCGAGTGCAGATGGCGGGGTTTTCTGAGGAGAATTCGGATCAGGAATGATGCACGCCCACATCTGATCCACCCAATCAGGAAGCGCGGGGCGGCTAGGCCCCTCCAGACGCGCCTGACGAAAATCGGCATATGCAAATTTGAGGATCAGGAATGATACACGCCCCTTTTTCTCCGTCCAATCGGCGAGCGTGGCTCCGCCCTGAGGTCGTTTGGATCCGATAATTTGCATATGGTGGGTTCCCGAAGCCGATAAAAAGGCGAGCTCAGTGAGGAGCTCGAGCAGATCGGTGGAAGAGTATCGAGGAGTGTCGGTGGAGCAGCCAGTTGAGCAGTATCGTGGGGCGAAGCCAGTAGAGCAGGATCGTGAGCAGTATCGGTGGAGCAGGAGATCGCCGAGGCGAGATCGGTGGGGCAGACGGCTGCGGAGGCGAACGGCTGAGGTGGACCTGGAGGCTCGCGTCGCGGGATTCGAGCGCGCCAGCCATACTCCTCCCAGAGCATCAACAATTCCCCTTTTTCCCCGCGCTGAGAGAGTGCGACAAGGGGCCCCGTTCCACCACACCAGCAGGTGCCACGGAACCGCCGTGCAGCGACATTCTGCGGCTCGCCACGAGGGCGCGGGTAGGACCCTTCGGTCTCGTGGGCCTGGCGCTCATCCAGGTTCCACGCGCATTAGGCCCACGGGCCCAGTCTGACTCCCTTGCCTGTGAGGGGGTCTTTTCTTTGCTTCGGTGTGAATGCGTGTTGTGGCGCCGTGTCTTGTAAGGTAGTAACTGTATAAGTGGTCCGTGTGTCGTGTAGTCGGTTTTAAACTTCTCTTATATGTGCATTTCTTTTGTTCAATGTGATATATGTGCGATCGCTTATTGTGATGTAAATACATGCTGTTTGCTTTACGTGTGCTATAGGTGTGCTCCGTGTGCCGGAAATAAATGTGCATTGTGTGAACTGTTTTCCCGTTTCGCTTCGTCTTTTCTTAATTGAACCTCCATCCTGCTTCACGTAAAGGTTTCGTAGTGGTGCAAAACGCCCGGTAAAAATCTGAACGTCGAGGTCGACGATAACACCGCTCGGTTATCCGATAGTACGGAACGGCCGCCCCAGCGGCCGTGTCCGGAGTCGACCTGCGGCGAGGTAGATCGCCCGGTTTACCATCCGCGTGGGTACTTAGTAGGTCGAATTTGGCGACAACCCTATCCTACGCGGGTGGCCGATTGGCACGATTGTGGTGAGGTCGAAAGGCCCACCCGTGACTGGATCCCGGCGTTAGCCGGGAGGGTCACGACTGAATTGTCCGTCCGGTGGCGAGGCGGTCGGGTTCGAGTCGCGTGGCCGATCGCACGCCGACGGGCGCGAATTCGCAACACTGGTGTACAGGAGTGTGATTCAAATCCCTCCCGTCTCCAAGCTAAATTCACAGGGAATCGGTCCAGGGGTGAGAGGAGCGCAACCACCGATTCCTCTAATTACGAGCGATTAAATTACCCCTTACGTGGAATAAGATGGCGTCTCAAGGCGAGCGGGTGCCGGGGGTAGAAATGTATATGTGTAGTAATGTAGGATCCATGGCCCGGGATGGTACTACTTGTTGTAATGTTGAATCACGGGGGAGCTCACCCGACATTCTGAGCACGGACTTTGCCGGCAAACTGAATCGCATAATGGCGGCGCGATCGCCCTCAGCGCAGCACGGAGCGAGCGGCTAATTATGGCTCGGCGAATGGCGCAACGAATGGCACGACACGGGGCGTCGACTCTCAACCACCAATTCGGCCCGAGTGGGCGAGAATCATGGAAATGGCCAAGAGTATAGATAAAACGTGGAAGGAAGAATGGAAAGAGGTGTAGAGATGAGAAAGGAATTAGAAAAGAAAGCTTCTGAGTTACAAAACGAGCTGAAGATGTTGAGAGAGGAAAGACGAGAACGGAGAATGAAACGTTAAGGAACCACACTGTACAAATCGAACAGCTGGAAGCGAAGGCCAGATTAAAGAATGAGATGCAAGAAAGAGTAATGATGGAAGAACGAATGAGACAGAAGAAGGAAATCGATCAATGGAAGGAAACCACGAGATTGCAGAATGAGGAACAAGAAAGAGTCCTGAAAGAACAAAGATTACGACAGGAGAACGAAGTCAGCCAACTGAAAGAAATAACGAGATTACAGAATGAGGAACAAGAAAGACAGTGGAATAGAAAACTGAAGAGTATGAAATTTGAAACTGAACGACAAAAGGAAAAAAATAGGTTGGAATACGAGGAGAAGTTGAAGGAGCAACGAATGAAGCAGGAAGGAGAAATTAGGAGATTGAAGGACACGAGATTGGAAAGCGAAGAGCAGGAGAAACTGTGGGAGAGAAAACAAAAACTATACGAGTTTGAAATTAATGAACTGAAGGAGAGAATAAAATTGAAGTCCGGAGAGATGGAAAAACTCCAGAAAGAAACAGAAACTAATAAATGTATAGGACACGAGGTGAAAGGAATTGGGAGGAGAGAAAAGAACAATTAAGACGGAAAGCAAGGATGAGGTACGCGGAGATCCTGAAGAGCAAGGAGTGAACAGAGGGAAGGACGGGAGCGACTTAAGGGAAAGCAAGGTTGACCTACGTAAAGATAAGGGAAAGACGCCAGAAAGAAGCAGAGTCTAATAGACACGAGGAGACAACAGAAACTAATAAATGGATAGAGACGCGGGAGACAGAAAAAGTAGAGGAGAGACTGCACGATAAGACGGGGTTAAAGGAACAGAACACACACACACGGAGTTAGCGAGGCTTAATGGGGTGAGCTGGTGACTGTGTTGTGACCCGGTGTGAGCAGCTGGATGGCTGCCTCCAGGAACGAGGGGAGGGAGTATGCCCCTTGAGGCGAATCACGACCAGGTGGGTTCGGTCGTGCTTTGCGAGGTCGAGGGAATGAGTGCTGCGGACGGGTGCACGTGCAGCTTGGGGGTATAGAGGCCCCGGGAACCTTTGTGGGGACACGAATCCAGTGGTGTTGTCCCGGTGTGGTGGGGTGCAAGTGTGTGAGTGCGCCCGTGTGTGGATGAGACCCAGGTGTGAGTGCGACCCGTGTGTGAGTGGTGGGGTGGCAAGTGTGCCGGAGTGCGTGCCTCCCAGCACGCCGTGTGTGGATGAGGCACCGCGGGTGAGTGCCCCCGCGTGTGTGAGTAGTATCGTGTGTGCAAGGGAGTGGCATGCATGAGTGAGCGGCCGAGTGTGAGAGAGACCGTGTGTGTAAGGTCTCTGTGTGTAAGGGAGATGTCGGTCGGCATGTGTGAGCATGCAGCCGCGTCTCCCGGTGTGAATGTGAGTGTGTTGGAGTGGAGTCTGTGCGTCGTGACACGCAGGTGTGCGTGGGTGGAACGGAGACGACGGCGACAGAGGGACAAAAGCCGGGTAGCGGCCGTAGCTGTTGTGGGGACCGTGCCGGGTTCACCCAGCAGCGAGCGCGCGGTCCGTGCTGTGCAGCGCACGAGACCCCCACGTGCTCGCTTGCGGGAGTGAAGCCGGTCCGGAAACGCCAGCGGGGATTTGCCGATCCCGCGGACGGACAAAGTCTAGGCAGGTAAACGGATTTGGACTGGACGGGTTCTCCACGCGAGCTTGTGTTAAGCTCTAACGGGCAGAGCACATGTGTTCGCGTGGGAGCCCCTCGGAGTGCGAGGGTTGTTTTTGGGGGTGCGCAGGGTGACGTCATGGCTGCACGTGGGGTTGGAATCCGGCAGGAAGGTGAATCCCTGCCGGATGGTACCCGTCCAAGAGGGACGAGGTACACGTGCAGCTGCATGACGTCATGGGAAAGGTGCAAGAGCGCAGGCTGTGAGTTGCCGCGCTGGTGCTGCGCATAATTGGAAATACAAAATTAACGGAAGCAAGCCTCGCTTTCGGGGTGAACAGGATTCCCGGTAAGGGGTGAAAGACCCCCCTGCCTGGGCATAGGATGGCACGAGTTAGGGGGAAGGGTTAGTGTTAGTTAGACCGGCTCCATGGGCAGGGGTAAGTCTCATGGGGCCCGTGGAATGGATTAGGTAGAGGGATTTTAGTTGAGATTTAGGGTGGGGAAATGCTTTTTATTGGTTTTGAGGACAGTGACGACTTTGAGTGTGTAGAGGGGACGTAGTTCAGCTACGTAGTGTTAAAAGGGACGTGCTGTAGTTTAAGGGATGACGTGGGAGCACGAGTTAGTTAGGGGAGGTAGTTAGAAGGATGGCAGGATTCAGCGATGTGTGTGTTGGAAAGTTGTGAGGAGAGTACATGTTGAGTGAGTGAGGCAGCGGGGCTGTGTGAATGGAGCGAATGTGAATGCATGGTGCGATGAGTGATTGGGGAGGAGTGACTCCCGCCCAGGGACCCCGGGGTCAGTGCAGAGTGAGTTAGCTGGGTTAGTCAAATTGATAAAAATGGAGATCGTTTTGTTGTTGTTGGGGAGAGTAGGCTCGATACCCATTTGGAGGGGTGCAGAGCCCTGTTGACGGGCTGGGAGCGTGGCTGCGAACGGTGAGTATCGCTGTGAGTGGGTACCCCGGGCACCGGGCTAGTCGGCCGTGGTAGCCAAGGGCCCATGGGGGGCCGGGTTAGCGTGGTGGGCACGGTGCGCCCGCTTGGTGCGGGGGCCGGAGGCGCCGTTGGCGCGGTGGGCAGTGTCGTGGGCACGGGTGACCCTCGGAAAGGGGCCCGGGGCGCCAGCCTGCCACGTGTGCGTTTCAGGGGAGTTGCCATGGGGGCACTCCCCGCGTGTTTAGGGAGCTGGTAGGCTCGGAGGCAGTGTAGTGCGCGGGGGTGCCATTGTTGGAGATCGGCAGAGGTCGTGCCTGCCAAAGGGAGCCACGCGTCCCAGCCATGAGACCGTGCAAGGGCACGAGGGAAAATTCGAGGGCGAGGCCCGAAACTGTAAGGACACCAACACAGGCGACGGGAATCTGGGTTGTTAGAACCAATAGCTTAAGCGAGAGGCGCTTGTTGAAAGCCCCGGGTAGTTTAACAGTTAAATGGTTAGGGTAGATTAGGAAGTGTACCCCTCCGCACCATCCATCCCCTTCGCTCTCGTTGTGGGCCGCTGGACCCCTTGGTTAGAGATCGCTGAGATCTGGGAGGCCATCCTGAGGCTTGTTGGGCCTCGACACAGGACGCTAGCTCTCCCTTATTCCCTCCGGGAAGGGAACGTAGGGTTGGGAGTAGGCTAGGTGACAGAATAAGGTTAGCCGAACAAGGACGATAAAGGGGTTAGGGGACGAATTATAGTGGGGAAGTAGGGGAAGTGAAAATAAAAAAAAACACAAACAAAAAATAAATTGGGGGCTAAATTGGGTTTTTGCAAATTAAGGGGTTGGGTATGGACAGTGACAGGCAAAGGCGATAGGTGGGAGGGAGACAGGTAGGGTAGGTCCGAGTCACTTCTGTGGTGCCAACACCACCGGCACTCCCTCCACCAACCTCCACTGCAAGGCAAAGGTGGCCAACTTCATCGTCTGCGGCTGTGTGCTGCGGGGCTGTCGGCCAACTTCATCGGCTGGTTGTTTTCTGCAAGGCTCTGTGCCGGCCGGATCGTCTGCTGTGTTTTGCTGCAAGGCCTGTGCCGGCCGATCGTCCGACGGCTGTTTTTAACTGCAAGGCCTGTGCCGGCCAGTTCGTCTGCCGCTGTGTTTGCCTGCAACGGCTTTTCTGCAGGCTTGTTGCCTTTTACCTTTGCCATGTCATGCCCACTGCCCTCATCTTCACCTACAGCCCCGTTCAATTTTGCTTTGCCCCCCTTGTTCATTTCCATGCGCGCCAGGATCCGCAAGCTACAGTTTGCAAGCTGCAGGACTGTCCTGTTGGCAGCTGCAACACGGGCTGCAGTGGCCCGTGCACCGGTTTTCCTTTTGACTCTCTTTTTCCTGCAGAGTCCATTGATCCTGGGCCATGGAGTAGTGTAAATTAAAAGGTTAAGGTGTTAAGTTGTATTGTAAATATGAGTGCGCCCCGCATTGTATGTCATAGCGCCGGCAATTTTATTTAAGTCGTCGGTGTGAGTGAGTTGTTTAGTTAGTTAACTCAGCCCTCAGGTTATTTATTTGGGGACACGAATACCAATGAATGTCGCACTCAGGGATCCGTAGGTAAAACGTACTAGGGGAGAACTACACATGATGGCACACAGATAATTTGACGACTCGGGAACGAGTCTGTAAAAAGGGGAGGGGGTAAGTGTTACGGCTCTGGAAATTCGCAAACACCATAAAGGTCCCGTAGGTGAGATATATATTTCTTAAGTACATGTGTAGTTAGCCCAACCCATTGTATAGAGGGAATTAATGTGATTCATTCGGGCTGCGATCCTTTGAGTTAGGCGTTTTTCTGTTCTACTTTGTTTTGAGCCACCCACGCCAACAACAACAACAACGCATCAGCACAAAAACCTACCTTCACCACTCGCTATCCGCAAACTCAACATCACCGCCATTCAAACAGCACCATGGCCATCGAACACCGCCGAAAACCCTCCACCACCTCTCCTACGGCCATTCCCGCACCACCTGTGGGCGCCGAGCGTCGAGCTGTCTCAGCGAGACACGCGACGACGCGAGTGCAGATGGCGGGGTTTTCTGAGGAGAATTCGGATCAGGAATGATGCACGCCCACATCTGATCCACCCAATCAGGAACCGCGGGGCGGCTAGGCCCGCCTCCAGACGCGCCTGAACGAAAATCGGCATATTGCAAATTTGAGGATCAGGAATGATACACGCCCTTTTCTCCGTCCAATCGGCGAGCGTGGCTCCGCCCCTGAGGTCGTTTGGATCGATAATTTGCATATGGTGGGTTCCGAAGCCGATAAAAGGCGAGCTCAGTGAGGAGCTCGGAGCAGATCGGTGGAAGAGTATCGAGGAGTGTCGGTGGGAGCAGCCAGTTGAGCAGTATCGTGGGCGAAGCCAGTAGAGCAGGATCGTGAGCAGTATCGGTGGAGCAGGAGATCGGCGAGGCGAGATCGGTGGGGTAGACGGCTGCGGAGGCGAACGGCTGAGGTGGACCTGGAGGCTCGCGTCGCGGGATTCGAGCGCGCCAGCCATACTCCCTCCCCAGAGCATCAACAATTCCCCCCTTTTCCCCGCGCTGAGAGAGTGCGACAAGGGGCCCGTTCCCACCCACACCAGCAGGTGCCCACGGAACCGCCGTGCAGCGACATTCTGCGGCTCGCCACGAGGGCGCGGTAAGGACCCTTCGGTCTCGTGGGCCTGGCCGCTCATCAGGTTCCACGCGCATTAGGCCCACGGGCCCAGTCTGACTCCTTGCCTGTGAGAGGGGTCTTTTCTTTGCTTCGGTGTGAATGCGTGTTGTGGCGCCGTGTCTTGTAAGGTTAGTAACTGTATGGTCCGTGTGTCGTGTAGTCGGTTTTAATCTTCTCTTATATGTGCATTTCTTTTGTTCAATGTGATATATGTGCGATCGCTTATTGTGATGTAAATACATGCTGTTTGCTTTACGTGTGCTATAGGTGTGCTCCGTGTGCCGAAATAAATGTGCATTGTGTGAACTGTTTTCCCCGTTTCCGCTTCGTCTTTTTCTTAATTGAACTCCATCCTGCTTCACGTAAAGGGTTCGTAGTGGGTGCAAAACGCCGGTAAATAATCTGAACCGTCGAGGTCGACGATAACACCGCTCGGTTATCCCGATAGTACGGAACGGCCCGCCCAGCGCCGTGTCCGGAGTCGACCTGCGGCGAGGTACGATCGCCCGGTTTACCATCCGCGTGGGTACTTAGGTAGGTCGAATTTGGCGAACAACCTATCCTACGCGGTGGGCCGATTGGCACGATTGTGGTGAGGTCGAAAGCCCACCCGTGACTGGATCCCGGCGTTAGCCGGGAGGGTCACGACTGAATTGTCCGTCCGGTGGGGCGAGGCGGTCGCGGTTCGAGTCGCGTGGCCGATCGCACGCCGACGGGCGCGAATTCGCAACAACGTCCTGACGCCTCTCAGCGGTGACGTCACACGTCGCCATGTAAACGAATGTAAAACGAAAAGTGTTTATTTTGCTTCAGAATTGAAGGTTGACTATTGCCACTATGTGCGATGCACTCTTGCAGGTACGAGTTTCTTTCAGTCCATGTCACAGTACCGGAACACGTGACGCGACGCTAGGAGGAAGCACCACAAAATTGGTCCTTCAGTATTAATATATAGATAAGATCACTGTGTTGGTCAAAAGGCTGTCGGGGAGGAGGAGAATTTACTGACAGTCATTTGACTCCAGGACAAAAGTAAGACCTTATTTTAAACTGTTCAAATTAAATAGTATCAGAAACAAGTGAATATAATTGAGAATAAGTGAATAAAATTATTTTTACTTCCACAATTACCACCAGGTGGGGTTGACTCATCCTGTTATCCTTCCAAGGTCAGCGAAATGAGTACCAGTTAACTGGTA